>OZ008368.1:18321365-18727810 GCA_963931995.1 Phaonia tiefii | reverse complement strand
AAAAAAAAAAATACCTACTCTTCAAAAAAAAAAATAAATTTGCTTACAAAAAATCCTTTTCTTAAAAATATAATAATACCTTTTATTTTCTTGAGATAAGTAACCTTTCTCAAAATAAGTAAATTTTCTTAAAAAAATAACCTGTTCTTAAAAAAAAATACTTCATTGTAAAAAAAATTCATACTCTTAGGTTTTTTCTTACAGAAAGTACTTCTTATTAAAAAAGGTACTTTTTCTTAAAAAAAACATTAGCTTTTAATAAAATAAGTACTTACTTACTTATCCGGTCTCGGACAACCCCGGGGGGTCAGGGACCTTACAAAACGAAGATAACATATTTCGCCAACCAGTTCGATCTTTTGCTTTATCTCTCCAGTTGGCAATACCAAGTGTACGCAGGGATTCGTCAACCTGATCCCTCCAGCGGAGTCTTGGTCTTCCTATTTTTCGTCTTCCTTCGAGTTCGGTTTCGAAAAGCCTTCGCGCTGGTTCATCTTCATCCATTCTACTGACATGGCCTAGCCAGCGCAATCGCGTTATCTTGATCCGCTTAACTATGTCAATGTCAGGATAAAGCTCATACAGCTCATGGTTCATGCGTCGCCGATACTCGCCGTTGTGCACTATAGGGCCATAAATTTTTCGGAGTATTTTTCTCTCGAAGACTCCTACAGATGTTTCGTCTGCTTGCGATAGGACCCAGGATTCTGCGCCATAAAGCAAGACAGGTTGAATGAGAGTCTGGTACAGCTGGACTTTTGTTACTCGAGAGAGGGCTTTATCTCTAAAGTGCTTGCTTAGCCCAAAATAACATCTATTCGCAAGCACAATTCTCCGTTTGATCTCAAGGCTGACGTTGTTGTTTTTGTTCACGGCAGATCCGAGGTATATAAATTCGTCCACTACCTCGAAGTTATAACGGTTATTAACGTTCACGCTTTGGTCTAATCGCGTGGAGGCCCTGTTCGTTGAAACCATTAATTTTGTCTTGTCCTCATTCACCGTCAGACCCACTTTTGCTGACTCCTTCTCAATTCTCGAAAAAACCGCAGTAACTTCTCTAATTAAATAAGTACCGCTCATTAAAGAAAGGACCTTTTCAAGAAAATATAATACATATTCTTACAAAAAGGACCAAAAAATATATTTTGTTTAAAAAAATACATTCAATAAAAAAAATTGTTAAAAAAAGTTTATCATTTTACAAAAAGTATCCTCTCTTAAAGATCCATTTAAATTATTGTATTTTTCAACAGGCGCCTTAGGCGTGCTGGAACTTACTAGTACATAATAAGCGTGTTTTCGTTAAACCGCTTGCTTATATATTCGCGATTGTCGCTTGCTTGTAACCAAAACATGACTAATATATAGCGAAAGGAAGTTCGTTCCAACCGGGTGTCCCCCGACACCTGATGTAATATTTATTTCCTTACGAAATGAAAAGAGGGCCACATTCGCCCACGGATATATCTGACTCCACTAGTTTCTGAATCGCATGTATTTTTTTAGTTTACTTAGTTGGGGTGAAGTGATACTTTAAAATACAATCCTTGAAGTTGACGCAACTACTGATGCCTTCAAAAACATATGCAACAAATTGTGGACACTTGTCCGGATGATCTCTCCCCAATTCCTTCATGGAATGTAGTGGGAAACCATTTATTTATTTTATTTGTCTGGAGGAATTACTATTGTGGATGACACAAATTAACTTGTTATATTATAATTGTTTGTATTTGGTTACAGAGTTCATATTGACCCCCCCTTCCTCTTCACCCACCAAAAAATGGGTAGCTGCCCACGACGATGAGAAATTACCCTTCATGATTATCCACTACACATGGGGGATACATTAACGAGTTTAGCCATTACCCAGGGTAATTCATCCCAATTTTTAATCGAAAATGTCGGAACTTTAGGAAAAATTTCTATATCTGTAAGTATAAAACGGAGCGTCCAATCGAAAAAATAAGTACTTTTTGGGGGTTTCTGAGAGTTTTTCATATAGTGGTAGGAATTGGATGAATTTGAAATGAAATTTTTTTTAAAATAATCGCCAAATTAAGAAACTCGCTGAAACAAAACAATGGACATATTTCGGAAATGGTGCTTCCAATCGCAAAATTAGTAATTTTTTAACATACTGAATACGGAATCGCGAAAACTAAAATTTATCGAATCAAAAGTCGCTAAAACGCCCTTATATATAAATGCCTGAAACGGAGGGTCCAATCAAAAAAATACCTAATTTTTAAAGGTTTTTCATAAAGTGGTCCAATCGTATCAAAGAAATAATTTCAAAAAATAACAAAAATAAAATCGCTAAAACAAAACAAAAAATTCATTTAACTCGGAAAAATATGTTTGTTACCTCCATAAGAAACGTTAACCCATGAAGGTCGTTAATACGACATCACTTATTTTTAGAAAAAAATTGTTATTGATATTTTTTTTTTTTGAAAATGTTAGTGGTTTATTTTATGAAAGTCATCCATTGGTTAAAGCCTCTTACGGGGGTAAAACCTATATTTTTTGCCATTCGACGCACCTTTTCCGAGTTATATAAACTTCTGCATCAGTGCGTGTAAGTAGGAAAGCAATGTGTAAGTAGCGATAACAATCGCTCTGCACACAATCAATAAATGTCTTCGGTTATGGACTTGTGTAAATACACACCGCAGTGACTTAACAGGCAAGACGCTGCTGAAGATGATGCTTCACAAACATCGAAACGATCGTCCAGAGAATGTGAGTTCGAATCCCACCCGCGGCATTTACATTTTTTTCACTAACCGGAGAAAACATGATATCTTACAGCCTTAAAGGAAAATTACAACTTTAAACATAACGAGGATCTAAAACAACTAAATTTGAAAATACTGTACGTTTTATGGCCGACCAAAGGTTAAATAAAACAACCCCGGGTTTAGATACCAATGAAATTCGTTATTCCTGTGAAAGTACGTTCGATGCCATTTTGTATGGAACTCGATTCCTTTTGCATGGTCACCACGGGCACGCTTGCAGAAGTCCAGACGCTGAACCCAATTTTCGACGGTTTTCGAGCATAAATCGGCCGATACTGGTGCAATTTCACGATCGATATTCGTACGAAGTTCATTAATCGTCGCTGGCTTGTTGGCATAGACCATAGACGTGACGTAGCCCCACAGGAAATAATCTAACGGCGTCAAATCGCACGACAGAAGCGGCCAATCGACTGGGCCATTTCGTGAGATAACACGTTCACCAAACTTGGTTTCCAATAAATTGATTGTCGCATTCGCTGTGTGGCTTGTGGCGCCGTCGTGTTGGAACCACTTATCCTCCAAGTCCATATTATCCAATTGGGGCCAAAAATATTCGGTTATCATTGAACGGTTGCGATTGTGCCGGTCTTGATCATCATAGAAGAAGTACGGCCCAATGACGCCGCCGGCCCATAAACCGCACCAAAACGTAATTTTTTCGGAATGCAATGATGGCTCATGGATTACGTGTGGATTGCTGTCTGACCAGTAAGGCATATTTTGCTTATTGACGAGCCATTCAGCCAGAAATGAGCTTCATCGCTGAAGATGATTTTCCGATGAAAATCCGAATCATTTTCAAGTTGTTGCTCAGCCTAATGCACGAACATGCGACGCTTATGGTGGTCAAGCCGCTTCAGTTCTTGCGTCAATTTGATCTTGTAAGGATGTAGTCCAAGATCTTTTCGCAAAATTCGCCACAACGACGTCACAGACATGCCCAACGCTTGAGAACGAGGTGTGAGAGACACATTTTGGCTTTCTTGAACTGAAGCCTCAGCGGCAGCAATATTCTCGACACTACGGGCACTTCTTTGTCTCGCTGGCACGGGATCATTTAGTACTGTGCCTGTGGATTCAAATTTTTCCACTAGACGCTCAATTGTTGATCTGGTAGGACGATTATGACGACAATAAATTGGACGTAGCGCTCTTTAAGTTGAGGCAACTGAATCCAAATTTCGGTAGTAAATTTTAATAATTTCGACTTGTTGTTGGCTCCTATATCCATGATGAAATGGCAAACCTTACTGAAGAGAAATGTCAAAAGAGCGGGAAAAAATATGGCGTCGTTTGCTTTCCCTATAGATTTGGTTTTGTAGCGTCTCTGTTGAAAACCCCTTACTACCATAGTAGAGTATAACCAATACCAACAATCGTTTTCAAATTATGGCTAGTCTGTGGACACCTACTCACTATCAAGCAATCGTATTAATAACAGTTCCCAATATATATCTACCTGCACACATCTTTGACTGCACGAGTCAATTTTGCTTTCATTTCAGTTTGTAATCTCTTATACTCATGGTAGGGAACTCATGTCTCTATTCGATAGGTGTGTATCGTACAGTAGGAACCACAGGGTAAAGTTCGTAATGTATGTCTACAACTGATTGGTTATTGGATTCCATTCGATTATGAACATGTGTTTGATTCTCAGCATCTGATTGTTATGAATAATTGAGTATGATGGAACTAAA
The DNA here is from genome assembly GCA_963931995.1 of Phaonia tiefii. NCBI lineage: Eukaryota > Metazoa > Arthropoda > Insecta > Diptera > Muscidae > Phaonia > Phaonia tiefii. Next base: position 18,723,300 of record OZ008368.1, on the reverse strand, counting down.
CTGTCCACTTCCTGAAGTTCCAACGATAACACAAGGTTATGTTGCTTATGACAGAACATACAAGAACGTTATGACATTGAGCCATGTACATATGTTTGTGCGATATATAGTAATGAGACTACACATTGTTGAAATATCCTGGTGACGAACATCAATAACAGAAAAAGCAGGAAGAAATGCGACGTGGCTCCCAGTTGTGAATGTGTGAAAGGAAATGGGATAGTTGCCCAACAATGCTCCATAGAAAACCAAGATATGAAGAAAATTAAATTAAAAATTTGTTAGTAACTCTAAACGAATGATAGGATATTGACTGCAGAGGACAAGGTTGTATATTTGAATTAAACCATTTCAATTGAAAAAATATTAATTAACACTTGAAATATATGAATTGTAACTTAAAAATTGCATATGAAATTATTCATATATTATTGAATCATTGGCATCAGTAGCACTACATAATGGGTGCTATACTACGTTTGCATCTTCACCCACAATCATTGGGACATGTAGCCTTTTCGTCTCCTCTAGGAGATGTCTTAAGTTTACTAATAGAGGATTGAATTTTATGTTTCGGGATTTGGCAACCCTAGTGTTGCAATCTGGCAACTGACAGCTCTATCGTAAAGTTGGACATTTTTGAGGTTATGCGTACTCAGAACGTTTTGACATACGAGCGCTATTTGTGTTATTTACTGTAACTTAAAGATTCATCTCGACCCGAAAATGGAATTAAATCGAGAACATTTTCGTGCGATTATTTTTTACAACTTTCGACGTGGATTAACTCAGTAACAGTGCATGGATGAATTTAATTCAATTTTTGGTGATGAAGCTCCATCAAGGGCCAGTGTTTATCGATGGTATGGTGAATTCAATCGTGGTCGTAGTTCACTCCAAGACGAATTTCGTGAAGGTCGTCCAAATTCAGCTGTTGTTCCGAAAACCATTGATGCTGTGCCCGAACTGATTTTGCAAGATCGTCTTGTGACCTATCGTGAGATTGAGACAATTTTAGGCATCAGTGGGACCAGCATACATTCAAGATTGCATAAACATTTGACTGTCAAACAAATTTGTTCGCGCTGGATCCCACACAATTTTTCAATCGCTCAAAAAAAGGCTCGATTGGTCGAAAGAAATGCTCCAAATATACGATCGCGGTGCTTCGAAACACGTCTATGACATCATGACAGGTGACGAATCCTGGATTTACGCATATGAGCCCGAAATTAAACAGCAATCAATTGTATGGGTGTTTCAAGATGAGCCAAATCTAACAAAAGTTGTTCGCGCCAGAAGCAGTTACAAGCAAATGGTCGCCTGTTTTTTCGGACAAACCGGACATGTCGCAACCGTACCACTAGAACAACGCAGAACAGTGAATTCTTAATGGTACACAACCATTTGTTTGTCAGTTGTCTTCCAAGAAATCCGCCGAAGACGGATCACTCTTCACCACGACAATGCGAGCTCTCACACATCGGCTGAAACAACAGCATTTTTGAGCACCCACAACATTGATTTGATGGGTCATCCGCCGTATAGTCCTGACTTGGCACCGAATGACTTCTTTTTATTCCCGTACGTAAAAAACAAACTGAGAGGTCAACGTTTTTCGACACGTGAACAAGCGGTTGCTGCATTCAGAATGCATGTTTTGGAGGTACCTCAATCAGAATGGCAAAAGTGTTTCGACAATTGGTTCAAACGCATGCGAAAGTGTATAAATCTTGGTGGGGAATATTTTGAAAAACAATAAAGTGATTTTCGATGATTAATATTTGTTTTTGTTCTCTAATCCCGAAACATAAAATTCAACCGAAGCAGCGGGTTTTTTTCCCTTAGTACAATTGCTCGTGATACCCATTCTGTATGCGGCCAATGATATTTTGCAAGGTTTTAGGTCTAAGCTGAACGCAACTTTATCCCTGCATTTTTGCGTTAATATCAATAAGATACTTAAATCATTTCTACCTTCAATGAAGCTCTGGGAATACTAAATTGTTCTGAAGCATCTTCTACATTAGTTTGTCTCTCGACTACCGTCATATCCTGTTCATCGTCAGATACTAAAAATGAGTCTTCACATGAACCATAGTGTTGAAGCGCAACCGCAGGCTTATCCGAATCGGTATGGGTGAAAGACAAACCTCTTCTGAATTCTCTGCCCGTTTCAGCAAGCCTCTATCATCATCTTGACTTGCATTTCCGATAACAGCCTATATATTATACTATACCCCTTTACACTCATCCCGATTCCGAGAGTCATCAATTTCATAATGTCCTACTTGTATCAACAGCCTGATATTCCTGGCTCCGTTTATAAATTTCCAAGGTTATCATGCCCAAACGTGACCGCCATCTGATAGTGTCAGAACGATAAGTGCCCGCCATTTGCTCGCTGTATGCTGGAAATTTGGGTTTGCCATCCTTAAAGAATGTACTTGGTTCACTTGGATTCAGGTCCATCGGGTTTACTATCCTTAATGAATATACTTGGTGTACCTGGAATTAGGTCTTCCATCCGAACAACTTCCAGAACATACCCTGGACATAACTCTCCCAGTTGTTTGAGACCCGTCGATCTCCACTAATTTCGCTCGACAAGCATGTGACGCGATTACACATCTGACGTGACAATAGGCGTATTTTGGTTACACCGCTTGCTTAGATTATCACTTACTTTGTATGGAGATCTAAGCGATATTAAGCGGCACTTGACGTTACCGCTACCATTTCAGTTCTAAGCAGGAATAAAGTTACCAGTCTGTAAAACTCAGAAAAACTGTGTTGGATATCGTTATCGTTAAGGAGGAAAATATAAACATTTGCAAGAATATCGACAAACCCCATGTTAGAGCAAGACGATTCTATGTATTTCCGGTTAAAAAAGGCAGAAAGTTGCCAGTATGAAAAAATCAGAAAACAGTGTTGGATATCGTTATTGTGAGCCAAAGACAAGGAGAAGAAAATACACACAGAGAAAAAGACGACTGTAAAATTTTAACAAAAAAATTGGTACATGAAAAATCTCAATTACATTTTCCATTGATATACTGACAAATTACTCAAATATTAAAATGAAAATCGATAAATAGTACCAACAAACAAAATTCATGACAAATACCCCAATATTTAACGAAGTAAATACGATACGAACAACCACATAACTTCAGTTAGAGATAAGTTTGTACTGGGCTAGAGGCTGCCCAAAACGGCGCTGTGTCACAAAAATCGAAACGATCTTTCGATCTGTGAGTTCGAATCCTACCGCGACTGTTTAATTTTTTTTAAATAAACAACATTTCTAATCGATCGAACACAAAACGAAAACTGAGATACAATTTAGTTTGTTATTATGTCAAATTCTTCATCGACTAAAAACGAAAATATTTTTGATAAATAACTTACAAATATTTTCGTAGATTTATGAAATTTTGGATCGATTGAAAAATAATATTTTTCCAATAAAAAAGTGATATGTGATTTTTTTTATCACAGGATTTTCAATTAATATTTTGTTTGAATTTTCGAATTTTTTAATTGAATTGAAAAATTATATTTTTCTGTGCACTAGATCGAGATATGATAATAAATTATCGCTAGTTTGGCGTTTTGGTTACTAGCAAGCATGCGATAGTCTCTAGCATGTCAGCTCTCATAGGCTGTTGCTGCTGCTGCGGTATGCGATACCATTTGTATGTTTGTTCCGATGTAGGAGCCAAGGTAATATCTTGAACATCAATAACGGTTCCAGTACATTTCTGAGATAATCTCGTGTGGGTGTTTAATGGTTATTCTGTGAGTGTTCCTTGGTTTCCATCGTTAAGTCTTTTTAAGTAACAGGTGTGGTTTCATACCTGAGCTTTGTATATCAGTCAAACTTTGTTTGTCAGAGGCCGCCGTTGCATTCGGTGTAGATGCAGTTCCTACCTTTCCCAATGAATTGGCAACGCTGGACCTGTTGCCAGGTCACACTTCAATTGCGTCGTCATGAGTTTGCTCTTCCACATTGACATTGGGAGGATACCGATAACAATAGGCATATCGTTCAGTCCTCCACCTGTTTGTACTGTTTTCGTTGTGTTTCCTATATTTATCTTTCACTCTTTGGGATAAGAACAAGCCCCAGATGCCTTTCACCCACTAATATCGGGGTTTTTAATAAGAGCGCTACAAAAGTTTTTTTAAGTAAAACAAACCCGGTTTTAGATACCAATGAAATTCTTTATCCCTGTGAAAGTACGTTCGATGCCATTATGTATGGAACTCGATTTCTTTTGCATGGCCACCACGGACACGCTTGCAGAAGTCCAGACGCTGAACCCAATTTTCGACGGTTTTCAAGCACAAATCAGGCGATACTGCTGCCATTTGACGTTCGATATTCATACGAAGTTCATAAATCGTCGTTGGCTTGTTGGCATAGACCATAAACTTGACGTAGCCCCACAGGAAATAATCTAACGGCGTCAAATCGCACGACCGAGGCGGCCAATCGACTGGGACATTTCGTGAGATAACACGTTCACCAAACTTGGTTTCCAATAAATTGATTGTGGCATTCGCTGTGTGGCTTGTGGCGCCGTCCTGTTGGGACCACATGACCTCCAAGTCCATATTATCCAATTGGGGCCAAAAATATTCGGTTATCATTGAACGGTAGCGATTCGCATTCACACTAATGTGCCGGTCTTGATCATCACGGAAGAAGTACGGCCCAATGACGCCGCCGGCCTATAAACCGCACCAAACCGTAATATTTTCGGGATGCAATGATGACTCATGGATTACGTGGGGATTGCTGTCTGACCAATCCCGCATATTTTGCTTACACAGTGCAACACGAAAAAATATAACCATATACGGACACCACTACGTGATAAAAGACCAAAAAAAAAATACCCGTGTCTCCCAATTTTTCCCAAAGTCATGCACTTTTTTTTTTATGGGCCGCCAAAGATTTGGGGCCTCGGTATCATTTTCGTAAAAATGTGATCATTTTCTCAGGCTCATATCTTGGAAACCGTTCAGAATTTCGATTTACTCTCTGAGGCAAAGTTGTAGCCCTTGTCATAACATATAACATATAAAATCAAAAAAACTTCACCTTCCAGATCAAAATCGCAAAAAACTTAAAAAAATTCGATTTTTTTTTACCTTTTTTCCCGTGTTCAGGTCCCTAGGTAGCAAACCGTTCAAAATTCAAGGAAACAATCAACTACAAAAATTTACCTAAGATCTCAATAAACAAATTTCTAGAACATATAAACTTCCTAGAGATGATTCTTAACACTGTTTAGGTAGCACGCAAAAGTGAAAAATTTGCCGAAAATTTTTTAATTTAATTTTTTTTACCTTTTTCTCCTGTTCAGGTCCATAGGTAGCAAAAAATGAAATATGCCTGGCCAGAACCATGTGTTTGTCCAAGGGTTAACACCGTCTAGGTAGCGCTTAGGTATCACGCGATCATGCACCGAGAGCAGCAGCACAGGCAATGCAGTGAGCTCAGCACACGCAACAAGGGACGCAGCACACAATATAAAAGCGACACGACGCTCACATCGAGGCATTACACAGCGCGACGTCAACGGGAGCTCAGCGGTGAAAGTTATAAAGTGAAAGTGAAAGTAAAAAAAGTGAAAGTGCTACAGTATAATTCGCACACAACATTGGCAACTGACAATTTCAATATGCAGTGTGAAAATATTGATTTATTTTGCTACGTTTGCGGTCATCAAACCAGAAAAAAACATCTACAAGATTTCAGAAGAAAAAGAATCTTTTAACAAGTGAATTCAAAAGAGCAAATACATTGTTTTTCGACGAAGTGGACTTGACCGGTGAAAATTACACACCTAATACAGTGTGTCGCCAATGTTATAACAATCTCATGGCATGGTTGAGTGGAGGCAGAGGTACTATGAAGTATTGTAATCGCCCAGGTGATCATGATGCAACCAGTTGATATGCATGCGTAAATTACACATGTCGTCTAAATCGACATTCTGAGAAGAACAAAATTTATAAAGCAACTGCAACAGCCACACTACCAGTGCTTACACCTGAAAATTTTGTATCACCAAGGCCGCCAACTCCAGATCGTACTACAGAATTTACAGCAATGAGTACAGCAAGTGGTGTTACTTATGAAGATCCATTTGATACCGATTATGAGCCCCAACAGGGAAGAGATGGACCACAACTAATAACACAAATGGAAATGGATTTCATTGTGGCCATATTGGGATTATCGCAGCGACTTGCAATATTTTTGACAGCTTTTTTAAAGCAAAGAAAGCTCACACATGCTAATGTGAACTCCACGGCGTACCGCAAACGGCAAGCTGAATTTCAGATGCTCTACACTCTAAATGATGACAATTCGTTCGCTTACTGCAACGATATAAAAGCTATGGTGGTAAAAATGGGAATGAACTACATCGCTAGTGAGTGGAGATTATTTATTGATGGTTCTGTCTCAAGCTTGAAAGCAGTGTTGTTGCATGTGCCGAACCGAAAACCTTCAATTCCGCTAGCAATGGGTATCAACATGAAAGAAAGCTATGAAACATTGAAAGATATAATGGAAAAAATCAAATATTACGAAAATAAATGGAAGATTTGCTGTGATTTGAAGGTCATCAACATTTTGCAAGGGATCATCGATAAGGGCGGCTTCCCAAAATTCTTTTGTTTTCTTTGTAATTGGGATTCACGCTCACCTCTGAATCAATTCCAATGTAACTCGTGGAGGCCAAGAGGAAGTGTGGATGAACAAATACAACAACATAGACTGAAGAATGCACCTTTAATTGACAATACTCAAGACATCTTGCTGCCACCGCTCCACATAAAATTGGGAATTGTTAAAAAATTCTTCGAAGTGGCCGTTGTAAATTGTCCAAACGCATTCGACTATTTGAAAAGCGTTTTCCCAAAGCGTAGCGATGACAAAATTAAAAAAGGTATTGTAGTAAATTTAAAACGAATTTTTGTTCACCTAATTGTACTATTTACACTATGTTAATGTTTTCTTTCTGTCTTTATTTTTTGTTTTCATTTAACAGGCGTACTTAATGGCCCTGACATTAGAAAGCTATTCAAGAGCAACTTTGATTCATCGCTTGATGAAAATCATTCAATGGCATGGATTTACCTTCAGCGTGTATGCACCAGAGTCTTGGGAGGGGATCGAGACGCGGAACCGGAAGCAAGAGAATGGGTGAAACAAATGCTGCATTATTTTGAGATAATCGGCGCATCGATGACATTAAAGCTGCATTTTCTTTATTTTCATTTTGACGATTTTATCAAACAACTGCCTACCGAATCCGATGAGTAAGGAGAACGGTTTCACCAAACCACAATGCCCATGGAAAAACGGTACAAAGGCAAAAACCTCGACGCATTGCTTGCAAAGGTATGTTGGTGGAGTCACAAGATCACCCTGTATGATGTTAATGAAGTATTTGAAGAAGAAAGAGCTGATGATGGAGGGCAGTCTGGAAGCAACGTGCCCGTGGACACCATAAGTCAGATTCGGAGTCAGATTCGGACGACGATTTGGATCCACAACTTAAGAGAGCGCGATTTGCAAGTCCAGGGCCATCAACATTATTAACATAATACGAATACTTTTTTTTAATATATTTGTAATAGATAGCATAGTATCTCAATGTTGAAGTAAATAAAAAACAAATGAAATTAAAAAACGGTGTTAAGAATAATTCCCAGGAAGTTTATATATTCTAGAAATTTGTTTATTGAGATCTTAGGTAAATTTTTGTGGTTGATTCTTTCCTTGAATTTTGAACGGTTTGCTACCTATGGACCTGAACACGGGAAAAACGGTAAAAAAAATCGAATTTATTTAAGTTTTTTGCGATTTTGATCTGGAAGGTGAAGTTTTTTTGATATTATATGTTCGCAATTTTTGTTCTTTATGAGCTACAACTTTGCCTCAGAGAGTAAGCAAATTCATCGCTGTAATGAAACAAATTCATTGCGGCAATGAATTAAATTCATTGCAAGCACAATACTTAATCATTGCAAAAATGATATAAATTCATTGCAGCAACGAAACAAATTCGTTGCAATAATAACGCAAATTCATTGTAGCAACAACCATACTTTCACCACAGTAACGAACAATTTGCAGTTGATGAATACATTTTCAAAGCGGGAATGGAACTGTACGTTAGCTCACTTTCGATCGCAAAAGTTGTTGGGGTGATGAACATTTTCATCCCTTTGACGATGCCTTTCCGTTCAGTGTAATTTCACAAAAATTCCAGGATGCGGGATTTATTAATCCAGAACCACTAGTGCACAACAGCTACACAGAAAAAAAAACATCTGTATAAATCATTTTTAAATTGTTTTAGCCAATTTAAATTCTTGCCAATAGTTTATTTTCATAAAATGTTGTCAATATCACATAGGTGTTCTAACTAAATCGATTTTACATCAAAAATGAAATCGAAAATAAAATGATGAGTTATTGCGAAAAAATTATAAAAAAATAATCACAAAATCAAACTAATTGGCCTATATTTTTTCAGGTAGTTTCTTTTGGATGCTCATCGATAAGATTTGTTTCAGTGGACATATATCGAGTAAAAATCCATAAATTATAGAAAAATAATTTTCAATCTGTAAGGTTATCTAATGTCTCCACTCGGAACACTTTCTAATTGTACATATTTGGTGGACTATACTATTAAATACGGCTTTCGAAATAAGAATGGATAACGATATTTAAGCCCCACTGCAAAATTAACTTCCAAATGACCCCTCATTTCTACCATTATTCTCAAATGTTGTGAGACGTTTCTTACCCACACTTTCCTCACCTGTACTGATCCCGCAATTAGTTATTCAATATCCCTGGAAATTATGACCTAAATCCACTTTACCACACCATTCCTAAGAAAAGATGTTATTTTATAATTACCAATTCATATTGAAACTTTCACAATTTATTCACAAGCTCAGAATTAAAAAGTCTTAATCTCTAGTTAGTATTCCGCCTTTTTATCTTCATATATCCAAATATGGCGTGGTTCATATATGTTGCGATCCCGATATGCGAAATAATTATAAAGGCAATATAGTTTTTCTCGGTACTCTCAATGCGTTTTTAGTGTAGAATTTTAATGAATTTATGATTCATTAGGTACATTATATCATAGAATGTAACAGTTCGACTGCTTTTACATTTTGAATGAAAAGTGACGTTGTTTTTTCTGTTTCTGGTGCGCATTATATAAAAGGTTTTTCAACAGAGACGCTACAAAAGTAAATCGATAGGGACAGCAAACGACGCCATATTTTTTCCCGCTCTTTTGACATTTCTCTTCAGTAAGGTTTGCCATTTCATCATGGAAAGATATACGAGCCAACAACGAGTCGAAATTATTAAAATTTACTACCGAAATTTAGAGTCAGTGGCCTCAACTTTAAGAGCGCTACGTCAAATTTATGGTCGTCTGAATGGCGTCTGAATGGCTTCGTCAATAAGCAAAATATGCGTTATTGGTCAGACAGCAAGCCACACGTAATCCATGAGTCATCATTGCATCCCGAACAAATTACGGTTTGGTGCGGTTTGTGGGCCGGCGGCGTCATTGGACCGTACTTCTTCCGTGATGATCAAGACCGGCACAATTACTGTGAATGCGAATCGCTACCGTTCAACGATAACCGAATATTTTTGGCCCCAATTGGATAATATGGACTTGGAGGACAGGTGGTTCCAACAGGACGGCGCCACAAGCCACACAGCGAATGCCACAATCAATTTATTGGAAACCAAGTTTGGTGAATGTGTTATCTCACGAAATGGCCCAGTCGATTGGCCGCCTCGGTCGTGCGATTTGACGCCTTTAGATTATTTCCTGTGGGGGCTACATCAAGTCTATGGTCTATGCCAACAAGCCAGCGACGATTGATGAACTTCGTACGAATATCGAACGTGAACTTGCAGCAGTATCGGCCGATTTATGCTTGAAAACCGTCTAAAATTGGGTTCAACGTCTGGACTTCTGCAAGCGTGCTCGTGGTGGCCATGCAAAAGAAATCGAGATCCATACATAATGGCATCGAACGTACTTTCACAGGAATAATATAATAAATAAAACCGGTTTTGTTTTATTTAAAAAAAACTTTTGTAGGGCTCTTATTGAAAAACCCGTTATAAAGGCAACATGGAAAAGAACCCGTATTCGAACAGTAGTAAATAGGAATTTAAACAGAAGTGAGTTTCTTTGGTTGTTATTTTATTGTTTTAAAATTAACGTGGGTCAAATTAAAAAAAAATATCAATTTATATAGAATACGTGGTGGAAAGTAGATAAGTAAAGAAGAAAGTGAAAATTTTAAGATTATATTGATGAAAGACTCTCCAATCGGGAAATTTCGAGGCGATTGAAAAGATTTAGCTGTGTCCTTGGCAATTTTATAAAAGGTCAATATGGAAACACAAAACGACCAGGAAGCACACCGCTGATCAGTAAAAGCGCCAAAAGAGATATCAAAAGGGTTGCTGTTAAATAAAACTTCGGTGATAAGGAAATTATTCCTGAATTGAGCTTGGGAGCAAGGTTGGGTTGTGTTCAACAAGTAATGAAACGCCATTTGAAACTGTCATATGTCTCCAATATGTCTCATTTTCACAAAAATGGACCCCGTGTATTATATTCGACTATTGGATGCCGTCTTAGTTAATTCTGGAGAGGAAATTTGTGTCCCAGATTTTATCATCCAGCAGGACAACGCAGCAGTATATCGGTCTAAGAAAACTTCAAAGTTTCTGGAGTCCAGAAATAATACCAACTCTTGACTGGCGTGCACTTAGTTCTGATCTTTATCCGATCCATAACCTCTGGTCTATTTTATCTACCAAAAGTTTACCACCCAAGGCGCCAGTAGAAGAATGTCAAGGATCGAAGAGTCGCAATTCAAGAAAATGGGAGATAACTGATCCTGTGCATATTCCTCCGTTGACAAACTCAATGCCAAGACGCTTAGTAGAAGTTATCAGCGTTAATGGAGATTACGCCTTATGAAACTTTTTAAAATACTTAAATAAACCGAACGGTATTTTGAGAAGCATTTTCATGGCTAAGTTCTCGATAGTTCCGCCACCACTAAGCGAGGTGACCGTCGTCGAAAGAAATGTAAGGTGGTCTGAGCAGGTATCGAACCCCAGTTCTCATGTACAAGAGCAAGCACACTAGCCATTGCACCACCGACGGCCACAAAATAAAATAAATATTATAACAATTTGAAAATTCATCTCAACATTTGGAAAAAAACAAAAAATGGTGTTGGCTTTATATTTACTTCGCTGGGTGTACAAATATTAACATTTTGTCAAAATATGATCACATTTGCGAACAGTAGTTGGACTACAATCTTCACATGTTCAGCAGGCTGACAGACAGACAGATGAACATATGAAACGGTTTTTTATGACGCGTCCAATGGTGCATAAAATACCACATCATTTTTTCAGGAATATTCTGGAAAAAATGGAATTTTTACGATTTTAATATGGAGATTTTTCTGCTGTAAATGAGAGATTGACATATTTTAATTTTTAGTCAATTTAAATAAATACGTGTTTCAGATTTTTTTTTTGAAAACGGCATAACTGTTGTATAGATATATTTTTTTTTATTTTTTTTTTAAATTTGGCGAGGTGTATATAGAATTATTTAGAATTAGTCCAATCTGACATTTAAATCAACAAATCTCCGTACTATAAATTAATAGGTGTGTTTTTTGTGCAGAATATCCCTGAAAAAAAACAATACGTGTCAGGACATATTTTGGCATGTTTTAAATACTCCTGGATGGGTCATGAAAACCCCTTTCCCATGATACCAATATTGTATACATCTTCTTTACATAAAGTACAAAATTCTTTGAAAATCTTAAACAAATACAATATCCACCTCACGGGACCTTAATGCTAGACCCGAAATATTTTAGGAGTTATCAGAAAACAAACCAAAGTACATTTTTTGGAGTAAACAAACAACACTTTTTCCCCACCATACAATGTAAGTCGCCCTAATGTATATTAAAATACATTCGTTGCAATCATACTAATGATTATAACTGTTGAAATAAACTGTTAACGCTTCGGTAGAGATATTAAACTAAATGTATACGCTTGGCGTTTTCTCGAAACCAAACGTGATTTTTATTTAATATTTATTACGAAAACTTTTAAATAATTGTTTTTCTTCATTTCTGCGACTTGCTTAATGGTAAACTTTGCATTGCTCTTTACTTATAACGTGGAATTTGTTTTAAACCGTTAAAAACTAGTTTAAACATTGCAATTTCCATTGAGGTACATAATGAGAATGCGCTAAATGGACAAGGATACTGTTTTTATATTCCTTTTACTTTTCATCTACCACAAAGGAATAGAATAAAACGCGAAATATTATATCTTTAGCTTAAATATGTACGCTAATTTCATTTTGTTCGAGTTCGTTGCTTAGATAGGATAAAAAGTGAAGCACATTTATAATGGGCTACAACGAATACAAAATGTAATCACACGAACGTAGAATGACTATATGCAAGGGTAGTTAATGTATGAAGAGTTCATACTACAAGCTTACAAAGTCCGGAACATTTTCCTAATGTGAAAAATGTTTAGTTTCTGTTGGAACAAGACACAATTCAGTTAAGCACACTCTTATAACATGCCTAGTTTCAAACTCCGTGAAAAGTTCATCATCATCTACGTTAATAACTACATTAATAGACAACTATTAACTATAAGTACATAATAACTACATTAATAGACAACTATTAACTACAAGTACATAATGACTACATGAGCATTAACATACATTAAAAAAGCTAACCAAATCCGTCACAAAAATAAAAACCATTTTTCGTTGCTATAAATTTTTGAAAATTATTGGCAATACTCTTTTTCAAGCCATTAAGGTTTATAATTGAACACAGTGGACACAGGAATTGAATATATAAAAGTCATATTTGAGGAGGTCCATACACGCTGAAAAATATGTGTTGGCAATTCCCAAAGTTACTTGCATTTAAATGCAAACAGTATCATGTTTACTGACAAACATGTATGCTTTTACGTAGAAACATGTGCGTTCTTCATCCCAAACATCCATATACTTACCCTACATATTCTTACGTGGAAACATATGCGAATTTCCCCCCAAATATAATAATATTTAGTAACGAATTAGTCTACGATTTCAATATAAGGGTTTTTCAATAAGAGCGCTACAAAAGTTTTTTTAAATAAAACAAAGCCGGTTTTAGATGCCAATAAAATTTTTATTCCTGTGAAAGTTCGTTCGATGCCATTATGTATGGAACTCGATTTCTTTTGCATGGCCACCACGGGCACTCTTGCAGAAGTCCAGACGCTGAACCCAATTTTCGACGGTTTTCAAGCATAAATCGGCCGATACTGCTGCAATTTCACGTTCGATATTCGTACGAAGTTCATCAATTGTCGCTGGCTTGTTGGCATAGACCATAGACTTGACGTAGCCCCCACAGGAAATAATCTAACGGCGTCAAATCGCACGACCGAGGCGGCCAATCGACTGGGCCATTTCGTGAGATAACACGTTCACCAGCCTTGGTTTCCAATAAATTGATTGTGGCATTCGCTGTGTGGCTTGTGGCGCCGTCCTATTGGAACCACATGTCCTCCAAGTCCATATTATCCAATTGGGGCCAAAACTATTCGGTTATCATTGAACGGTAGCGATTCGCATTCACAGTAATGTGCCGGTCTTGATCATCACGGAAGAAGTACGGCCCAATGACGCCGCCGGCCCATAAACCGCTCCAAACCGTAATTTTTTCGGGATGCAATGATGACTCATGGATTACGTGTGGATTGCTGCATATTTTGCTTATTGACGAAGCCATTCAGCCAGAAATGAAATTCAGAATTCAGAAATTGGACGTAGCGCTCTTAAAGTTGAGGCCACTGACTCCAAATTTCGGTAGTAAATTTTAATAATTTCGACTCGTTGTTGGCTCGTATATCTTTCCATGATGAAATGGCAAACCTTACTGAATAGAAATGTCAAAAGAGCGGGTAAAAATATGGCGTCGTTTGCTGTCCTTATCGATTTCCTTTTTAGCGTCTCTGTTGAAAACCCCGTTATATGAATTATTAATTATAATTAATTTTAACAATATAAATACATATTTATAAATAATTAACACAAAAAATTAGTAGATTTAAAACGGCCTTTTTTACATTTCTTTGCATTGAATGAGAATCTGCTGCTCTTTTGGTTCTCCTTTCTTTATGGTCTCTCACGTTTTTGTTTTCAGGAGGTTTCAGCTATGTGTTGGTTATCGCTCTGCCTTGGAGCACAAATAAGATATTTATATACAACCCCAGTTCGGTGACGCGTCATAACGTCCATGGACATAACGCCCATGGGCGTTATGTCACACCAAAAATGGACATAAAGTCCATGGGCGTTATGTCGCACCTAAAATGGACATAACGCCCATGACCGGTGTGACATAAAGCCCGTGGGCGTTATGACCATTCTAGGTGCGACATAACGTCCACAGCTTTGTAAATATGGTCTACATGTAAAAAAGTGCCGTTACTTTCAATATTTACATAAAAAATTCTTTTACTTTGAAATTATGTAAAAGGACGTTATGTCAAACCTAAGATGGACATAAAGTCCATGACCGGTGTGACACAAAGCCTATGGTCTTTAGGTCCATTTTAGGTGCGACATAACGCCCATAGGCTTTATATCCATTTTGGCTGGACCGATCCATGGACGTTATGACGTGTCACCCCCCAGTTCATGCAAGCCAAGCGTGGATTAACTGGATTAACACTGTTTGTCCGAATGCGATCACACAGATTGCCAGACTGCGATCATACAGATTGTCCGACTACGATCACAGATTGTTTGGTGTTAAACTCCTCCGAATTGGCTGGCCCGATTTGTATATTTTGTGTGCATATCGGGTGGGTCTCCGAACCGGCCAACATCTATTTCTCATACCCCTAAATGATAGGGGTGACCCACCCCTATATAGAACACAGATTTGTACGACTGCGAAACACGGGTTGTCAAACTGCGAAAAAACACACGCTGATGTAGCGGCAGCGAATACTTGGCTTCTGTGAGTGCGGAGGACTCTCAGAGCAAAGAGAACAATGCCGTGTTTATACGTATATAAAAATGAGATGGAAAGAGAGCCACGAAAATTGTGTGAACTTGTATAGCGTATGTACGAACATAACAATGTATGTATGTACATGTGTCTGGTGTTTTGCATTCTCTTTGTTTTTTTGTGAGTATAAAATAAAAAGTAATAAGCAACAAAATAATGACACTTGTCTTATTCATATGATTGAACGGCCTTTTTTATTATTGTGAAAGGTAAGTCAATGTGGGTGCGGAGCACTCTGAGAGCCAAGAGAATAATGACGTGGAAAGAGACAATACGTAATGATGTAGCAAGAGAACAACGAAAATTGTGTGAGCTTGTATAGCGTATGTACGAACATAACAATGTATGTATAATAGGGCGGGTCAAATTGTATGGAACGATACTTTTTGATGAAGCGTATAGCAAAAACGTAATCTATAGGTGACTCTGAGAAATTTTGCTCAAGAGACCATAGCTCTAAGTCGGATTTGGAGCCCCCTAAAAGGTATTTTTATCACCTTTCAGAATCTGTATTGATACTTTTAGTTAAAAGTTCATTTTAGGCTATTTTTCGACAAAAAATTCCTAATATCACTATTAAAAATAATATCAATACAGATTATATTATGAAAGGTGACAAAAATACCTTTCAAACAAGCCCACATTGAGAAATCTGCTATAATTCTATCCGATTTTATGACGAATTTAATTAAATAATTCTATGTATATATGGAAAAATATCTATTTTGAAATTTGGGGGGGCTCCAAATCCGACTTAGAGATATGGTCTCTTGAGCAAAATTTCTCAAAATCACTTATAGATTACGTTTTTGCTATACGCTTCATCAAAAAAAATTAACCCGTCCTAATGTATGTACATGTGTCTGTTGCTTTGCATTCTCTTTGTTTTATGTGGGAATAAAGAAAGAGTATTAAGCAAGAAAATAATGACACATGTGCTTGCATTAATATTATTTAAATGTAACGTCATCATATGATTGAACGCTGTTGTTTATTTTCCAATGTAACATTTACTAATGCGTTCATAGAAATCGAACTGGTACTGTGTAACCGTGCAACCATCGCCCTTGAGTTCGAACACTCATTGGTTTTTTTTGTTACACTTATTCCAGAAATGGTGCGCCGTTCCGATTTTCGCAGTAAATGCTCGGACAGACAAAGGGCTTAACGTTGTTGCCCTTTCCAGTGATTTCCCTCAAAATCGTTTCTCACTTTTTAACCGTCTGAGCCTTCGCTTATTCTTTTTCACTGATCAGGCGCTTTTTATATCCTCTGTCCGATGAACCATTGACGACTGAATACATGAAACTAAAACGCAATACTTCATGCAAAATAAGACAATGACTTCATCTGCAATTTACACGCCGATTCAGGAATGTTTATGACTCATTGCCTGAAAGAATAATGCAAAAATACAGATACACACTTACAAGATAGACACTCTCTTAGACCCTCTTTTATTCTTTTGCTCTCGAGAGAGCATAAACAGTGTAATAAACACAGCTGTGTTTGTATCACAAACATAGATATATGTGGGTCGCAAACACATATGTATATTATAACATATTAATCATTGTGTCTCAAACATGTAATATTGAATAGCAAACACAATGCGTTTGGACACAAGTATATTATATTTGCGACAAGCTCCAAACACACTTTATATTTGCATCAAAACAACAAAAAAGACATATTTTTCAGCGTGTAACAAAACACAACAATTCCACTGGAACAAAATTTTGGATTAACGAATAAAAACAATTAAAGGTAGTAGGATATACATATATGCCTTTGAAAACTGTTGATTTGGCATATTTGTTTTCTAGGAACAACACAATGCATAAATAAATAAATTTATCTAGTGATTAGTTTTTAAGATATTTAGATAAAAAAATTTGGAAATCGTGCGTTTTGGTCCGTCACAAAATATTTGTTTCATTTTGTTATGAATCAGATGGAATTGATGCGATTTGATATGAACTAGGATTGGAATTATGGATTTTTGCCTTGAGCAAAACTGTAATTATGTATGTGTTATTTGATTTGAATTACTGACGTTTTATAGGAAAATTATAAACTCTTTTGTAATATTACAAATATTACTAATATTTATTACATTTATATTTATTATCGCGTTGTTTTTCACTCTCACTCCAGTGTCCTCCTCCAATCAATCACATAAGGCTATATTATCTATTTCATTGGTACTATTTTATTTTTTATTTATTATTAACTCACAATTGAAACTGTAAGCTAATTTATCCATAAGAGCAATAGCATTAAAGGCCTATTAATATCTCCCAATTGTTGGTTTCAATAACAATCTTGGAAATACTTACAAAATAGTTTAATAGCTTCTTTGTTTTATAACCCGGTTCAATTGAAGTACTTTTAAACATATTAAGTATATATTAAGGCTAATTTGGTAGCCCCTGATCAAAGAACGAAGAACCAAATTGATCATGTGGTAATTTACGCACGAGTAATCAGAGGAGCAAACATCGATTGTGATCACTACCTGGTAGCAGAAAAGGTTCGCACAAGATTAAGTAGAGCGAAATTCGTACGAAACCAGAAGTAGGGAAAGCTAGACATCGGAAAGCTGAAATTACCAGAGGTAGCCACGGCCTACTTAAGGAAGCTGTCGCAAACTTTTGCCACAGAACCCATCGCCTCCCCAATGAAGCCCAGTGGAAATCCATTTCTGACCCTATAAAAACGGCCGCAACAACCGTACTTGGTTTTGAAAAACCGCTTCGCGCAAACCATGGTACAATGAAGAGTGTTGCATTGCAAATGATGAAAAGAACGCTGCACGCATTGTAATGCTTCAGTCAATTGCAACGCGAGCTGCAACTGAGAGGTATAGGGAGAAAAGCAAGGAGGTAAACCGTCTCTTTAGCCGAAAGAAACGGCAGTGGATAAAGCGCGAGAGTGAGAAAATTGAGACATACCGAAGGCGATGATGAGCAGGTAGGCGATGATGAGCAGGTAGGGGCATGCATCAGCTGATTAGCAAAATTTGGGTAGATGAATCCATGCCCAGCGATTGGAGTCTCAGTGTACTATGTCCTATATTTAAAAAATGTGACCCGAGTGTCTTTACCAACTACCGAGGAATCAGCTTTTTATCCATAGCATATAAGGTTTTATCCAGTATAATGTGCGAAAGACTAAAACCAATTATCGATGAACTGATTGGACCATGCCAGTGTGGCTTTAGGCCTGTAAAATCGACAACCGACCAGATTTCCACGCTACGACAAGTCCTGGAGAACACCCACGAAAAATAAGTCGGCACCTTTCATCTATTTGTCGATTATAAGGTGGCCATCGATAGTCCGATACCGGAGAAACTGTACGAAGCAATATCTGAGCTTGGTATTCCTGCAAAACCCATACGCCTTTGCAGAACGACCTTGATGAACATCGGTAAGGATTCGAGTAAGATCAAGAAGACTAGGTGACACGCTTTTGTGCGATCTCTTTAACATCTTAATAGAGATTATTATGAGAAAAGCTGCAGTCAACATGAATAAAACCATCAGCAGCAAAGTCACATGCTGCTCGCGCATGTCGATGATATATAAGTAGATATCATAGGGCGCACAATGAGAGAAGTTACTGCGGTGTTTTCGAGAATTGAGAAGGAGTCAGCAAAAGTGGGTCTGACGGTATATGAGGACAAGACAAAATTAATGGTTTCAACGAGCAGGGCCTTCACGCGACTATACCAAAGCGTGGACGTTGATAACCGTTATAATTTCGACGTGGTGGACCAATTTATATAGCTCGGATCTGTCGTACACAAAACCAACAACGTGAGCGTTGAGATCAAGCGGAGAACTGTGCTTATGAATGGATCTTATTTTGGGCTAAGCAAGCATTTTAGAGATAAAACCCTCACTCGGGTAAAAAAAGCCCAGCTATACCAGGCTCTCATACAACCTGTCTTGCTTTATGGTGCAGAATCCGGGGTCTTATCGCAAGCAGACGAAATGTCTGTAGGAGTCTTCGAGAGATAAATACTCCCGAAGATTTATGGCCCTATAATGCACAACGGCGAGTATCGGCGACGCTTGAACCATGAGCTGTATGAGCTATATACCGACATTGACGTAGTTAAGGGGATCAAAATAACGCGATTGCGCTGGCTAGGCCATGTTAGTAGAATGGATGAAGACGAACCAGCACGAACGGTTTTCGAAACCGAACTTGAAGGAAGACGAAAAATAGGAAGACCAAGACTGCGCTGGAGGGATCAGGTTGACGAATCCCTGCGTGCACTTGGTATTATGTTATCTTATCTTCGCTCGGGGTTGTTCGAGACCGGTTAAGTAAGTATATTTAACTAAATGTAATTCATAGAAGTAAGCAGTTCAGATCATGTTGTAAGGATTGGAATATTTAAGGTAATTTATAAATAGCTTAATGTTTTCTTTCGATGGCTCTGTAATGAGCCTTATATGGTATGCTCCTTTAAAGATTCTGTTTCTTGCATCCCTGTAAAGACTGCAGTCGGCGAGAAAACGTGAGGGTTAGGGGATGCTACAGCGATTTATGTCAAGAATTTTTAGGAGACAGCCGTGTGGTATTTTGGTGTGGCCTAGTGTGAGCCTTGAGTATTTTATTAAGTCCAGCCGGTTAAATATTTTGTAGGCGGTAATTGCTGTGAAACTGTGGGGAAATAGTCGTTTATACCACACAGAGGATAGAGCGACGATGTTAATCTTGTTCGTAAAGCAAGCCGTTATGAGTTTTACAAAGTTATCCGTTTGGATTAGGGGAGCTCTGAGCGAGTCCTTGGCTCAGCCTCAGCGTATTCATTGCCGATGATGTTGCAGTGACTTGGTATCCATATAACAGATATATCCCGATTTCTTTTGATGAGTGTATAGGTAGAAATTATTGTTATATATATTTAGAATCGCATATTCTAATTCAGTAACGTTTGATCACTGATGACCATAATTTTCTAAATTAAATTCTAAATTCTAAATTAATTACAATACCAAGAGGATAAGATAGCTGGCAAAGTTTCCTTATATATTTTTTTCATATTTTGTATACCGTTTATGGGACAGTAATATTCTGCCAACATTTTAATATCTTTAAGGTGTCAATCCTTTTATAAAATCTTAACTAGACCGTGCACAGAATAAACTTCGTGATAATCTTCTTCAACAAAAATGGATTTTTTTACGCAAAGTTTTTTCAACTCGCCCGTAAACTCGATCAGCTGTGACTGTGACTTCGAACAGGAAAATACACTCCGGTTCACTTATTTAAAGGCACTAAAAATTGCATATTCAGCAGCCCGTATCTTTTGGAATTTGTAACCGATTGAAGAATTTTAAAATGGAAATGGAAGCTAGACATCTTGAGATATAAAAAAAATTATCACAATAGTAGTTTCGTAACTACAGAACGTTTTTTTGAGCAATTTATAAAAAAAAGTCCAAAAATGTGCTATTTTGTTTAGTTCACTTATTTTAATGAAAAACTGTTTTTCTTGTTTTTTTTTTTAATCTATTTTACTTTGTTTAAGAACTATTAGTAATGGGTACAACCCATAATCTGGCGAAAGAGATGGCCAAGGGAAATCAGAATTTTTTGAAATCAACCGTTCGTTAAAAATTTCTGGCATCAAATCCTTAGTTTGCCTTGCAGTATGCGCAGACGCTCCATTTTATTGGAACCACAAACTAGGATGCTGCTCCACCATTGAACGCAAAAAGTTCTCAATCATTGTTCTGTAAGAAGCACAAAAATCGTTTCAAGCGCTCCATCCACGTTCTCGTAAAAAATACTGGCCGATAACTTTATCGGGCATAACGCCACACCAAACAGTGCATGTGGATGGATGTAACTGAGCCTGGTGTGTTGTCCTTCGATTTTCAGAGCTCCACAATCTACAGTTTTGCTTATTAACATAATAATTAAAACTTTGACGATACTCTCGCTGCAGCATAACTATTAATCTTTGACAAGAATAAAAAAAATTACAGCAGACAGTTGTCCGAGGCCTTCGGCCACGGACTGTCCCTGCAGGCTGTGTCAGAGACACGGCCATTAAGTTTAACGTAGAATACGCCATCCGATAAGACAGAAAACATATATAACAATAAATTCATTTGCTTATATTATTTATCATTTATTGTTATATATGTTTTCTGTCTTCTCGGATGGCGTATTCTACGTTAAACTTAATGGCCGTGTCTCTGACACAGCCTGCAGGGACAGTCCGGGACAACTGTCTGCTGTAATTTTTATATTTACCAATTATCAATTTTTTTAAACTTAATTTAATTTATGTATTTTAATTAATATTTTTATTGAAATAAGTTCTGCGAATGTTGAGACACATGTTCCTAAGCAATGTTGAGCAACCAAAAACACTCAACCAAACACCATACATATGTTTGAGTGTATGTGTTTAAACAATTTTCAGTCTATGGACATTCAATGCTCCTTACATCTAGCCGTTTCCTCAAATTCAATGAAATAAAGATTACAACAATAAAAACCTGACATGACTCCTTATACCGTAAGGTAAGACGTATTCTACGTCAAAAATTAGTTTATTTTAATACGATGTTGTGCACTGTATCTATGCATTATAAATTAAATTTAAAAAAAAAATTTATACAGATAACAAAAAAGTTATTCGGGTTTAACATTGGTGGGCCTTATTTGGCCCACCATGTATTTTATTTTTCTCGTACGAATTTGGGAAAATAAAGACCTTATGTACCTTTCCTGGCATAATATATTTTAAATTACTTTTTTTTACAACTTATCCCCGGTAGTTTTAATCGATATTAGACCGGGTGACCAAAAAAAAATCTACATATAAAAAAAATTTCCCAAAGTCGAGGGCAAATATTAAAGATCCTTGAGAAAATTTCAAAAAATAAAATTTTTCATTTCCGAGCCCAAGAAAAACAGCTAAAATCATTTTGTATCGTAGTTTTTTTGATTGCGGCTCGATCGTAACATATTAGATATCGTTATATTGGTCTCCACGAGTGCTACATTTGGCCTGTGGATGTGGCTGACGTACGACATCATTTTCAAATTACGGCCTCACTTAGTGCAATTTCTACCCCTAAAATTTAAAAATATGTTTTTCTAGGATTAAAGCCTTTAAAAGCCAGAACATTTTGCTTTGGAAGTATACAATTTTATTCAAAAACAAAAAAGTTACGTACGACAAGATATATTTACAGCATTACTACAAAGATTTATTCATGTTGTTAGCATTATTACCGCAAATAATTGCATACTTTTTAGCGTCATCGAAAAGTTTTTGAAATAAAAATTATTGCATACTTTTTCATTTTAGTTTTTAATCTAGTTACCATTGTAAGAGATGCCTCTCGGATGAGATCGCCATATAAAATTATGTGGTAAGAATTATATTGAAGTATCAAATAATTTTTGTTTTTTGTAATAACGTATTTAAAAAGTATATAAAACGTGTGCTAAAAACAATGCAATAATTGTTATTTTAAAATTTGCTCGTTGGCGCTAAAAAGTATGCAATAATTTGCAGTAATAATACAAACGACATGACAAAATATTTGTGTTAATGCTGTAAATACATCTAGCCCTGTCTTGCTTGTCCTGATAGAATTTAATGTTCCCACTAGGTGTTTGCGTCACAACTTTGTTTTGAGTTTGCCTATTCATAGATCTAACTATTCGGCTAATGAACCTACATATTAATCGAGCTTTAAATGAATTTAGTAAAATTTCTGATCAAAATATTTATATTTTTGGTAATTTTGAACGTTTTGTGTCCATATTGGATATTATATATTTTTAAGTAAATCTTTGTTATTAGTTTGTCCATAGACTGAATTAGATAAATAAATACACTTTTGATTTTGAATAAAACTTTCTACTTGTAACGCAATAGGTTCTTGGTTTCTAAAGGTATTTAATCCAAGGAGCAAATGTTGCAATGGTGCATTAAATGATGTCGTACGTCAGCGACATCTATAGAACAAATATAGTACGGGTGGTTGATTATTTTAATAACTTTTTCTCTATTTAATGAATCTGGCCATTTTTTTTTTATTTTGCAGATTGATTTCTAGATTTAACAAAAATGGATGACTGGGACACTGAATCAAGAATTTGGATTGTCCGCCGCTATCACGCACCGGAGTCCGTAGTTTCGGTCCAAAGAGAGTATAGGCGCACGTTTGGCGGCAATCCTCCGAACAGAGCAGTCAACAGAAGACCGTTCTATCGAAACCCTTCTATTCGGACGCAGGAAACTTGGGGTGTTGTAGCTGCTGCCATACAAAACAATCCAAGAGTTTCGACAAGACGATTAAATGCTCAAATGGGTATAAGCAGGCAGTAATTCCAGTCAATTATGTACAATGATTTGGGCTTATTCCAATATAAAATTCAAATGGCCAACAGACTGAACGCAGCATACTTCCCGATTTGCTTGAAATTTTTCCAGAAGATGCATCAAATGGTAGAAGAGGACGGAAACATGTTGAACTGTCTTTTCATGTCTGACTAGATCCATTTCGAACAAACAAAATTGTGTGCAGCTTCTTCACGCTGCATTGTCGGGCCCTGCTTCTTCGAAGAAAACGGTCACACCGTTACGGTTACAGGAGACCGTTAGATGAGCATGTTGAGAGAGTTTTTCTATCCCGAATTACGCCGTATGATAATTTCTTTCAACTCTGTGTGGTTTCAGCAAGATGGTGAAACTCCTCACATAGCCTGGCCTGTTATGACAGAATTGCGACGAAAATTTCGAGATAAGCTGAAATCAAGAAACTACACATTCTGTTGGATCCCCAGGTCGCCTGACCTTACCGCACCTGACTTTTTCTTGTGGGGTTATTGCAAACAGAAAGCCAAACCAAGATGGTTTTGAAATGAACTAAAGCAATCCAATCGAGAAACAATTGCGGCTATTCCTGTCTCAACTCTCCAAACAGTAATGAACAACTTTTTGGTAAGATGGCCGCACATGCTTCAACGAGAAGGGGGGATTTAAATTCCATTATTTTTAACACTAATTACGGTATATTTAATAAAATTTAATGAACTTTAACATGAATGAAAGAAAAATGAATTCCATACACTGGAAGAAAAGTTATTTGAGTTTCTTAATGTAGCAATATTCATCACCGACCCTGTAGTTATCGTGGCCTACACAGCGGTGTCTTGTATGTTAGGATCGAGCCTCAGACATATAAACTACAAACAAAAAGAATTTTGGTTGTTTTTTGTTTGGGCTCGGAAAGAAAAATTGTTTGTTAGAATTGTCTCGACGTGATTTTTAATATTTGCCCTCGACTTTGAATTTTTTGTATATGGACGCCGCCCCGGTGTTTTAGGTATGATTTTCCCCGTTATCGTATACATGGTAGTATTTGTATGGGGAAACGTATGTTGTTACAAAAACAAACAGAAAACCAACTCACGTCATCGACGGAACTTAAAAAAAATAATCGATGATATCGCAACTTGATTTTTAAATTTTATCATATACTCGTCGCTATTGGAGACTCCTCCCTTTAAGTGAAGCTTCATGTCCCACAAAACCCACTAGTGATAAATAATGAAATACTTTCTTCGATTAGGTGAATACACAAAAAAAGTTGTGTTACTGTTTTCAACTTGAAAATAATTGCGCTTAATATTTGATGCTAGAAACAATTTGTATTGAAGCTACTTACTATACGTATTTAATACATGTTTGTCGATGTTACTGAATAATAGCACATCTTTTTGTTATAAAGACCTGTATCCATATAAAGTTTCAAACCATCTATCTAATCATATTATGCTTTACGTATTTAGCAGCTGCTGCTGCCACAGCCACTAACTTTTGAACAATATCAGGAGTTACTGCCACAGATTGACTAGTGGCACGTAATACGATCCCATTACACAACCCTTGACTTCAGTAAAAGTAGCAAGAAAGAGAGGACTCTGATTTAATGTTGCTGGAAGCGAGCTGTACAACAGTACAGTGCGCTGGAGTATAATGGAGAAGGTTCCAGTGGAGCAGTCACGTTAAACTTAAATTAGTGAACCGTTACTGCTGCTGTATTTCAAGTACAGCATTTAACACTCATGTTAAGTAATTACAAGTGGTTGGCAGTTGCGGTTGTACGTACATGTTTTAAATTATTTAAAGTGTTGTTTTTACTTTGGCGTATTGGTTTAATGAATAAACAAACATTTTTATTTTTATAGAAAATGTGGAAAGATGTGCAGCAGGACTGCAGCTGAATTTTAAAACATCTTCCTGCATGCTTGTGTAGAAATGATGTAATTTGTTCTATTTTTAAAGGTACTGCAAGCAAATGTATTGTACAAAGGTAACTCAAGTGATTTGTAACATGTAATTTGAAAATACGGAAGGGATATGATATTTAAGCAATTATGCTTGGTTGAAACAATTTAAAATTTAAACGGTCTGTATAGTGTTGGCAAATGATTGGCTAGACCTTAACATTTAGAGATGTGTACTTTATTTTCTGTTCTGTTATTACGGTTCTTGTAAATTATATTGAAACAAAATAGGAAAAATCTGAAACTTTTAAATTGTTACAGTTTTGTAGTTTGGGTGCGATATACATATATGTTGTGAGTATATAAAGCTTACCATTCCAAGTGCAACACTTTGAAATATTTTTCTAAGAACCTTTAACCCTTGGACAAACACATGGTTATGGCCAGGCATATTTCATTTTTGAGCGTTAATACTTCTAGTTTGGGTAGATACCTGTGTTTCCCTGTAGCCGCCTAAAATATTGTTGGCTTTCTATTTTAAAAAAAATTCAAAAATTTCCTTCCAACGCGACGAAAACTGCAAAAAAAAGTCCCCCCTCGAACAATCACATATGCCTGACCAGACCACTATACAATTTGTATGAAATAAATTATTATTATACACATTTTGGGTTATTTTTATGCAAATACTATGCAGATTGTTGTTTCCAGGTATTTTTTTTTTTTATATTTTGGGTTATTTTTATGTGAATTCAATGCAGATGTTTGCTTCCAGGTAGTTTTTGTGTTCATTTTTCTTTAATTTCTTTCTTTCGTTTGTGACTTTGGTTTTGAGTTCAGTTAGTTTATTATTGAATAATAAACATACAACATCGACAGTTCGAAATATAAATTTTTTGTGCGGAAACTAAAGTGTGGCCGTCGGTGGTGCAATGGTTAATGTGCGCGCCTCTTGTACGTGAGATCCTGGGTTCGAACCCTGCTCTGACCAACTTAAAATTTCTTTCGGCGGCGGTCACCTCGCATAGTGACCGCGACACTATCGAGTATATAGCCAAGAAAAAGCTTCTCAAAATACCGTTCGGAATCGGTGTAAAACTGTAGATCCCAATCAGTGAGTGAAAACAGGAAAGTGCACAGCTCAGTGATTGTGTGAAGCTCTCCCCTATACCTTTATGTGATGTAATGGGAAACCTTTTTTTTTAAAGTGAAATTGCTACTATTATTATGGAAGAGGATTTAGAATTTGTGTACAATACGCGCTTGCGTACAGGCAGCCTTACTGATAATTTCCAACAACAACTATCATCAGCGTTACAGCGTGATTTCGCACTTCACACAGAAGCAGACAAAGAACTTGATTTATTGAAAGACCAAAGCAGTGAAAACACAGATTTTGTGACCGAAGAAAACGCCTCGGACATTGAATATGAATTGGAAATTGAAGCAAATGAAATTTTCGACAGCGATGAAGAATCCGAAGAAGAAAGTGAGATTGCACCAACTCAAGCTGCAGACGGCTTTTTGCTTGGAAAAGATGGTACCAAGTGGAGTACAGTTGAACCCGCTACAGTGAGATTCCGCAAGCACAACATCATGCGTTTCAGATGTGAACCAAAAAGAAACCTCACCACTCCGCTTGAGGTGTTCAAGCTTGTCTTTTCACCGAATATTACGTTCGTCATCGTAACACAAACAAATCTATATGGAGAAAAAGTTACACACAAATGGAACGCAGAACATGCAAACTGCACACCACGAGTATGGGTTGATATGACAAGTGTTAAGCTTGACGGTTTTACTGGGATACTATTGGCTTTTGGTGTCAGTCGTAATACTATGCAGCTCTCAAGATTGATGTGGCAAACTGATGCACTTCCAATATTCCATGCAGCCATGTCACATAAACGATTTGTTACTTCGATGCGCTGTATCCGATTTGACGATAGTCGTACGCGCGCATTTCCTCAAGAAACAGACAAAGCTGCTCCCATTCGCGACATTTGGAACTTCTTGAATAACAATCTTGCCAGTAATTTTGAACCCTACGAAAATGTCACCATCGATGAGGAGCTATTTCCATACGTGTGCGCACAAAGTTCACGCAATACATCCCATCAAAGCCCACAAAGTATGGCATAAAAGTATGGTGGGCATGCGATGCGAAAACCAAATATCGGTTGCAAGGAAAACTGTACACTGGTAAGGAGGGAGAACAACGAGAGACAAACCAAGGCGAAAGTGTGCTCATGAGTTTGGCTGATCGATACACCAACAGCGGCAGAACTGTTATTACTGATAACTTATTTGCAACATTAGACGCAGCTAAACGTCTTTCGTCGATTGGACTAGCATAGGTTGGCACCATTAGATCCAACAAAAGGTGTCTTCCCAAAGAAGTGAAAAAAGACAGCAAACGGCCAGTATTTTCATCTGTGTTCGGTTTCTATGATAACCTTGTATCACTGTGCAGCTACGTTCCAAAGAAGAACAAACAGTTATTCTACTATCCACTGTGCACTACACCGAGAAAGTTGAAGGCGTTGCAAAAAAGCCGGAAGCTATATTATTTTACAATTCAACAAAGGCCGGCGTTAATACAATGGACCAAATGGTAACGCATTACTCCACAAAACGGTCAACCAGACGCTCGCCATTAGCATTTCTTTTCAACATGATAGAAGCCATGGGATTAGCCGCTTACATCATATGCAATGAAAATACAGAAGGAACCAGAAAAGAGAAGCGACGAATGTTCTTGAACACGCTGAGTAAACAATTGGTGCTTGTTAATACTGAAAATCGCATGAACAACAACCATATTTGGGGCAACATTCAACCCGTTTGGCCATTGAATCTTTCTTTGGAAGGCCGTTGAATATTCCCAGCAACAGGCTGCCTAACCAACAAAGCGGCCCTAGTACACTGAATTCCAGAAAAGATTGCAGAATTTGTGCCACGCCAGACGAAAAGCTGTGTAGGAAGACACGTTTTTACTGCACCCAATGCACTAATCCTGTGTGCCAACAATATTTGAAAGTTGATTATACTTGTTTTTCATGCATTCCACAAAATGAATAAAAAAATTTTTAAAACAAAAGTCTAAAGACAAAAATAATAAAGGAGCATACTTAGAAATTCAAATTCAAGATAACTCCCACAAAACCGAAACAATCTTTATGAGAAAAATTGAGAAACTTTACTCAAATGCACACAAAAGATTGGTGGATGACCAGTAGACTGGCCACTAAAAATAGATTTCCGATTTTTAATTTATAGATTTCCGATATTTAAGTTATCATTAGGTGCGTTTTTTAATCAACTCTATACTAGAGTTCAATTTTAGAAACTTGGCATGACTGGGAAAATAATTTATTTCATTTGGGAACAGTGTGATTACACAGCATAAAACTTGCACCTTTAATTAATTAAAAATTAATATCTTTTCATATAATAAATATAACCGGAGTGTAATTTCGTTGATAAAACAAAAATTATAGTGAAATAATTAATATAATAATTAAATTGTCTGTACCCAAGATTGCATTTTTGATTTGCAGCTTGATAATATAATGTCGGACGAACCATCAACCTCTGCCGAAATGGAACCAACCACATCAAAAGTGATTACTCGTGCGTATGATAAAGTATTACGTCAAATATATTTGATTGGAATGTGACACATCAAATAACTGGAGCTAAATTACCCTCCAATCGACAAGTATTGCAAGTATATTTTCATAATATTCGATTCGCCAAATTATCGCAGAAAGAAAGTGCAAGATAGGCAGTGAACGCTGCATCCCTTTTTTGGCTACAAGCCCTCTTATCGATCCGTGATTTGTACAAATGTGCTGATAAATTGATATAACGGTACAATGAATGGCGACGTGTTTCTAAAAAGTCGTCGAAAGGGAAAGCGAACAAAGATCAGGCAGAATTTCTCGAAAATTTGGACAATCTCTTCGACATTGCTCACAACAACGCGTTGCAGATGATTCGCATTGAAGAGGATCGGGAATTTTTATTGAAACAAAGACAAAAAGGGCGCCACGGATGCATCACCGGAGTCCATATGCATTTATTCAGCCGTGAAAAGCAATCGCAGGAGCGAAGAGCAAGAGAAGAGTCACGAAATCGAAAGCACGATGAGTCTCAAAACGTAGATATTGGTAAATATTTTTAATTTGCATTGTATAATACATATCAATTATTGGAATGAATGAATTTCTAACTTCTTCTATGATTTCATTCAGCGGTTGAAGAAAACAATAGTGCTAGTGAAAGCGATAATATTTCCGACGACAACGATCCAACAATGGACGTGGACGATTATGGCACTCAACCAGAGGAAAGAAGAGGCCGTACGCAATTGATAACACCACGTCTTTCAGATGCTCTGGATGATGCTAAAGTTTCCGATAGAAAACCAATACTATAATAATGGCAGTGGCAGAAGCCTTGCGTGTCAACGTTGATGAGCATGTTGTCAATCGAACGTCTCTCCAAAATTTGAGAAGATTCAGGCCGACTTCGTCGAAGACGTAATTTACTTTACTTTTGGTTTAATTTTAATTATATATATTTTTTTTTCCCGTAGATAAATAGTGCACAATCATTAGTTGTTCATTGGGATGGCAAATTAATGGAAGCAATAGTTGGTAAAAAAAAAGTTGAGCGAATCGCTATTCTCGTCAGTTATAAAGGCACCGCAAACTTTCTCAGTGCAGCAATTATAGAACCCGCCACGGGAGAGAATATTGCGGGCGCTGTTCGTAATGCTTTAATCAGTTGGAATATCATTGATCGCGTTGGTGCCATGAGTTTCGACACTACTTCTTCAAACACTGGTCCTAACAATGGTGCAATCGCATTCGTACAACAATATTTAGACCGGAAATTAATCAAACTTACATGTCGTCATCATATTTTCGAAATTGTCTTGAAAAGTGTTTTTGAAATACTCAGCGACCATTGCACCCGAAGTTCCTATTTTCAATCGATTTGCGGAAGCTTGGGACAATCTCAATCACACTTCATTCAAATGCGGTCTCGACGACGAAATTGTCCGTTCAAAAATAAGCGAAGAGGATTGTGATGTAGTCAAACATGTCTGCTATCAAAATTTACAAAAAGATCAAATTCGCGCTGATTATAAAGAATTTCTACAGCGCACAATCACATTCCTTGGTGGAAACGGTGGCAATTTTCGGACGTGTAGTTCAACGTCCCATGCAAGGTTTATGGGAAAAGCAATTTATTGCCTGAAAATATTTCTTTTTCGCGAACGATTCAAATGCACAGATAGACAATTGAGCGCGCTGCGAGATGTATGTATTTTTCTAGTTCGACTATAAGTCTGGTATGGATGCCCAAATGCCATCACAGCTCCAAATCAAGCTCCAAGGTTCCACCGTATTTTTTTAAGAAGAAATCCGGTTTCTCTCGGTTTCGGATACAACCAAGTATTAAACATTACGTTGTTGATTTAGAAAAGTAAACACGTTATTAGTAAACCACAATCAAAAACGTTTAAAAATCAATTTAAGAATTAACAAATTAAAATTGCAATTTTTTTAATTTTATGAGAACAAAATTAAACAATTCAAAATGTACATAATTATTTTCTTTTAAAAATAAGAAATCAGGCTTTTAAGTTTCATATAAAAAAATTTAACACAATTATAATGTTTTTCCTTAATTTTCCATTGGACATTTAAATGTAAATTTCATAGAATAATACATACGTAGATAAACTTATTCTCTCATCTGACGTTTCATTTCACACTCTTCATCGTAGGTTTGTGGAAATGAGAGCAATTAAATTTAAAATTATCTTACACCAGGTGGAGTTACAAAATATGTTCACTTAACTTTTTCCTGTCGTTTTGGTGTAGAACTGAAAAATTTAAATATATATTGCACTTTTTTGATGACTTTTATCGTTGGTATACATTTGTATTGTTTTTAACACAACTAGTTTGTCACAAAAACACGAAATTCGGTTGTTGTTCCTTTGTGGATCGCTGTATACTATTGCCACCATCTGGTATTATTGAACCCATATTTTCCACCATCCAATGTTTACTTTCCATCGTACCTATGACGTTTAATTTATTGAGCGAATAAAAGCTTCTATGGTATGTATTATTCTATGGTAAATTTAAAAAAAACACATTTTCAAAATTCCATTTTAAATTTCTATTGAAAAAATTCTTTTTTTTTATAACAAGAATTTGGATCGAATCAATCGTACGAAGCCGAACACAGGAAAAACTGGATATCGAAAAACTACAAATACCGGAGATATCAAAGTCCTATCAGCGAAGGGTCACTCTCCTGCTACAGCAGAATACTCCCCCTCCTGTGGACCCAGAAGCGCAGTGGAAGCACATCTCCCATTCTTTGGAAACCGCTGCAAGAACTGAACTTGGCTATCAAAAACCATAGAAGGATGGACCATGGGCCGACGAAAAATGTCGCATTGCAACTGATGAAGAAGACGTTGCACGTATGGCAACGAAACAGTCAGTTGCAACGCGTTGTGGGATTGAGCGGTACAGAAGGCGGGGAGGGAGGAAAACAAACAATTTAGGAGAGGCAAATGGCAGTGGAAGCAGAGGGAGAGTGAGAGGACCGCAATGTGAAGGTCAACGAGAATTTGTCCAGAGGGTTGGATAACGGGCCGAATAATGGGCTGCCCTCTTGCAAAGACGGGAAACGGAATCTGGCGACCGATAAACAGTGTGTGCTTAGAATATGAAGAGACCACTTTCCACACTAGTCGGGCTACCCGCCGAGCTTTTTCAGGCCGGTGGCGAAAGACTGCTAGCCCACATATGTCAACTAATTTGCAGTAATGGTTGGGGGCATATATGCCTGATGATTATTTATTATGTCCTGTATTCGAGAAGGGTGCTCCTTGTGTATGTTCCAATTATCGCGGTATCAGTCTTTTATATATCGCGTATAAGATCTTGTCGAGCGTGTTATGTGGAGGACTAAGGCCAATTGTTGAAAATCTGATTGTTCCTTATCAGAGTGGTTTTAGACCGGGCAAGTCCACGACTGACCAAATATTCACGCTACGCCAAATCCTGGAAAAGACCCACGAAAAGCAAGTCAACACATACGATCATTTTGTCTATGTCTGAATTTGTGCTTCCGGCTAAATTGATCCGCCTCTGTAGAATGAGGCTGACCAACACCAAATCAGCAGTGAAGGTGGGGAAAGTCCTCACCGAAACATTCGGAAGATTAAGACAAGGCGACACACTTTCGTGCAATCTCTTCAACATCCTAATGGAGATAATAATGAGAAAAGCTGCAGAAAATAAGGAAAACCCATTAACACGAAAAGCCGTAAATTTCTGGCGTATGCTGACGACATTGATATCATTGGGCAACATTTGGGAAAGGTTACTGCAGTATTTTCAAGAATCGAACAAGAAACAGCGAAGGTGGGTCTTGGTGTTAAAGAGGGCAAGGCAATATTGAGGGTGTCAACGACTGGACAAACCTCTCGACTTGGTCCGCACTTGAACGTTGACAACCGATTAAATTTTGAAGTGGTAGATGAATTTATCCACCTTCAATCCTCCGCAGACAAGGACAACAACTTCAGCCTGGAGATAAATAGGAGAATTGTGCTTGCAAATATATGCTATTTTGGGTTCGTTAGGCATTTATAAAATAAAGCCCTCTTTGACGGACAACGGTCCAGCTGCACTAGACTCTCATTTTACCAGTCCTGCAATATGGCTCCGAAACATGGGTCATATCGCAAGCGGATAAAAAGCGCCTGGGAGTATTTGAGATGAAATTTTTTGTTAAACTGTATGGTCTTCTTAAGGAAAACCGAGAGTACTGCCATCATTGGAACCAAGAGCTATATGATTTATATTTTGACGCTGACATCTCTAGGCGAATCAAATTAAGCCAGTTTCTGTAGCTAGGCAATGTTATCAGAATAGATGAGGATGAGCCAGCTCGAAAGGTTGTCGATATTATACCTGATGGAAGCAGAAAAAGAGGACGACCAAGACTCCGATGGAAAGACCAGGCCGAAGAATCCCTCCGTATTCTTGATGTTTTACAACTGGAGTGAAAAGGCGAAGGATAGAACCAGTTGGAGACATATGTTAAAATTAGTTTTAGTTGTTTATTAGTTTGTTTAATTAATATGTGTAAGACATCTGAGCTCATGAGGTTGTATAATAGCCAATAAAAGTGAAAAGTTTGGAACGAAATAAATTCTAAAACACCGGTGGAACCGGCAGGGAAACCACTTTCCACCGGTTGTCCAAAAACTTTAATATTCAGAACACCGGCGGACGTTGGGGTGGACCAGTGAGGATGTGATTTAAATTTCAATTGATTTATTTTAAATATCAAGTGATGTCTTTAAATTTATAGCTTTTAGATTTCAATTAATTTATACAAATTTGAAACTCTTATTGATATATTTCATAAATAATTTTCAAATTTCAATTGATATTCTTTAAAATTAAACTGATATTTTTAAATTTCAATTGGGAATGGTGTCGTCTCAGCCATAAATATGCTTTCGAGAATGCTGTATAGTTAGCGACATCATCAACCTTCTTGTGGAGAAAGTTATAACACTGTTCTCCTGGTTACGGTACATTTAAGCAATAATTTATTAAAAATTTTAACACAAAAACAAATTATTTTTTTGTTAAATTTATTTGTTTGCAAAGAATAGCATTACATTCTTTGTGTTCGCAAAACATGACTGAAACTTAAACTTAATACATGACAATGACTAAATGTAGGCAAAATGACAATCAAATCAAAGACATTAATTGGATAATGCACAGTTTGCGAGTCAGTATCAAAAAATTGTAAAACACGAAAATTTGTAAGCTACAAAGTGGTCTTTATGTGATATTTAGGGTACCCAGACACGTTCTGATTGTATTGATATGTTCACGATATTTGTTCACCTTTATTGTGGCTTCAATTTTGCCGAAAATTGATAGTAAAAAATTAGAAGTACCTGTAAGTTATCCTGAAAAAAGTGCACAACAAAATTTCCTATATTTTATTCAAAAAAAAGTGCAGGAAAAAATAATTTTTTTGGCGTTAAATATTAGTAAGGTTTGTTAAACGGATTCTTAGCTCCATTATTGCCATACAAAGTTAATCGGCAAAACCAGGTTTGAATTAGCTGTTGGACAAAAACAGGTGACACCTTTTTTCGAGGGCCCACTGATTTTGAGGATCTTTTGAGGCCCATAAAAATTAATTGGTCACCAAACTCGCGAAACTGAATATAGAGTTTTACTATCCTTTGGTAGTAGTATCGAACATATACTGCCAATTCTCTGTATTTTTAAAAAAGTCGATATTTGTCGCACAGTGTAATTATAGTTGCTATAAATGGACAGGTAGAGGCATTTACTTACTCGAGAGAGGCCGAATAATTAAAATCATCGGGTAATATTAACCGGTTGAACCCATGCTATTCAATTTCGACTAATCGTGAAGTGTCAACTTTTTTGTAGAAAAAATGTAGAGCACAATTATAATTATCTAAATTTATGAGGAACACGTGTTGCTCTGTACAGTGTTTAAAATTTAGTTCGCAATAATGTCATTACAATTGTATTTTATACTAATACTTAAAAAATTGTACAAATGGAAATTAAGTGAAATTACTTTAGTCTTAAACAAGAAAGAAAAATAACCAATAAATTTCTGTAATTTTGCTACAGTGAGTACTCATATTTCAGAAGAATATATTAGGAATAAAATATTCAACCAAATGTAATAAACTATTAAAAAGGGTGAAATAATGGATATTCTCTAATAAATTTCGCACCTTAGCTTTTAGCCTTTAAAATTTATTGCAATATTGGATACCACGAAAAGTAGACATAAAGTTTAAGTTTAGAAGTTTGTGAAGTCCGATTATTCTCCTTTACCAGTAGTCAGGAATATTGAGCACGTTTTTATTGTGTTTTATAGTCCACATTCAAATACGTTGTTGGGTGACACAACATCAATACAATTTATTCTTGATTTCTAAAACACAAATGAATCATGAAGTAGAAATGTACAATTTTCCAATTAATATTGTAATAATTAAAAAACTTTTATCTTAACATTTTACAATTTCTTATGCAATGCCACCAAACATTGAATCGCTATTACTTGCAAATGTATGCACAAAAATCGTTATCCTTAGGATCACGAGTAATGTCAACATTTTCCTCTAAAAATCTAAGTTATAAATTTGATACCGTCGTTATAGTGGCAAAAGTATAGAATCCATTTCTTGGGGGGAAGGTGTCGCAATATTGAGGTGCATTTTCATAGAATGCTCCTTTGGTGTTTCGAGGGATGCCGTTGTGCGCTTAGGATGTGCAAAATCTTTGATAAACTTGTACGTTTCTTTAAATTTTGTTAAAAGTTCTTGAGTAAACTCGTTACATGCTTTTGGTTACAAAAAGTTTTCGTTGCTAGTGCACTGTGGTATAAAAAGCGATTGCATTCAAATTTTAAATATTTAAACTTTCAGTATATTGAACAACTCGATAGGTAATATTTGGTAACAGTTGTACTATTTATCCAAATATCACTATGGTACTATGATACTATGTTGGTATCAGGGAACAGTCTCTTCTCAATCATGTGCCTATGACTTTTACCTCTACGTGTTGGCAACAGAAGAATAATTGTTTTTTCTAGCGGCTGCAGTCAAGGCTTTCCGATGAGCAACCTGATTGGACAGGCGAACTCTAAGGTTTAGTACGTGGCTGACTTCACTGTCAATCTATCGGGCATATTCTTTTGGCCACGTTATTCGACTAAAGCATGAACGTTGATATCTGTTACAATATCGAGGTGGTCGACCAATTTCTATACCTCGGATCTGGCGCAAACATAAACAACAACGTCAGCCTTGAGAACAGGCGGAGAATTGTGCTTGCGAATAGATGTTATTTTGTGCTAAGCAAGCACTTTAGAGATAAATCCCTCTCTCGATTATCAAAAGTCCAGTTCTACCAGACTCTCATACAATACAACCTGTCTTGCATTTTGGCGCAGAATCCTGGGTCTTATTGCAATCAGGCGAAACATTTCTATGAGTCTCCGAGAGAAAAATACTCGGAAAAACGTATGGCCGTATAATGCACAACGGCGTGTACCGGCGGCGCAAGAATCATGAGCTGTATCCTGACATTGAGATAGTTAAGCAGATCAAAAAAACGATTGCGCTGGCTAGGCCATGTCCGTAGAATGGGCGAAGAGGAACCAGCACGAAGGGTTTTCGAAACTGAACTCGAAGGAAGACGACAAATAGGAAGAACAAGACTCCGCTGGAGGGATCTGGTTGACGAATACCTGCATACACTTGGTATTACCAACTGGAAAGATAAGGCAAAACATCGAACTGGTTGGCGAAATATGTTATTTTCACCTTGAATGGTCACTGACCCTCCAGGGTTGTTCGAGACCGTCTAAGTAAGTAAGTAAGTTGATACCAACGAACATGGTTCTGGGTACGAAGCGGAACGATCAATCCACCACGGGGATCAGCAGATGGCGGATGGCAGCATATATATCAGTAAGCTGCGAATAATAGGAAGTTCCCAAACCAGACCAGGGCGTACAATAAGAGGGTACAGTTGTCCGCAAAAGGTTCTGTGAAATGGACTGAAATTAATTAAATACTTATCTATGTTCATGCAAGGGATGTTCCAAGAAGAGGTGTAATTTGGACAATGACACATCCAGGATTGCCCAGTCATTTTAAACCCTGAGGAATCTATTCCCCATATTAGGAGCGGGTGCTCATCTTAGTAACGTTTCTAATCAAAAATAAATAAAAATAAAATGCATTTGGAAGTGCTGAATTGCAGTTGAAAATCAGAGGCCCTCCTGTAGTACTTCCTGTGGTCATGGTGGGATCGGCATTGTATAGAAAAAATATACGATAAACGACTTACAAGGGGTTTTTCAATAAGAGCGCTACAAAAGTTTTTTTAAATAAAACAAAACCGGTTTTAGATACCAATGAAATTCTTTATTCCTGTGAAAGTACGTTCGATGCGATTATGTATGGAACTCGATTTCTTTTCCATGGCCACCACGGGCACGCTTGCAGAAGTCCAGACGCTGAACCCAATTTTCGACAGTTTTCAAGCATAAATCGGCCGATATTGCTGCAATTTCAAGTTCGATATTCGTACGAATTTCATCAATCGTCACTGGCTTGTTGGCATAGACCATAGACTTGACGTAGCCCCACAGGAAATAATATAACGGCATCAAATCCCACGACCGAGGCGGCCAATCGACTGGGCCATTTCGTGAGACAACACGTTCATCAAACTTGGTTTCCAATAAATTGATTGTGGCATTCCCTGTGTGGCTTGTGGCGCCGTCCTGTTGGAACCACATGTCCTCCAATTCCATATTATCCAATTGGGGCCAAAAACATTCGGTTATAATTGAACGGTAGCGATTCGCATTCACAGTAATGTGCCGGTCTTGATCATCACGGAAGAAGTACGGCCCATAAACCCCACCAAACCGTAATTTTTTCGTGATGCAATGATGACTCATGGATTACGTGTGGATTGCTGTCTGACCAATAACGCATATATTGCTTATTGGCGAAGCCATTCAGCCAGAAATGAAATTCAGAATTCAGAATTTAGAAATTGGAAGTAGCGCTCTTAAAGTTGAGGCCACTGACTCCAAATTTCGGTCGTAAATTTTAATAATTTCGACTCGTTGTTGGCTCGTATATCTTTCCATGATGAAATGGCAAACCTAACTGAAGAAAAATGTCAAAAGAGCGGGAAAACTATTGCGTCGTTTGCTGTCCCTATCGATTTAGTAGCGTCTCTGTTGAAAAACCCTTTACTTCCTGTGGTCATGGTGGGATCGACATCAAACCCCTTACACTCGTGGGAATAATATACATTATATAGGAGAAGTATATGATAAACGACTTATACATCGAAAGAAGGAAAGAAAAACGATCACTCATCCGAAGAGCGGACAAAGCCTTGGAGAGCTAAGGTGATCAATTGGAACTGTGGTACAAATTGATTTTGTGAGGTTGTTAGGGATAAGTTTGTGCTGGCGCTTAAAAACAAAGTGGAGAGGACGGAACTATTCCGAAGGAAAAAAGTAAATATGTTGTGGCTGCATGTCCATCATATGCGTTCACTTTCAAACGAAGACTCTGCGTCCTCTACCACGGTATAGTGTTTGGAGATCCATGGTCAGTAGTTTACTACCGAACAACACTCAAAAGTAGATAGGTTGTGGACGGGGCTGCATTGGAAGTTGTTGGGAGGGAATACCTTCCATCCAAAGCCGATACTCCCGACGTTGAAACCGTTGAGGTTGTTCTTAAGGATATTACTCCTAAACTTCTGACTTACAACTGGTCTATGGGTAGATTGGAAGAGGCCGATGGCATCAATAGACACGCGCTGATAATTTCGAAAACGACCCGCTGCGTCTTCTGAAATTATCCGGTGGTGTGACCATTTTTGTGTTGGGACACATACCACAAACAATTTTAAAAGCGGACAAGGAATACGACGCTCCAGTGACTATATCGGCTGTAAATGAGACAGTACCAGAGGTTGGCGATGCGGATTCCGGGAAACGGGATAAGTATCAAAAGGCTATGGATATTACATTGACGCAATTTGGTAATGCACGAGAAAATGAAGAGCACGACTTGATAAAGCTGATCTGGACGAGGGTTGACTTTGCTGGTAATAACGAATATCGGACGACGAACAGGATACGACGGTGGGACCATATATTGGTGAAGTTTCGTCAAATCAATTTGCGTCATAGTACGTGGCATCTACCAATTTAAGCCTTCATCTGGAAAATGGTGGGGATAATGTGGCACGAGTCAATGAGGTCTGCGCTGTTATAGGTAGGGCTTTTGAGTTGCTGACAAGGGAGTACACAAGATAATAGACTCTCTCGGTCTTAGCATTCGCAGAGCTGGAATTGTGGCCAGAAATTATTCAATTATTTTATTGCTGTCAGCATATAGTAACAGGGATAAGGTTTCGGCCACCCTAGAATTGTACAACTCCAGGATAGGTCGCATCGTACATGCCACTTGAAAAAAACGAGATATGTCCCGCTGCCATCAGCAACCTTAAGATGTTTTTCTTAGAGGGGACGAAGTGGAAAGGCTCTATCATCCAGCATAGGGAAGGACTGATGTCAATGTGAGGGGTGAGTTACTTATTGACGCTTTTGTCACTAACACTAGGCAATATATTTCAGATGTGGCTTTTGCGACGGAAGACCTGTATGGAATGCTTACGGAATAAAATCTTCTTGTTAAGATTTTTTTCTTTTGTCACAAACATTGATTGCAACACGGCCTCTCTAAATTAGTTCGTCAAAATCTGAGGTTCTGGGCGTCGCAATCTGAGGTTCTGGGCGTCGCTATTATATCGAAGGACAAATAGCACTGGGATATATACAAATTGAAGGCAAGGTGGTATAAGAATGATCTCGGATGCACCCAATGAAGCTCGTGGATGTTTTTCTGACAAAAGAAAGTAATGAGGTTACATGGGTACTTGTAGAATCCTTCTAGTACTGAGCTACCTTCAGTGTGGATTCGCTTAATCTGCTTATGAAAGTCCTTATCACTAACAGGTCGAGGAGCATGATCTGGGTGAATACACTTTTTATAGGTCAGAAGTTTCTGGTGAATTACTCAATCGAGTGTTAAATTGGTCATCGGCAGCTCTAAAGCCAGTATTCCGTCAATGCAGATGGAAATGTTGTTATCGGGTAGTTATACAGGAGAGTATAATCTCGCCACCACCAATGAATCAATCACTTTCAAAGGGTCTGAAATTAGGTTTAAAGCACCAAGTAACTGGTAGTTATACTGGTAAGAAAGCTTAGTTACAGACCCAACTATGTCGAAGGGACGATAGCCATCTACATATATAATAGGGCTGTAGGTTGAAAATTGTTCAATGGATGTAGACAGCGGTTGACACTTCAATAATGCTGTATGGATTTATCGTGTAGTGCTAAAAGCTTGAGAAGCCATGTCTTATGCACTCCAGCCTATGGTTCAAAGAATGATCGTCACGAATGCATATGACACCCACTGACGGAATGAATGCAATGTTAAATTTTCTGCCGTTGGCGTTATGGGAGAGCAAATTACTTACACATCTGGTATAAGATTAAGCCAACTGCCACAATGGGGCACGATCGGATTCGGTCATGGAATAGAGTTGGAAGTTGTTACGCGAACATTCGTGAATATGTCGATTGTACTAAAGCCGAATTAATGTACCGTCGGAAATATCAATATCAATTTCGGAACTGAAGGATTTGATACAGTATTGGGTATATTCTAGGAATCGAGTGTTGCCTCTTTTCCGTAAACTGCCTGTTTGTTATTTCGTTCACATACAGGAGAACTTTAAAGCAAATCAAACCAATCACTCATTAACAGCAAGACCCCCGTGGATCGATTGTCTTCCGAATATTTTCAATAATCAGCAACCTCTCACAAATTTCTCGCAATGATATCTATATCGGCAGCATACGCCAGTACCATATGGCTTTTCGTATTGTTGTTGGTCTTGGTCATATTTACCGCCGCTTTTCTGATTATTATCGTCATTAGGATACTGAAGAGGTTTGTTGCCTTGTCGCAGTCGCCGCTTGATACAGAATGGTTCGGTGCGGTCTTTCCCCACCTTCACTGCTGATTTGGTGGTGGTCAGCGTCATTTTACAGAGGCAGATAAGTTTTACCGGAATCCCAAGTTCAGAAGTAGCGCCGTACAATTTTCCCCATGTGGAGCTATCGAAAGCTGCCTTATAAACGACAAAATAACGGCATGTATCGATTTGCTTTTCGTGGGTCTCTTCCAGGATTTGGCGTGGCGTGAATATTTGGTAAGTCGTGGACTTCCTTGGTCTAAAATCACACTGATAATGTCCAATCAGTATTTCAACAAGTAGCTTTAGTCTTTGGTATATTACTCTCGACAATACCTTCTACGCGGTGGATAAACACTGATACCCCGATAGTTGGAACATACACGCGGATCACCCTTTTTGAATACAGGAAATAATACACTGAGACTTCAATCGTCAGGGGAATCTACCCCAACCATGTACCCCGTATAAGTTGGTGAATGTGGGATAGCAATCCTTTGCCACCGACATTAAAAAGCTCAGAGGGTAGAGAGAGATTGGCACTTCACAGCCGGAGGATATGTGCTGTAGGGGCCTTCTTCTTTAGGAACCTACTAGCATTGACCAGTTTGAGGGTTGATAGGATTTTGAGTTTCTTGGAATAAATTTAATAGTTCTTTATCTGTCCCTGAAGAATGTCTCACGGGTCGGTTTCGCAAACCTTAGTTAACATTTTGGAACAACTTGCAATAGAAAGCAATTCAAATACATAGTTCATACACATTTTTACTATCCAAATTTCCGACATTTTAGTATTATATTTAAAATGCAACTCGAATCTGTATTTTGCTTCTAATTTTAGGTAAAAATTTCTTTTATAATAAGTATCATGATTTCTGGATGTCTGCCAAATTCCTAGAAACAAGAATTCCTCAAAGTATCTGAGGTGAACCTCTTTAAAGTTCGCCACCCACTGTGCATGCCAAGTTTCTTTTTAAAGAGTTTGCATGAATTGCACGTTGATGTTTGATGGAAAAACTTGACATCCTTTCATCAGGGTGCACAAACAATGTGGATAGTGTTCTAGTGTGTTACTGTGTGTGTGTGGGTTGGGATGTTTTGTAACAACTTAAGTGCGTAATGAAATGTCTTTAACTTTCTCCTACACTCACTAATTCACCCTGTGTGCGCCAAGGATATTCGTAACGGAGCTCACGTTTTGTCTATGCGTTGGGTTAAAAGAGCACATATGCAGTTTTTGTCCCATGGCTACAAAAGTTTCCCGTAGTATTTAAGTTTCTGGTTAGAAGTTGTCTAAAATTGTTCGTGGTATTTAGTTGCATGTAATGAAATTGGTGATTCTATAATGCATTAAGTCAAATATAGAAAGGGTTAAATTTGTGCCAATCAACTACGTACAATAAACATTTGTACTTAATGGATTACATCTTCAATTGTCAATAAATATTCACGCAAGAAGTCAGAAACACCAGATTTTAACTAAAAATTTTAAATTTCTTCTCGACTCATAAAGTATATAAAATAGAGTTATGTAGGATAAATGGCCTCCAATGCTTTGCCAGGCACATATGCGCTCTTTTATCGACAATTCTCATGACCGTTTTGCATAAACGACACCGAACTTCGTTGATACAGCTCGCGAAATCTGCATTCAAGGCGTTTGTGATATTGGGCTTGATGGTATAAACCTTAGGGTGAGTTTCACACTCGTCATTTAAAAACTCAATTTGAAAGATCACAGAAAATTTTCATGTTAAAAGACAAACATCGGATATTTAAAGTCCCTTTAAATTGAGAATTTTTAACTGTGAAACTAAGCATTAGTCTTCAAAAGAAGCCTATATAAAATCGACCGACCCTAAATCATATGATCAACGTGGCACAACCTTGTTACCAACACCAAAAATTAAAGGGTGTGAAGATATATTTATCCGCCTAATACCGTAGAAGCGCTTAAACAGCGCAAGCCTATATAAATCCTGACTCCATTTCAGATGGGGGATATAGCCCAATTTATGATGTGGAACATGTCATTGAAAGAAA
This sequence comes from Phaonia tiefii, assembly GCA_963931995.1. Taxonomy (NCBI): domain Eukaryota; kingdom Metazoa; phylum Arthropoda; class Insecta; order Diptera; family Muscidae; genus Phaonia; species Phaonia tiefii. The sequence goes on along the minus strand of OZ008368.1, from coordinate 18,680,035 downwards.
TAATGATTTCGGGTGCTATTATTCAGTACCCCTGATAAAAGTGAATGGGATACCTGTATATTCCAAATTAGCCCCATGGATCCCATTACACCCCCATCCCAAATATATGCTAATTCCATTTCAGATCGGAGATATAGTCAACTTTAAGAAGCGACCTATGTCATTGACAGAAGTATTGATTTCGACTGCCAATATGGGACACTCCTGATAAAAGTGAATGGACTAACTATATATTCCAAATTAGCGCCATGGGAGCACATAACATCCTTATTACAAATATATGCTAATTCCATTTCAGATCGGACATATAGTCAACTTTTACAAGCGACCTATGTCATTGACAGAAGTAATGATTTCGACTGCCAATATGGGGCACTCCTGATAAAAGTGAATGGACTAACTAGATATTCCAAATTAGCGCCATGCGAGCACATAACATCCTTATTACAGTCATATGCTGATTCTATTTCAGATCGGAGATATAGTCAACTTTAGGAAGCGACCTATGTCATTGACAGAAGTTATGACTTCGACTGCCAATAAGGGACACTCCTGATAAAAGTGAATGGACTAACTATATATTCCAAATTAGCTCCATGGGAGTGTAGTGCACGAATTATATTTGGTAAAAATCTATTTTTATTAACAATTCTAAAATACGTGCTATCAGTACAGAATATGAAAATTGAATAATCGAAATTTTCTTTGTCAATACATATGTGAAACATAAAATAATTTACATTCTATGTTTTCAATATACTTGTATTTAAGTTAGGAGGAAAAGAACAATTCAACAATGATGGACTCTACAGGAGCACATAACATCCCCTTTACAAATATATGCTGATTCCGTTTCAGATCGGAAATATAGTCAACATTAGGAAGCGACCCATGTCATTGACTGAAAAATAACAAGGTTCTGACAACGGATTCTGGTAGAGCGGTTAAAAAACCAATACACGTGTATCGGCGTTTTGAAAGTTTAAATATGAATTTTTTTAAGGGAGGCTGAAATTTTCTCCCTTTTACACATTTTTGATGATATTATACTGGGTGGAGCGCGGAATTTTGCTTTTTTGCACTGCAGGCTGTGGCGGCTCTGTTGGTTGAAGAGAGTGGAGAGAGCGCGTGGCTTATAGTGGCTGACGGGAGATTTGTATTCGTCTGCCTTTTAGTTGCCATCATGCATTGGACACGTGAGTAGAGGTCATTTTGTGTTGAAGCGTATTTTTTAAATGCACACTCGATCATTGCAGTGCAGCGTGCTTTTCGTTTACGATTCGCTGTTCCCCCATGCGGAAGTGTTCCTGGACGGCAATCAATTGTAAATTGGGTAGCAAACCCCAGATAACTTCACCAGAGACCTCTGCATTCGGACCGCGTCACTGTGTGGCGCGCCATATCACAAGTAGGCATCATTGGCCCTTACTTTTTCCAGGATAACCGTCTTGACGTAACTGTGAACTCCGAACGGTACTTGACTATGATACAGGATTTTTTTCAGCCGGCTCTTGAGGCAATGCAATTAGGAGATACATGGTTCCAACAGGATGGTGTCACAGCACACACAGCGAGGGTTACCATGAATTGTTTAAGGCAAATGTTTCCTGGACGGCATATCTCTTTGAGGGGTGACGTGAACTGGCCCGCACGCTCACCAGACTTAGCCCCATGGGATTATTTCCTTTGGAGTTACCTGAAGTCGAAGATGTATATCAACCGTCCCAACACCTTGGAATGCCTAATTAACAATATTGAGGCTGAAATTGACAGAATACCTGTCGACATGCTTGTTAGAGTTCGTGTAAACTTCAGAAAACGAATGCGGCAATGTGTGTATAGCGAAGGTCGACATTTGACAGATACACTATTTAAAACCATGTAATTTAAAAATTCCCTTACTGTTCAATATAATTAAAATATAAAATAAATTTATCAAAAGTTCATCATTTTTTTATTTCATTCCAAAATAAGCAAATACCGCGCTCCAGCCTGTCCCTAAAGTCTTCTTCACGTCGGTGACTTACAGTGAAATTTTGCGTAGAATATACACACTAACCCCCCAGAATGCAGTCTTGTGGGATATTTTATCTCCAACTCGGAATAAGTACGAAATTAGCACTTAAATGCATTTTCAGTTTTGACTTATTTTTCCATTCAAGTTGAGTTTTGAGCTTTGCTACGTTAAGAAACTTATAGTAGAATTGTATGGGGAATATTTTTATAATATATTTTAATCCGGTATACCCCCGTTTTATGGGTACTTTTTACCCTTTTCCACAAAAAAAAGAAATATCGAAATATATTGATCCGGTGAGGGTTAAAGTAATCCACAAAAATGTTTCTCGTAAATATTTACATAAAATTGCTGAACACATCCTACACATAAAATGTAAGGATAACATGGTTTCCTATGCAGATCCCTTATAAGAGTGTGCAAAAGGGGTATAATTTCACCCCCACCCTTTAAAAAAATTCAGACGAATACCTTTAATACGCCTATACGCGTATATTTTTTGTACCCCTTCTAGCAGAATCCGTTGTCAGGACCTTGTTATTTTCGAAAAACTTTCATTTTGTTCCCCAGCCTCAAGCTTACTCCATGACAGGAATTACCTTCCCAAAACCAATTTGAATATCATGTCTCTTTTGTTTTACTTCCCCATGCAATGAAACGGACAAGTGATGATTATGGTGAGAATGCCAGAAAATAATGTCTCATCAAACAGGTCAATAAGCAGGACTTAAGTTAAGTCTGAAGAAGTCTGACGAAAATTGGATGACACCGACTGCAAGTTTAGCATCCGAGTTCAGCACAACTACCTGAGCGCATAATTTTAAAAGAAGCGGTGACCGACTGGAATAGTGTAAACTTGAGAAAAACGATTTGCAATCAGATCTATTACATTTCTCTAATTTTTTGATGTTCCTCCAAAATTTTGCGTAAACCTGTGCAACCCTACATTTGAAATTAAACAAACAAAATCAAAAAAAATTTAATAAAAGCTTGTATTTCCTCGCTTTTTTCAAATGTTTAATCTTTGTTCACCATTTTCTTTTTCTGTACGCTATTTCTATTTTTGAACAGTTGAATTTTGTTTGGTACTTGCATTCTCTAAAACTAATACTGCAAATCGATAGCAGAATGATCGTACGATGTCTTTCAAATGGAAGAATGTTGCATTCAATATCTCTGTCCGCGAATCTTCCCATCTGCACTGATAGTCTGACACGGTCTTTAGTATACAGAACTCAACTCTACTTTAGAAACACGCACAAAAGCAGTCTTGTTTTTTTTATGTGTTAACATCTATAGGTGGGCAGGTGGGCATTTAATACTTGTTAAAGGTTGTCTAAAGTTTATCAACAGCGTACCTAAAACGCCTCTGTTTTCAGACTATTATTGTATGCCTTCAGTTAAAGAATTATGTTCAAATGCACCTAAACCACCCATCATATACTTGTGGAGAATATTTGAATTTCAAATCATATTTTGCATTTTTTGTAACTTTAGTTATGAAAATGTCAATTAATATTTTTACATAGTACGATATTGTTGTCTATCAACAAGGAACCCAACAAAATACGAAATGAATATTAACTAAAAATTCTAATGGCTGGTATTTTTATTGCACATTTAAAATGCATAGAATTATTTAGCAAATAACCAATTTTGCCTGATTTTTTTTACATTTTGTTAGAAAATACATGGGGGGGAGCAGCATTTATATATGCGCTATGCATTAAAATCAACAAAATTCCTGAATGCATACACAAGGTATTTTTTGATGAAAAAGTAATTGAGTAGCCACAGAAAATCGTGAGAATAATATAAAAGGAAGAGAAAAAACTAATGCCACGATATGTAAAGATTTGTGGTATACAAATAGTTAAAGTTGAGAAATGAGGACATCTACACTGAACGGAAAAGCATTGTGACGGCGATGAAAATGTTCATCAACTCAAGAACTTTTGTTATCGAAAGTGAGCTAACCTACGGTTTCATCCACGCTACGAAAATGTGTTCATCAACTGAAAATTGTTCTTCAATGTGATGAAAGAATGGTTGAAGCTGCAATGAATTTCATTCATTATTGTAACCAATTTTATTTGCTTCTGCAATGAATTTGTTTCATTACACCAAAAAAGTTGCTTCATTACTGCAATAAATTTGTTTCATTGCTGTCATGAATTTGTTTCATTGCTGCTATGAATTTGTTTAATTGCTGGTATGGTTTAATTGCTGGTATACTTGTTTTGAAGTATGTTTGACACTATTGGAACGAAGATCCTTATCGCACGGTGCGGTATGGGTGGGGGGGTATATGAAAAAAAAATTACAAATCTTTTGTTTTAACACTATTCTGCTACAGCCCACTATTATGAACTATATTGCTTACTTTTGCTTTGGCTTGTGTCTAGACTAACGGCTTGGATCATAGAGAAAAAATTGACTAGATGTCTCCTAAAGGGTGTCTCAACAGAGACGCTACAAAAGTAAATCGATAGGGACAGCAAACGACGCCATATTTTTTCCCGCTCTTTTGACATTTCTCTTCAGTAAGGTTTGCGATTTCATCATGGAAAGATATACGAGCCAACAACGAGTCGGAATTATTAAAATTTACTACTGAAATTTGGATTCAGTGGCCTCAACTTTAAGAGGCCTCAATAATCAGCGATGAGGCTCATTTCTGGCTGAATGGCTTTGTCAATAAGCAAAATATGCGTTATTGGTCAGACAGCAATCCACACGTAATCCATGAGTCATCATTGCATCTCGAAAAAATTACGGTTTGGTGCGGTTTATGGGCCGTCGGCGTCATTACTGTGAATGCGAATCGCTACCGTTCAATGATAACCGAATATTTTTGGAGCCAATTGGAAAATATGGACTTGGAGGTCACGTGGTTCCAACAGAACGGCACCACAAGCCACACAGCGAATGCCACAATCAATTTATTGGAAACCAAGTTTCGTGAACGTGTTATCTCACGAAATGACCCAGTCGAGTGGCCGCCTCGGTCCTACGATTTGACGCGGTTAGATTATTTCCTGTGGGACTACGTCAAGTCTATGGTCTATGCCAACAAGCCAGCGACGATTGATGAACTTCGTACGAATATCGAACGTGAAATTGCAGCAGTACCGGCCGATTCATGCTTGAAAACCGTCGAAAATTGGGTTCAGCGTCTGGACTTCTGCAAGCGTGCCCGTGGTGGCCATGCAAAAGAAATCGAGTTCCATACATAATGGCATCGAACGTACTTTCACAGGAATAACGAATTTCATTGGTATCTAAAACCGGTTTTGTTTTATTTAAAAAAACTTATTTGTGTATGTATTTCGCATATATTTATGTTTGCTACCAAAGTGAGAAACGACCTTGAAGAAAGAACCTGGAGAGGGCAAAAACGTGAACCCCTTTTTCTGCTCGAGCCTCTACAGAAAAACTCGGAATGGCGGACCATTTGTGAAATATAATAAAAAACACAAGTAATTAATACACGCTTCTCTTGCATGAACTAGAGTTGTATATAAGTATATTGTTCGTGTACCAACGCATAGTGATAACCCACTCATAGTTGAAACCTTCCGAAGACAAAATTGAGAGGGACAACAAAGGAACGAGAAACGACAGAGCAGCAGATTCAAAAGAAAACAAATAATGCATTCAATGCAAGTAAATGTAAAAATCATTTAATTTCTCATATTAATTATTTAAATAAGTAAATGTGGATATATATTGATCAAATTAATTATAATAAATAAAGATAGAAAAAATAATGGTGAATATTCCATATGTACTTCTTTAAAATACTACTTTATGTTTTAGTTGGAAATTATTTTATATCATATACTTTTTGTTTAGTTGTTTTGAGAAAAGAAAATTTTTCATTCATTCATTAAAATCGTCTTCTATAAAACCAACATCCATCCCGCGTTATATAATTCAATAGGTTATGGGCCAGGACACCATGGGGAGAGAGTCTGAGGATTAAACATTGAATAAAATTAAAATTACAATAAACTGTGATTTGGAATAATTAGTGAAAAATGGGATCAACATCGTTTGCTGGTAAAATACCTGTCTTTGATGGTACTAATTATTCAATATGGAAGACACAAATGGAAGCCTTGCTTCACAAAAGCAGATTATTACAAATTAAAAGGACTACAGCTTGCCCCAACTGATCCAAATCTGCTCCCGACTTGGATTGAAAAAGACCAGGATGCAAGAGCTGATATCCTGATGGCAGTGGCGCCTAAGATTTTTACACTGGTAAGAAATTTAAACACGTCAAAGAGGATTTGGGACTTCCTGGAAGAAACGTACGATAGAAAGTCAATGAGACAAAAGGCTGAACTCTACAGGAAAGTAATGAATCATAAAATGAGTGCAGGACAATCAATATCGAAATATATTGAAGAATTTGATGAGAACCACATGCAATTGGAAGAACTGAATGGTAAGGTTGAGGACGAACTTCAAGTAATTATTTTGCTGGATGGATTAACAGATAACTACAAGGAGGTTAAAGCAGCGTTCAACATATCAAATGATTTCCCTACAATGAAAACGTTAAGATCAAGACTTTTGGAATTGCAGGACAACAATAAGGAAACCCCAAGTGAAGCATTTAAGGCAAAATATGGTAAAAATATAACCCAAATGAAAACAAAACATGGAAGAAAAATGGTATGTCGAATTTGTCTTGTTATCGTTGCGGAAAACAAGGTCATATGGCCAAAAATTGTAAAACTAATATATTTAAAAAAAAGTCTGTCAAATGTTGCAAATTCCAATGGATTTGTAGCCACACATGAAATTGCACAGAATGTTAGTCATGAGTCAGTATGGTTTCTTGATAGTGGAGCTACTTCACACATGACATACCAAAAGGGCTTATTTGAGAATATTGACGATTCATACTCTGGTATTGTTAGACTTGCTGATGAAAAAGAATTAGTCGTGAAAGGTCTGGGAACTGTTGTTTTGAAGATCAAAGTAGATGGAAGGGATACACAAATAAAGCTTTTCAATACTATATTAGTTCCTGATTTGAAAAATAATTTGATGTCAACTAGTAAAGCAATTGACTATGGATGTAAAATTGTTATGAGCGGGAAAAAGGCAAAAATAATAAAAAATTATGAAATTCTTGTAGAAGCATTCAAAAATGATGGATTATACAAGGTTTTTGTTGATGGAACTCATACCTGCCACGCGGCAAATGAAGGTAAACATAAAATGAATCAATTATGGCACAAAAGATTTGGCCATTTAAATGTATGTTCTTTAAAGAAGTTATGTTCTCACAGTATGGTAACTGGCTTACCTAACATTTATTTATATGAATTCCAATGTGAGACTTGTATAAGGGGAAAACAGACCCGTGATAAGTTTCCTAAGAAAAGCGACAAATATTCATGTCAAGTTATGGAACTTGTACACTCCGATATATGCGGACCTATGAAGACTGAATCACTAGGGAGAAATAAATATTTTGCAACATTTATAGATGATTTTTCTCGAAATGTTACTGTAAAATTTTTAATTTTAAGAAATAAATCTGAATATTTGGCAGCTTTCAAAGAATATAGAGATGCTGCTGAAGTCGAAACAGGCAGAAAATTAAAGATCTTAAGAACTGATAACGCTAAAGAAATGATCAGCAAGGATTTTACAAATTATTTGAAGGAAAACGGAATCATGCATCAACTTTCAGTTGAATACACCCCCCAAAAAAATGGAGTAGCTGAACGTATGAACCGTACTCTTACGGAAATTGCAAGGCGCCTAATGTTAGAAGCAGACTTACCGGAGATATTATGGGTGGAACTTATAAATACAGCAAGCTACATTCGTAATAGGTGTCCCACTAATTTAAATAATGATAAAACACCAATTGAACTTTGGACTGAAATAAAGCCAAATGTTAAGTATTTGCGGCAAATAGGTAGCAAGTCATTTGTATTAAATAAAAGACCTGGGAAAGGTAAGTGGGAGCCTAGAAGTGAGCAGTATATGCTGGTAGGTCACTGCGAAGGGTCTAAAGCGTACAGATTGTGGAAATCTTATTGCCGACCAATAATGTTTCAGTTTGCAAGGGAATCGGCAGAACTCATAAGGACCACGGTGAAGGACATTGAAGAACAAATAAGCAAGATTAAGCCTACAAAGCTGCAAATTGGAGAAGGAAAATATATTGAATGCAATTACGAGTTCCACCTGACCATGGTTGACGGAAAAGTCGTAAACGAACTGACAGGAACAACCTCAACATTGTCATGCCTGATTTGCAAAAAGAGTCAGAAGAACTTTGGTAATTTAAACGATTCTACAAACGAGGAGAATTACGAATATGGAATGTCACCATTGCACGCAAGGATAAGGTGTATGGAGTTCTTGCTAAAACTGGCGTATACCCTACCACAAGAGGAGGAAAACTTCGATGAAAATACATCAATAAAGGATAAGGAAAAGATCAGAAAGAAGCAATTACAGGATGCTTTTTTTAAAGAAGTTGGACTAAAAGTAGACTGTCCCAAGCACGGATACGGTAACTCAAACGATGGAAACACTTCTAGGAGATTTTTTGAAAATGATGAGGCAGTAACTACAATCACTGGAATTGACAATCAAATGGTGAGAAGATTGGGAACGTTCTTGAATGTTTTAAACTGCAAAGAAAACGTCAATTCTACAAAATATGGAGAATATGCTTCGAAAACTGCATCTCTTTTAGCAGAAATGTATCCCCAGAAGAAGTCTCTTAACAAATTTTATAAAAAATATAGATTGCAGAACCCATTCAAAGCATCAAGGGTAAGGCAAAATGAGGACCTCTTCAACATGTTGCCAGAATCTTCCGATCCACTTATTTCTTCCCTGCGGCATGTGAAGTCACGAATAGAGTTAGAAAATAATTATAGTTTAGAAATGATTAGTCTTTTAGATATACCTTCTCCTACGAATTGTGATGAATATTTTACAGAAAATTGAAAAAATAAATTTAAAAAAGAAGTAATTTTTTTTAATTTGTTGGGTAATAATTTAAAACATAAAACCCTAAAGAAAAAAAATAAAAACAATCTAAAAATGTAAAAATTATTTTTTTTAGTTACCATAAAATTGATTTTTCTACAAATTTTAAATTTGATAACCCATAAGTAGGCCCCTACAAAGCTTAGCACACTTTCCAAACGCTCATTTCATAGGCTGAACAGTTATCTATCATATGCTGTTTAAATTGTTCAAGTATCTTATTCGGTTCAAAAGATATGATTTTTGCAACGAAAAAACTCAAATTGCGCCACTGTGCGACGTCAAATAACCGGTTTGTTATTTTTTCGAAAATTACGTTTTTTAAAAACCGGCACACGGTTTATAGCAAAAAAAACCGGTTGACCGGTTCCCCGGATTTCGGTTTCGGTTTTTGACACTCTACTTGTAAGCTTGTAGTATGAACTTCTCCTACATTAACTCAGAATTGCTATTTTTTTCAAAAACTGCAAATATATAGGTACGCAGTTGAAAAGATGAGGAAATTTTGTCCTTACCTACGATCGGCTCCTTACAGAACTTATAAATGTTTACTAGATCAAAATACATTTAATTTTCGCCGAGGGAAATCTTATCTGAACCACTGTGCACCGTTGGTTTAGCAGAGAGTAACTTCTCTGTACGTATACGTAGTTTCCATAAGCTAAGTTGTATAAGCTGGGTTTTTGGCAACAGTGCAGCTTCACAGTTCGGGCTTAAATATTGTTCTAACGTTAATGTAAAGCTACTTTATGTTGGCTGCTTTATTGCGTTATTTAGCTGATAACTAGGTTGTTATTCCCCCATATCACAACCGTGCTATACCCAAACTTTAGCTATGACAAAGATATCACCTTGAATGCACTTTAAAAAGGACGAAAGAATTCTTCTAACCACATAAATTGCATAAATAATGATGTCGTTCGTATCACTAAAAAACGTAAGTATATGTATGTAAAAGTTATTACTTGAAAATAATCTACAACTAAGTTTTACTGTTTCAAGGCAATTCAACGACAGCGATAAAAAAGCATAGAATATCGGAAAAAATGCGCATAGTTGAAATATATACATGTATAAGTACATACAATTTAATATTGATAAATAACAAAAGGAGTGATGCAGTGTTGCCACGTGCTATTTATATTTAGTGCAACTTTCGTGTCTATGGATGGCAACAGCAGTAACAATATTTGATATATAAATAAGTATTAATTATATTATAAAATTTGAAAATGCTAAACATTATTTTAGGCCAATGATATGTTAGAATATAAAATCACTATAAACAACGTTCTGTATTCTGTATTTCAATTGTAGTAGGTATTGAATAACAAAATTTTTACTTGGAAAAATATTCAATAACATGTTGATCCTGTCCTTAATCTTTAAATAGTTAAGACGTATCATTTCTTTATATTACAAGAAGATAAGGGCTCAGTCCGCGATTAGTATTAAATATATCGGGAAATATCTTTGACATATATTAAGATTTAAAGATGAAGAAGGTTCCCATTGTTAAATTCGTGTAATTATTCTACGTGAATATTCAACATGAAGACTCTATTAATTCAGGATGATTTATGAGATGTTATCGTTAAGCAAAAACCTGATCCAATGAAATGAATTTACTCAAAATGTTGTTTCTGAATGTGCACTGGCTGCAAATAATATTCGAAGTCGGCTGCCAAGTAGGACTATTAACCCTATAACGTCATCCATATTTTTTGTCATTTTGACTGCGACCTATTTCAAGACGCTATAAATAATATCGTGAGCAAAATTAGGATCCAAAATTTATGTAATTTTATAAAATAGTGATTTTTTAATTAACAAATAAAAAATTACATGAGGTGTCAGTGGAGACCCGTTTGGAACGAAGTTCCTTTCGCTATATACTATGTACTAGTTAGTTCCAACGCGCCTAAGGCGCCCATTGAAAAATATGATCAGTTAAATGGATCTTTAAGAAAAGATACTTTTTGTAAAATGATAAAATTTTTTTAAGAAAATTTTTTTTTATAGAATGTATTCCTTATTTTTTTATTAAGTATATTTTTAGGTCCCTTTTTGTGGGAATATGTATTATATTTTCCGGAAAGGTTCATTTTTTAAAGAGAGGTACTTCTTTTATTAAAAGCTAATGTTTGTTTTAAGAAAAGGTACTATTTTTAAGAAAAAGTATTTTCTGAAAAAAAAGCCATAACAGTATGCATTTTTTTTTACAAAGAAGTACTTTTTTAAGACCAGGTACTTTTTAAAGGAATTGTACTCTTTTTAGGAAAAGGTTACTTTTTTAAAGAAAATTTACTTATTTTTAGAAAGGCTACTTTACTTATCTCAAGAAAAGAAAAGGTATTATTTTATTTTTAAGAAAAGGAATTTTTGTAGGAATAGGTATTTTTTAAGAGAAGGTATTATTTTGAAGAAAATGTTTTGTTTTTACGAAATGGGATTTTTACTTTTTAATATTATTGTTCAGACTCGAGGCCATTCTATATCTCTATTAATAGAGATACAGTTTTGTTAAAAAAGGAGTTTTGCAAATGTTTCCCTATGATTCCCGGCAAACCGTATAGCTATTTCAGATCTACCCACAGATCTTCATCAGCGGTTGTTTGGAATGATGCTATTGAAAAATTCATCAAATTAGATGCAAACGAAATCTCATTTGAAATGAGAATTCACTATAATTAATGCAAGTGTTCGAAAAATATCTCAAGCAAAACACACAATAACACATTTGAAGAAACTTCTTTCTACCTCAAGTGAACCATCGGCCCTCAAAAAATAATCGCTGATGAATGGGAAATTTTTTAGAATTGATCCTTTTTCCAGAATAGGTAAATTTTTTAGAGTAGGTATTTATCTCAAGAAAAGTTATTTTGTTTCACAGATAAGGTACTCTTTTTAAAGAAAATTTATGTTTTTTAGAAAAGGCAACCTGTGGTAAGAAAATTTACTTTTATAGGAAAAGGTTCTTATTAATTTATCTTAAAAAAATTAAGTTACAGTGTTTTATTTATAAATGCACTAAAAACTAGAAAATAATTTTTCTCTTAGCCTCAATAAGTATATTCTTCTTCATGATGGGGTTGTACACTGGTCCGCCTACTTAGCACTTCAAGAACAATTGTCTAGATACTTTCAGTAAAGAGCGTAATTAAAATGAATTAGTTAATTCATTTTCTAGGGATCTCTCAAATAAAACGCTTGCATTTAAATTAAAAATGGTGACATGTAATTTTGACACTTAATTTGACATTAAATTTTGACATTTAACTTTGACATTTAATATTGACATTTTACTTTGACATTTAATTTTGACACTTAATTTGACACTTAATTTTCACACTTTGTTTGACATTTAATTTTGACTTTAACTTTGACATTTAATTTTGACACTTTATTTGACATTTAATTTTGACATTTAATTTTGACACTTAATTTGACATTTAATTTTGACATTTAACTTTGACATTTAATTTTGATATTTAACTTTGACATTTAATTTTGACACTTAATTTGACACTTAATTTGACACTTAATTTGACATTTAATTTTGCCATTTAACTTTGACATTTAATTTTGACACTTTATTTGACACTTAATTTTGACACTTAGTTTGACATTTAATTGTGACATTTAACTTTGACATTTAATTTTGACACTTTATGTGACATTTAATTTTGACACTTAATTTGACACTTAATTTCACATTTAATTTTGACATTTAACTTTGACATTTAATTTTGACACTATATTTAACATTTAATTTTGACATTTTATTTGACATTTAATTTTGACTTTAACTTTGACATTTAATTTTGACACTTTATTTGACATTTAATTTTGACATTTAATTTTGACACTTAATTTGACATTTAATTTTGACATTTAACTTTGACATTTATTTTTGACATTTAACTTTGACATTTAATTTTGACACTTAATTTGACACTTTATTTTACACTTAATTTGACATTTAATTTTGCCATTTAACTTTGACATCTAATTTTGTCACTTTATTTGACATTTAATTTTGACACTTAATTTGACATTTAATTTTGACACTTAATTTGACTTTTAATTTTGACACTTAATTTGACATTTAATTTTGTCACCGTTTTTAATTTAAATGCAAGCTTTTTATTTGAGAGATCCCAAGAATATTAATTAACTAATTCATTTTAATTACGCTCGTTATTGAAAGTATCTAGACCATTATTGTTGAAGTGCTAAGTAGGCGGACCATTGTAAAACGGACCATTGTACAACGGACCATTGTACAAAGTCTTCGTCGTCCTATTTTCGATATACTTCCAGTACGTCTTCGAATACCTTTCGCACTGCTTCATTCTGATCCATTCTACCGGCATGTCCTAGACAGCGTTAACGCACTATTTCGATACTCGCCGTTTACTATTAGAGAACCATATAATTTCCGGAGCATTTTTCCTCAAAGACTCCCAGTGATGTTTCTTCAGCATGCGAAGAAATGGCGCATGTCTGCGCCATAAAGCAAGACAGGTTGTATCAGAGTCTGATATAGTTGGAACTTTGTTTCTTGTGCGAGGATCTTATCTCTGAAGTGCAATTAATTCGTCCACTATCTAGAAATTATAACGGGCATCAACATTTACCTTTTCGTTCAATCGGTTAGGTGTTCTGCTTGTTGAAACCATTAATTTTTTCTTGTTCTCGTTTACTGCCAAACCCATTTTTGCTGATTCTTTCTAATTTCTAGACAATACTGCAGAAACTTCTCGCAGATTTCGCCCAATGATGTCTAAATCATCAGCATACGCCAGGAGTAGGTTACATTTGCTGCTGATAGATTTATTTGTGTTGACTGCAACTTTTTTCACAGTGATCACACGTAATATGTTGAATAGTTCGGCGGGATCTTTACCAATCTTTACTGAAGATTTCGTGTCGGTTAGTGTCATTCTACAAAGGCGTGTCACTTTAACAAGAATACCAATCTCCGACGTAGCTGGGTAGAGTTTTGCTCGTGTCTAATAATGCAAAAAGAGGAGGTAGGTATCGATTTGTTTTTCATGAGGTTAAAGTCGACTTTCCTGACCTAACGCCACACTGATGAGGTCTGCAAAAAAGGGCTTTAGGCATTCGCACATTACGCCGGAGGAGATGGATAAAAGGCAAATTTCAGTATAGTTGGTACATATACTCGGCCCGCCGGTATGCTAAAACTCCACTCGTCGGGCATGCATTCGTCTAGTCAGATTTTGCATTTAAGCTGATGCATGCACTTTTCCAACTCACAGCCGGTAGTCCATCATCCACTTATTGTTCTTGTGCCAGGCAACTGTTGTTCTTGATTCGCATTGGCTAGGAGGGGAAAGTCGACGCAATCGTCGTGAATGTGGTCCACACCCTCATTTATATTGAAGTCTTCATGGCCAAGAAAATCGGACAACTGATCTCTCTATATATTTCCAACATACCCTGAACACCCGTGACAAGGCAGCCATCCTTAACTCTACATAACTCTACATAGAACCATATGACTTTTGCTACTGTTAGTTTTATTCGTGTTGACTGCAGCTTTTCTCATGCTGATCCCAATTAAATTGTTAAAGATATCGCATGGCTGAGTATCCTCTGGTTGAGGTATAGCCTCCTACTAAATGGTTCGGTAAGATCTTTACTGAGGCGTGGTAGATTACTAGGGGTAACAAGTTCCGATATATCTTTGAACAGTTTCCCCCTATCAGGCTAATCAAGACAGCGTTTTAATCTAAAGAGAGTTGCTAGGTCTCGATTTGGTGTTCGCGGGTTTTCTCCAGGAATTGTGGTAATCTGAATATCTATAAATGATTTTCCAGGCCTAAAGCTACACTAATAAGTTCCGATTAGGTCTGTACCAAATGGTTTACGTCTTTCACTTAATACGCTCGAGAGGACATTGTATGCGATGAATAAAAGGCTTATTCCGCGATAGTTGGTACATACTCTCGGGTAGCACTTTGGAACAAATATAGGGCACAGTATGCCAAAGCTCCAATCATAGGGCATGCATTCGTCTAGCCAGTTTTTGTATATAAGATGATGCATACACCTTTCCAACTCATATCCGCCAGCCTTGAATACCTCAGCCGGTGGTCCATCAGCACCTACGGTTTAGTTGTTCTTGAGCCGAGTAATTACAGTTCTAACATCTATTTGACTAGGAGATGGTTAGGCGCTTTTCATTACTTGCCGCTAAAGTAAATTATGACAGGTTTGGGGTAAATGGAGTTCGTTTACGACAAAAAAAGGACATTAACCACTATATTATTTACTGAAAGGGATAAAGAATAGTAGCAACTTTGCGGTTCATCATGAGGCTAAGTTGCAAGTGAAATATATTTTGGGCTGAAAGAAATATTTTTTGCATCAAAGGAGCTGTCAATGTTTTGAAACGAAGTTCCTAATCGCAAGTAGTGGGGTGGGGGCTAAATGAAAAAAAAATTAAACTACTTGTTTTTAACACTATTATGCTACAACCCAGTTTATCCACTATATTGGGCACTTTAATATTTTTAAAGTAAGCGATGATTTTTTGTAGAGAGCGTTTACCGTTCTGAAGGATATTCTAACCGCGCAATAGCTAAAAAAATTGGACGGAGCCCAACAGTTGGCGACAATTACATCAAAGACCCCGAGAGGTAGGGAAAAAATTGTAAAGGAAGGGTTTCATTGTCTTTATCTACGTATGAGAAAACAAATCATCAGAACTGCTTCTAATTCTGCCTTATCCTTGTCAAAAATAAGAGCTCAAGCTGGAGTGGAAGCGGGCAAGTCATCAGTACGCAGAGTAATTAAGAGCTATGAGTATCTTAAATACCTGAGATTACAAAAAAAAACAGCCACTTAATTCTCCTCGTAAGGAAAAGCGAGCTCAATTCGCCAGAGACTACATGGAATGTGATGTGCAGCCAAGAGGTCATGTAAATGACTGGAGAACCGTTGTATTTACGGATGAGAAGAAGTTTTATTTGGATGGGCCTGATGGCTACAACTATGATCTGCGCAACAAAAACCGTTTTTTGAACCGACATCATAGCCGAGAGGGTGGCGTTATGGTGTGGGTTGCTATTACGTACCATGGCACAATCGATCTTGAATTTCTAAGTGCAAAAATGATTGACGCAAGCTATAAAACGTTATTGGAATCACCTTTTCCGAAGTTCAGTGAACAATTTGGTCCCATATCTTGGATATTGCAACAGGCTAATGCTCATATACACAACGCCAGAATAGTGAAGGAGTTCATTGCAAACCAAAATGTTTATATTTTTGACTTGCCTCCCTATTCGCAAGATCCAAACATTATCGAAATACTATTGGGTTGGTTATCTCGTAAGGTCTATGAAGGAGGTAGACAATTTGATGACAAGCAGTCACTAATTTAGGCCATTAGGGTTGCTTGGAATTTCATACATTTCGTTGGATTACATAAATTCTCTTTATTTCTCAATGAAAACTCGTATATTTGAAGGTATTAAAAACAAAGGGAGTTTTTACTAATAGTTGTTAAATAAAGTAAAATAAATTAAAAAAGCAAGAAAAACTGTTTTTCATTAAAATTAGTTAAAGTGCCATTATTCAAGTGAACAAAAAAATAGCACATTTTTTGACTTTTTTTTATAAATTGCTCAAAAAAGTTCTTTAGTTAAGAAACCACTATTGTCGTGATTTATTTTATATCTAAAGATGTCTAGCTTCCATTTGCATTTTAAAATTCTGCAATCGGTTACAAATTGCAAAAGATACAGGCTGCTGAACATGAAATTTTTATTGCCTTTAAATAAGTGAACCGGAGTGTAAGTCCATTTTCTTAAAAAAAGTAAATTTCCTCAAAAAAATACCTATTCAATTGTGGCCGTCGGCGGTGCTCTGACCAAATTAAATTTCTTTTGGCGGCGGTCGCCTCGCATAGTGACGGCGACACTATCGAGTATATAGCCATGAAAAAGCTTCTCAAAATACCATTCGGAATCGGTGTAAAACTATAGGTCCCAATCAGTGAGTGAAAATTGGAAAACGCACAGCTCAGTGATTGTGAGAAATTCTCCCCTGTCCCTTCAAGGCATGTAATGGGAAACCATTTTTTTTGTATTCATATTCTTTAACAAAGCACCTTTTCTTCAAAAAACTACCTTATCTGAAAGAAGTACATTTGCTAAAAAAGTAAATTTTAACAAAAAGTACGTTTTCTTAAAAAAAATTATTTATTTTAAAACTAGTACCTTTTCTTAAAAAATTATTAAATAATTACATGAAAGAGTACCTTTCTTTGTGAAACAAAATAACTTTACTTGAGATAAGTACCTACTCTTAAGAATTTACCTATTCTGGAATAAAGGATCAATTAAAAAAAAAATTTACGTTTTTAAAAAGAACCTTTTCTTCAAAAAAAAAATAACTTCTCTTAAAAAAAATCTTTTCTTACAAAATATCCTTTTCCCAAAAGTACATTTTGTTAAAAATAAAATAGTACCTTTTCTTTTCCTTTCTAGAGATAAGTAGCCTTTCTGAAAATAAGTACATGTTCTCAAAAAAATAAAAAGTACCTGTTCTTAAAAAAAAGTACTTCTTTGTAAAAAATAATCGTACTCTTATGGCCTTTTCTTACAGTAAGTACTTTTTCTTGAAAATAGTACCTTTTCTTAAAAAAACATTAGCTTTAATAAAAGAAGTACATCTCTTTAAAAAGGTATTTTTCGGGAAAAAATAATAGATATTCTTACAAATATTACCTAAAAATATATTTATAAAAATTACGTTCTATTAAAAAAAAAAAAAAATAATTCTTAAAAAATTTTTTCATTTTACAAAAAGTATCTTCTCTTAAAGATACATTTAAATTATCGTAATTTTCAACGAAATTATATGTAGCGAAAGGAACTTCGTTTCAACCGGGTGTCCCCTGACAATTCATGTAATTTTTCCTTTGGTTTTATTATAAACCGGTTGTGGACGAAAGGAGGTGTACAGTATAAAATTTATGGCTTTGTTGAGAAAAGCGAACCACAGACTTCTCATTCATGGGCACGAGCTTGGTCAAAAACTTTTTATCTGTCTGATGAATTTTAAAAAAATTTTACCAAAAAATGTTGGTAACATGATAGTGATGCGAAGAACTTCTATTACATTCTTACTTTGTATCAAGAAGGGCGGAAAATCGACAATAAACATCAACGATAACTAGTGTTCATGCTCATGAATGACAAGTCTGTGGTTCGCTTAAAGATAATTCACTTGTCAATTGCAATACTTTTAGATATGACGTGGATTCCCTGACCGTTTCTCCGGAATCCGATTCTCCGGAATCAGTGTGAAAGAGTTGGCGTTGCATTGCACAACATGAATGGCAATCCTAAAAGAAACCTCCCGTCGTAGCACATAAACATAATAACTAATAGCATTATTCATATCGCAACACAAGTACTTATTCAAACTTGTCCCGTGCTCTTATTGTATACTTTACATGTGTTACGAGTGAAAAAGTTTTATGTACATAGTTTTGTACAACATACCCTCGCATGTATCCCTTACATAGGCGGAAGCATCGGTGCCATGGTTTTACTGCGAGCATGTATACAATAACCAGCATTTGAACTATTCAGCTGCTTCCTCTGATATTATTGCATCTTTTGTAGTGTGCTATAGACAAACATTAGCATTGGCAATTTTAAAATAGGAAATTGAATGTGATTGTTGGTGATGATACTTGGAGTTGCTACAATTGTTCCGATAACAAAAAATAAATATAGATACACACATGAGTATCTGGTACCAACATAAACACTGGGGGGCGCATCCCTTCCATAACTGTTTCATCATAAAACGAATGTTACGAGTATTTGGAAAACTTACCGATAAAACACCAACAATACTTGTACTCGTATTATTGTCTATTGAACTAAAAATGACAAATACTTTTGCAAATTCCGCTTTTTGTGCTGCTCTGTAAACAACGTCAATTTCCGCTGAAATTAATATCACGGAAGTTTCGATTTTTGCCACTCTTGTGTCACTTGTGAATGCAACAGCAATAACTAAACGGTATTGGTACTGTTGATACTGGTTGTATTTGTATGAATATCCTTTGTTGATGTTGCCTTGGTTAGTGGGAGATATAAACTATAATACATAAATATTCAAACATCGTATTTGTGGAATAGCGAGTTGTACAATAAATGCAAACATATCTTTAACGAGGCACTCCAACTCCTAGGCAGCTTAAAATTTAACCCGAATGCATTCAATATGATAACTTGTTTAAATATTGATGCTGATTCGTGTTAAAATTATTCACTAAGTTATACAGTGAAATTTTGCTGAATTAAAGTTTGTCTTGTTATCTTAGAAAAAAAATTAGCCGGATCAAATGGTTATAAAAATAAGATTTTTATAGCGATATCGTTACTAGAAAAAACTTCAACATATTTTCTGTCATTTCCCCTAAACGTGGATTGTTGTGTCCGCTTGCGAAAAAGTGCAACCGTGCTCAAAAGATGTCATATTCTATTCAGAGAATGTTGTAGTCAAAGAGTGAACTATTTATATTAAATGTTCTGCTCTCTCTGCGAATTGCGGGGTAAAATATTGCTCTATAAAATGGCTGCATTTGTTTCGTTTGGAATGCGTTCGTTGTCAACGTTGGTCTTGCAAACCGGAACGTGCCACAGTGGCCAATTGGGCCTCACTAGCGGCATTTAAGTAAAATATTAAAATTTTAAAAACCGTTAACTTTTTTTAACAATCGATAACAAATACATTCATTAGATTTTTATCGATTTTTTAAAAGATCTGCTTACAGTTGATGGACAGCTTTGAGCTGTCACAGTCAACATATGTTTCTTCAAGTGTTGTGCGAAATATTTCCGCCTTTTTGATCATTGTTCTGCTGTTCGTGTTAAACTTGCAAACTTTATTATTGTCATTAAAAGTTTTGTTATATACTAACGCCAAGGTATGTGTTATATAAAAAACTGTGGTTGTGACCTGTGTATACTTATGTTATTTATAAAACGTAATCGTGTTTAAGTGTACTAGCAACTCTCCCATTGTAACGTACACCTGTCTTTCGTGGAGTAGAACTTACAAAGTTCACCTGGAGTTAGTGTAATTTTAAATTTTCCTATATGGGTAAACCATAAATAAAAATAATAAATGGTTTCCCATTACATCCCATGAAGGGACTGGGGAGAACTTCTCACAATCACTGAGCTGTGCGCTTTCCAGTTTTCACTCACTGATTGGGACCTACAGTTTTGCACCGATTCCGAACGGTAATTTGAGAAGCTTTTTCATGGCTAGATACTCGATAGTGGCGCCGTCACTATGCGAGGTGACCGCCGCCGAAAGAAATTTTAAGGTGGTCAGAGCCGGGTTCGAACCCAGGATGTCATGTACAAGAGCCGCGAACACTAACCATTGCACCACCGACGGTCACATGGGTAAACCATCGTGTACCCAAAATGAACTGCGAGTACCTGCGAGCCTTCAATTTATTATACTTTTTAGGCAAAATGATTTTTTAATATGGCTTTTTTAATATGATTTTTTAATAAAGCGATCCCCACCAAGAAGTTTCTCGCCTTGGAAAATAATGCTTTTGGTATCGCTTTGAGCAAAATTGTCTATACTCAGAAGAAGCAGTGCGAATCCAAAGTGGAAGGCCTGTGGCAGAAGTAAGGTGTTTTTCGAAAAATCTCATCAAGAATGGCTTTATTATATTAATGGGATTATTGGGGAAAAAAGCAAATGAAAATATTGGACGACCGGAAAAAGAGCTTTCAGAGTGCTGCAGGAAAACTCAAGTCAATAAGATGTCAGGGCTGTGTCATCTGAAGGATTGTTGGTAGCTGCAAGCTGCAGATTTTATAAGGTTGGAAAGCGCAGTTATAGGAATTGTAAACGGCGATGAGGAAGGTTAGTGGAAAGGTAACGCAAAATATAAACAAACCGAAGCCCCTTCCATCAAAATTTTCGACGATAAAGCGCTCGCACTATTTGTAGATCTTGGACATACCAGATACACTTGGAACTTGAACCAGAAATCAGCATGAAACCAAAACGCCGATATATATCCATGCTACGAAAAGTAACGCTTCGCCAAAAAAGTGCTATCGTAGTGACATTACAGTCACTGATTATTATGCTTAAGTGCCACTACAAAGTCTTGTGGATCGTACAATAAATAGGATCATGGAAGTACACCCTGAAAATTTTGAAACCCCATCGACAAGTAATAATAACACCCATTTAACTGCTGTCTACAAATGGGGTTGTGATGGCAGCAGCGGCCATTCCACATATAGGCAAAAATTTAAGGACTGCGAAGGAAACATAGTAGAACAATATTTATTTTCAATTTGTATTGTAGCACTGCAAGTGCAAAACAGCGCCACGAAATTAGACCCCACGAAAACACACCCCAAAGTGAATATGAAATTAGGCCCCATTTTTGGGGTTTAATTGCATTACGAAAATATACCCCAGGAAATTACACCTCAAACATAAAACGAAAATAGACCCCAAAAATTGTATTGGGGCCTAATTGCATTATCGGTTTTTGAAGGTGTGAAAATACACCCCAAAAAAAGAAAATATGCCCCAATACATCATCTTGTTGTTCTCTATGCAAAGTTGGGGCCTATTTTCATGCATGGGTTTTGGGGTATAATTTCCGTTTATATATTACAATAAGTATGTAAAAATAAAACACGCAAATAGGCCCCAAAACGTGTAGTAACGCAACAAGCTATTCGCTGAAGACACCATATGTCGAAACATGAACAAATATTTTACATATTATTCTCTTCTTACTCTTATTCGTTTGTTACACCAAATAGTTGCTAAGCGTGAAGTCATAAACGTGACGTTTATTATTATCTATGTACTGTCCAGTCCCGGAGTAAGACTTCGCAGGGCCCAATATTATTCGCGGTTCCCACTCAAGTAAAATTTTGGAACGTGGATAATGTTGTTTATGTTATTGGTTCACCTCTATTTTAATGACACTGTCTTCCAATTCGATTTAAAAAACTTTGCACAATCTATTTAATTGCGGGCCCTAGGCCGGTTATAACCAAAGTTGGCTCATGTATAGTCCGGCCCTGTCCACTTTAACAATGCAATTGATTCATCTCTATTGACAAAAGGTCATTGTTATTTTCGCTACCGACAAGTTAACCTCGTGTAAAAAGAAAGCAAAATGAATTGTGTGTTATTTACTGGGAGAAAAACCAATTATAAATTATTGTATGTATACGACCAAAAAATGATTTATAAAAAAAAGTCTATATACAAAGATGTTGTAAAATATGAATGCTGGATAAAGGATTGCAAAGCTCGGGTGAATTTGATGGCAGATGGAAAGTGCATATTAGCGAAAAATTATGAGGAGCATAATCATGATCACCTGGAAGATGCATTTAAAGAAATAAATATTTTAAATAAAATAAAGTCGGATTGTGTTAGTGTTGCTGGTGCAATGGGTGGTGAAGAAAGTGCAACCAGCATCATCCGAAAAGCATTTCAAAGAAACTGCGAAGCGTGAGTTACAATATAATGAAATTAAATTCTGACTAACATTAGTTTTTTGTAGCCATCAGGACGACTCCAAAAATAT
Organism: Phaonia tiefii; assembly: GCA_963931995.1. NCBI lineage: Eukaryota > Metazoa > Arthropoda > Insecta > Diptera > Muscidae > Phaonia > Phaonia tiefii. Next base: position 18,657,341 of record OZ008368.1, on the reverse strand, counting down.
TTCATTTCCCAAAATTCAAAGGGGCTTACAATATATTGTAGGGAAACACTTTACACCTTCACCCAGAAGTGGTCTGGAAATTGTAGAAGCTTTCCAACTGGAAAGTGTTTGGATGAACTTCGGACTAAGTAAAGATGAAGCCAATCCGGAGCATTTTTTCACGGCATGTATTACTGACAACGATGTATCATATTGCGTGTTTTCTGCAAAAAAAACCATTAGATTAATAAGGGAGAATATTTTGCCAATGAGGAGGACTTATTTAATGGACGCAACCTTTAGCAGTGTGCCTCAAGGTTGTTTCAAACAACACTTGATAATATACATCCAACAATTCGATGAGGTAAAACTGAATAATGTTGCTTTTGTTAATGTACTTTAAATATTTTTCCTCTTTAAGATATTCCCCGTTTTTTTCATCCTAATGAATAAAAAAATCTATGCGGCATATGCTCATTTACTGAATTATATAAATGACAACATATTTCAAATGGAGCCGAATACGTTCATTACTGATTATGAGCAAGCAATGAGAACTGCTGTCCAAAAACAGTTCCCCCAAGTTAAACTGGTTGGTTGCTGGTAAGTAAACTGTAGACGTTCTTTAACGTTAGAAATATGTAGACGTAAAGTAAAGATAATAAGTTATAACAGGAATCTAACACTCATATGCAGATACATATATATAACAGGAATCTAACACTCATATGCAGATACATATATATGTATCTGCATATAAGTGTTAGATTCCTGTTATAACTTATTATCTTTACGCGTACATGTTTCTAATGTGAAAGATCGTTGGGTTTTTCCATTTAGGTTTCATTACTGCCAAGCTCTACGGCGATATGTAGCAAAGAATCGTATTTTATTGCAGTACATACGAACTACAAAATCAGCAATGCAGGAGTATAAGAAATTAATGGCACTACCTTTGCTCCCTCCATCCTTAATATGCGCGGCTTTTCAGGATGTAAAGTCAAGATTGTTATTAATGGATGGGGATATTTTTTCATCACAAACAAAATATTGTATTATACTCCCTGTATATATCTTAAGATAAGTTTTTCTAAAGAACGCTATATAATCTCTATTATGCTTGAGAGTCCGATCACGGAACAGTGCATACCAAATTTGTTATTAATATCTATTTGTTTATTTGTAGTCTTAGTTTATAAAATGAATTGAATATAATAAATAAACGATTGAAAAAAAAAAAAAAAAAAAAAAATTAATGGATGGGGAACGAACATTTGGTTCATTTTTATCGTATTATGAAAAACAATGGCTAAAAAAGGTATGTATTTTACAACTGTGTGGATTCTACTTGGTATACTAAAGTGTTATTTTTTTCAGATTGGATACCATAATATTAGTGTTTATAAACAAAGTACGCGTACTACTTCCTCTGTAGAGGCGTACAATGGCGTAATAGGGAAACTAATAGAAAAAAATGGAAACTTTTTCAAATTTGTACAAGCGATACGAAAGAAAGAATTCTTTAAAAGTCGCCACTTCAATATGCTTTGCGAGGGTGGACCATCTGTAAAAAAAAGAAAAAGAAGAAGCAGCAAAGAGTCTGTAATCGCAGAAGCTACATTGTTGCTAGATCAGGAAAAGATAACTGTTGCGAAATTTCTTTAAAGAATCGTAAACGAATCAAATGGGATTTGTAGTGACAATTTACCTCAAGAGCACAACCAGGATGAAGATATTGAAACGTTTGCCAGTGATGACGAAAATGTTGATGAAGTTCAAAATTCAGCGAGTAACAATGACAGACTTTGTGTCGTGTGTCAAGAAAAGTCTCCAAATATAGTACTATTGCCTTGCAAGCACTTAATCATTTGCGACGAGTGCGATTTGAAACTAAAAGCGGATGCAATTGGAAGAAAAGAAGAAGGATAAAATTGTCCTTACTGTCGTGCTTTTGTGCAAGACGTTATGGAAGTGTATGTTTAAATATAAATATTATAATGTCCAAGATATTCATTTGTTTCCAATAAAAATCAAACTTTATTATTTGACGTTCATATAAATTTCTTTAATTCTGTTTGGTTTTGTTTGGTCCAAAGGAACTTGTATGAAGTTAGGCCCCAAAATTATTGAACACAGATCCGAAAATTCCAAATAGGAAATTATGTCCCAAGATGTGAAAATACGCCCCAAAAATTGTATGAAAATAAGCCCCAAAAATTAAATGGGGCTTATTTTCGCACTGCAATTTGGGGTCTAATTTCAAAATGAAAATAAGCCCCAGTAAAAATATGAAATTAGGCCTCAAAAAACCATAAAATGTATTGTTGTTGTTTTCTATATATTTTTTTGGGGCCTAATTTCATATCCACTTTGGGCTGTATTTTCGTGGGGCATAATTTCGTGGCGCCTTAAAAATACCCTCAAAATAATTCATCCACTGCCCCCAAGTTCTATTAAAAAACACACATATTCACGCTTACGTTGAACGAATGAGGGTGGCAAATGTGCCAATTTTCAATAGCAGAGTGGCATTACGCTAAGTACTATTCAATACTAGGGATGCTAAACGGGATTGATTTCAAAAAATCCCGCGAATCTGGATTTTCGAAATCCGATCCTGAAATCCCGGGATTTTCGGGATTTTTCGGGATCCCGGGATTTTTCTATTCTTCTATTTTTAATTCTATTTTAAATTTTTTTTTGGGAACAGGTCTATTTACGCCTTACACCTTAGAATACATTATTCTAAGCAAAAAAAAGTAAAATAACAAAATCGGGGCAAATGCATAGTTTCAGAGTTATGGGCCCCGAATTTTCGGATATGTGACGGGGTTATGGCGTTACGGTACCGTGTAAAGCCTTTGATATAATTTTTTGTATAAAACAATTCAAAACAAATTCATAAAATAATGTAGCACTTTTTGATATGTCGCTTATCGGATGTTGACATTTAGAAAAATTATCGATTTTTGTTTTACATTTCTCAAACAAAAATTATTTTAAAAACATTGCGCGATTTTTCGAATATTTTTTTTTTCAAATAAAAACAAAAATTATTTTAAAAAAATTTTAAATTTTTGTTTGAGAAACTTAAACATCCGATAACTAAGCGAGTTATCGAAAAATGCTACATTATTTTTTGAGTTTGTTATGACTTGTTTTATACACAAAAAGTGGTACCAATGACTTTACACGGTACGTTAGTGGAAAAAGTATCCGAAATATCGGGGTCCATAACTCCGAAACTATGCATTTGTCCCTAATTTATTATTTTACTTTCCTTGCTTAAAGTAACATGTTCGACTCGACGCAATGAATTTTTTGAATTTTTGGAGAGTAAGCCGTATAATAGTCATATAATAGTCATATATGTGCGACTTAGTTTTTAACCATTTTTGCAAATTCTGCATATTGCTTGAGGTGCACCTCTCGACTCTTCCGAAACATAACACCACACTGAACTCTTGTAATTGTTTTTAGTTCTATGTTTTTCAAAATTAATAATAATCCCGAAAAATTCCGGGATTTACCATTTGGCATCCCTATTCAATACCCAACTGAATTACAAACCTAAGTGATTTCGGAGAGTTATCGTAACTACCAGCCAATTGTGCGCCCAATATTTATATGGGAGGTACAAAAAAGGCGAAGTTGTTCATTTGTTCTTTAACAGTAGCTTTTGACAAAATATTGATCAGTACCAAATTTTGTTGAGACCGATTTTGGTATACGGGAGATATTGAGTCGGCCAACCGGATAGCCGCCCAACTTTTGTATGGGAGGTACGAAAATGGGCGTAGTAGGTAATTTTTAATTTTTAGGAAAGCATTACCGCGTACCGAATTGCATTATGATCGGTTGTAGTTTACGAGAGTTATCGTGTCGATCACTGTTATCCTCCCAATTTTTGTGTGGGTGGGACCAGAATGAGTGTGATACAACCACATATTTTCCACAGAAGGATTAATTTGGCTAAATTTTGTCGAGTAACAAATTTCTTAAATATCGATTCGGTTTTGCGCGATTTATCTTGGCGAACAACTTACGTATGGGGCACCAACATGGGCGTGACAAAATCACGATTGCCTTAACTGATGACTTGCTTGCTGGCAACCATGCTTTTGTATGGGAGGTACCAGAATGGGCATGGCGACCTCGTCCATATTCTACAGTTATATAGATCTTTACATATTATTAACCAATGTTTGAGTTGAAACTCATCACATCTATCAGAAAAAGGTTTTAGAAGAAACACGATATCGTACTAAATGTGTCGATTCGTATGGGAGGTACCAGAAGCGGCGTGGCCAAAACTGCCATTTTCAATCCCAAGTAACCATGGACAGATAATAGTCACTGATAAAATTCCGCTATGAACGATAAATATTTACGGCAGTTATCGTGTTGACCAGACAGACGGACATGGCTCAATCGTCTTTAAAAGTCCCAAAACGAATTTCGTCCAAAGTTAATGAGGATCCCCATCCCAATGGGTGGGGATATAAACCATCCATAGTCGGTAGTTTCTTCAAATTGTTTGATCTCTCTTCGAATTGTTGACACATTAAGTGGATTTCATGGACCGAAAATCTCTTAATAATTTCGAATACCCTCAGCGTACATCCTCATGTTTTAAATGGGATTTCACCGTGACAACGCAAAGTTGCTTTATGTTTTGGACTATCGAAGAGTTGTATATAACAGCTGCAACTTATACAGACGAAAAATGACACAAAAAAAGGACACGTGCCCTTTTATTGGGACACCCTTTATACCAAAGCCTTTTAAAAATGTCGTTTATAAGCAAATGTTTTGTGCAGTGTGCCCATTCATTTTGGAATCTCAACTAATAATAAAATAATAATACTGTGTAATTTTGTAAGTCATGGAAATATAATCATATACGGACACCACTACGTAATAAAACACAAAAAAATGACGCGTGTCTCCCAGTTTTGCCCGAATCATACACTTTTTTATGGGCTCGGTGTCATTTTTGCAAAAACGTGATCATTTTGTCAGGCTCATATCTTGCAAACCGTTCGGAATCTTTGAGGAAAAGTTGTAGCTCTTATCATAAAGAAAAAAAATTGTCAACATATAAACTCAAAAAACTTTATTTCAAGGCCAAAATCGCAAAAAAACTTTAAAAATTCAATTTTTTTTACCTTTTTCCCCTGTTTAGGTCCATAGGTAGCAAACCGTTCAAAATTGAAGAAACCAGTTAACTACACAAATGTACCTAAGATATCACCAAACAACTTTCTACAACATACGAACTTCCCTGGAATGATTCTTAACACTGTTTAGGTAACGCTTTAGTAGCGTTTAGGTAGCCGAAAAAGTGAAATATTTCAAGAAAATTTTTTAATTTCATTGTGTGTAATTTTTTTAAGTCATGGAAATATAATCATATACGGACACCACTACGTGATAAAAGACCAAAACAAAAAAGACCCGTGTCTCCCAGTAATGCCCAAAGTCATGGACTTTTGTTTATGGGCCCCCACAAACTTGGGGCCTCGGTGTCGTTTTGCCATTTTCCACTGTTCAGGTCCATAGGTAGCAAACCGTCCAAAATTCAAGGAAACAATGTGTACCTAAGATCTCAATAAACAACTAGAACATATAAACTTCCTAAGAATGATTCTTAACAACGTTACAAATTTTGTTTGTTTTGATTGATGGATTTTATTGTAATTTTTGTAAATCTTTTGATATCGTAAAGTAGTTCATTGAATTGTCTGCAAGAAATTTCTTAAGATTGATTTATATTCTTCATATTATGAACCTTCAAGGTCTTATGTGGAAAAGTCTGGTGGCCCGCAGCACAGTGTCCTTGGACCCTCATTATTTATTTACTTTTGTTAATGATGTTTGTGAAATTTTTAAGGTTTTGCAACTGCCTTTCATACTCTGATGGTATGACGTTATTTTCTATCGTTTCTAATGCATCATCTGCAGGAGATATTCTACATACACTCTGAAAAATCTGACTTTTTTTGTTGGTTGGACGCAAATATAAAGTGTGTTTGAAGCTTGTAGCAAATACAATATACTTGTGTAAATATAATATACTTGTGTATAATATAAATTGTGTTTGCTATTTAATATTACATGTTTCAGACACAATGATTTATATGTTATACTATATGTGTTTGCGACCCAAATATATATCTATGTTTGTGAAACAAATACAGCTGTGCTTCTTGCACTGTTTATGCTCTCCCGAGAGCAAGAGAATAAAAGAGGAACAACGACAGATAAGTGTGTATCTGTATTTTTGCATTATTCTCTCAGTCAGTGATGGATAAAGATTCCTGAGTGGGTGTGTAAATTGCAGATGAAGTCAGTGTTTCATATTTTCGCTGATGTATTGCGATTTACTTTCATGTATTCAATTGTCAATTGTTCTTCGGAAAGAGGATATCAAAAGCGCTGGATCAGTGATAAAGGAATAAAGGAAGGCTCGGACGGTTAACTGGTTTGTGATGTTGCTTTGGTTTTTGTGTATGTTTTTCGTATATACGTGTGTGTGGTAGGAAATAAATTGGAAAGGGCAACAACGTAACGCCCTTTGTGTGGCTGTGCCTTTACTGAGAAAATCGGAACGGTGGACCTTTTCTAAAATAAGTATAATAAAAAAACACTAGTAATTAATCCATATTTGGCGTTCCAGAACTTGATTTGTACATAAGTACAGGGTGGAACGCGGCACTGATGGTCAAAGAGAGTGGAGAGTATGCATGGCTTAGAGTGGCTGATAGGAGATTTGTATTCGTCTGCCTTTCAGTTGTCATCATGCATTGGACACGTGAGGAGAGATCATTTTGTGTTAAAGCGTATTTTTCAAATGCGCACTCGATCATTGCAGTGCAGCGTGCTTTTCGTATACGATTCGTTTACGTTGTGATGAGGCACATTTTCACCTAAGTGGGTGTGTAAACAAACAAAATATGCGACAATGGAGTAAAACAAACCCCAGAGAACTTCACCAGTCGACATGCTTGTTCGAGTTCATGAAAACTTCAGAAAAGGTATGCAACAGTGAGTGGATAGCGAAGGTATATTTTCCAGATACAGCATTTAAAACCATGTACTTTACAAATTCCCTTACTGTTCAATAGAATTAAAGTATAAAACACATTTTTCTAAGGTTCATAATTTTGTATTTCAAAGCAAATTACCGCGCTCCACCCTGTATATTGTTTATGTACCAACGCATAGTGATAACCAACGCATATCTGAAACCTTCTGAAAACAAAAACGTGAAAGACAACAACGAACGGAGAAGCAAAAGGAGAGCAGTTTCGCATTTCATGAAAAAACACATAATACGTTTAAATCTTTTAATTTTTTGTATTAATTATTCATAAATCTGAATTTATATTGATTAAATTTATTATAATACATAAACTTGTATATTGAAATCAAAGAATAATTTATTTCGAAATAGTTTGGAAAGAAATTTGCATATCTTTCCACGTAAGTATTCACAAGTTTGGGAGAAACACTGGAATGGATGTTTAGAATGAAGAACGCATATGTTTTCACGTAATAGCATATATGTTTGCCAGAGAACATGACACTGTTTACATTTAAATACAAGTGAGTTTGGAACTTGCAAACATAAAAATGCTTGAAGTATGTTCCAAACATCTACATGGTTCCTGTAGAATATTTAGAGAGGCCATTATTTTTCAGCGTGTACTCTGTGGATGGTGGTGATTAAATCATCTTCCCTTAAACTCTTCTAAATGACATCGCCTTTCTAATGGAAAGCGTTTAGATATGCTTTATTCTGTACACTTTATTAATAAAGTTAGAGTTTAAGTTATACATTAGAAAATCCTATCTCATGCTAGCATTTACTAGCATTTATTAAATGCAATAGTGAATTGAACATTCATATGTATAAGAAATACACTTGTGTCCGAGTACAGAAGAGTGAATTCAATAGTGTTATATAGTAAAATTATTTGTTTATTTGTTGTAGTAGACATATAAATTTGAATTAACTAAAGCGAAAACCAAAGTGAATTACATAATCCTTTGTAACGACGCATTTTCTTCTTTGAAGATAGGATACGCTCAGGGGTTTCCAGACTTCATTACAATTTAGATCAGGAGAGAGAACGAACAGTTGTTCATGTCTGTTGATGCTTTATTTCACTTTAGTTTGACCTTAAACTAATTTACAATGATACTCTTCAATGCACACTATGTTATTTCACTGGGGTAACTTCCGAATTCTATAATCCTTGCAAGAATCTGGGAGGGTTATGCAGTAGTTAAAAGATGTGTATGCAGGAATCTATGACGGCGGCATCAAATCTAGCGCTGTTTCTTGAAAAGCCTCGTGTCCATGAGGGCACTTTGGCTTTAGCTGTAAAGCGGTGGTATGTGGGTGGATAATTACAAGGCAAGGTATCGTCAGGATACCAAATCAAATGCCCACAGGAAGGGTGTCCCGATCGGGCAGACAGGAGTTGTCGCTCTCTAGGTACTAGTTCGGATTCCCACAGGCAGGTTATTTCCGAACGGGTATACTAACTGGTTAACTAAGTGTAAAGATAATGAGGGCTAATATTACAATTCTCGATGGAATATACAGGCCTCATCGCTGTCTGGACACTAGTTGGGATTCCTACAGGCAGGGTGTCCCCGAACGAGTATACAAACCGCTTCTACAGCTACTGTGACTAGAACAGGCTACGATGTGTTAGGGTTGCTGGATATGCGGCTACATTGTGTGAAATTTTTATTATAAAGTTAATATTGGTAGCATTTAAAAGATTGGGAACATGCTTAAAATTTGCCTTCGCAAGAAGCTGGGTGTAAAGTTGTTCATCTCTATACCGTAGTGAATCGCAGGAAAAGGATTTTTATTACTTTTACTTATAAGGTTATTTTTGTACTTAATATATGGCCTCCTCTTATTTCGTTGGTTGGTCCGAATTAGCCCTAGCTGAATTATGAAGTTGTCACAACCACATGAGATGTCTTTACAACTGCACTAGTGGTAGTTACAACTTATTAGAGGTGGTATCATTTATGGGGACTCCATTTTGTCGTAGCAAACTCAGGTATTGGTTAAATCGGTTGATGCGTATTATTGGTAATTTAAGCATCCATATGTTGGAAAATAGTAAATAAAAAATTCTATTGCAAAGGGTTATCCATTTCGTGGTTTCAAAAGTATAGGACTACAATTCGACATCTGTCAAACTAAGTTGTTAAACCAATTTTTTTTATTTTCAGTTGAAAGTCTGACACTGACGAAACTGGATCGCTTAACTATCACACAACGCATAAAAATTATTAAAACCTACTACAAAAGTGGTGATTCTGGCACAGCTACATATCGTGTTTTAAGAGGAGATTATGGTTTACATAATCGTCCAACTACGCAAGCAATTGGCAAAATTGTGAAGAAATTTGAAGAGACTGGAGCGGTTACAGACATTGTAAGGCCATCATCGTTTCGCTCGATCCGCTGAAAATATCGCTGCTGTAAGTGAAAGTGTTGCCGAAGACCCGAATGTGTCGATTCCTCGTCGTTCTCAGGAATTCGGACTGTCTTACGGCACATTATGGCGTATTTTTCATTTGGATCTACACCTACATCCATATAAAGTCCAGCTCACACAACAACTGAACCCCGCTGACCATTCACAACGTCGTAGATACGTGGAATGGGTGCTTGAACAACAGGCGGTGGACGGCGATTTTTCGATCAAAATTTTCTTCAGCGATGAAGCACATTTCTCACTCGGTGGGTTTGTTAGTAAACAACATTGTCGTATTTGGGGTTCTGAGAATCCTCAAGTAATTGAAGAGAGGTCATTACATCCAGAAAAAGTCACTGTTTGGTGCGTTCTTTGGTCCGAAAGTGTGATTGGACCGTACTTCTTCGAAAACGATGATGGAACGACTGTCACCGTCAATTCGTAGCGTTATGGTCATATGATAACCGACTTTTTTTTGCCTGCTATTGAAGAATACGACTTGGAGAATTAATATGTGGTTTCAACAAGACGGTGCCACATGCTACACCACTCGAGCCAATATGGCTTTATTGCCAGAGACATTTCCTGGCAGCGTAATTTCTCGTCGTGGCGATTTCAACTGGCCACCAATATCACGGACTTTGACACCATTAGACCTTTTTTTGTGGGGGCTCTTGAGCACTTAAGAATCAACATTCGTCAAGTTATGGCTGAGATACCGCCAACATGTGTCAAAAAGTGGTCGCAAATTACCTCAAAGAATCAATTCTTGCAACACTTCGTGTGATGATGTACTGTTTCACACATAGTGTCAACGTTCAAACTTTATAATAAAAAAGAAATATCATGAAAAAAAATATTTTGTATGTCTTTTATTTACGTTTACTTTTGAAACCGCAAAATGGATAACGCTTTATTATGAATTGTGTTTTTTTTTCAGGCAGCCACAAAATTAAGTCTAATAGGCACCGTGTACTTAAATAAATATGTCATCAACATGTACCTGTATATAAATATGTTTTGCGAATGTTTCTAGTCCCGTTTTCAGTTACAATGGTTTTAAAATATATTTGAAGCTTACAAATAATGTAGCACTATAAGACAAACCGTGCTCTTCTAATTTCTAGTTTTTCTTATATTACATATAATTTTTACAGTACTGGCAACTGCGACCACTGTACGTGAACATTTCTTCACTCTGCCAGAGTGCAAAGCTTCAATTGTAGTGTTTGCAATGTTTGTTTACTTCAAGTATTAAATGTAAAGGATTTTCTCAATCTTTAACGTCCCTTTAGTGTTATGATCCTGAACATAATGTTCAGCTATATTTGTCTCGTTTCCTTTTTCACAGGAACACTATTACAAATACTTAGCCACTTATACGTTTTTAACTTCAACCCCTAAACAAACATCCGACATCTACGAGTACATTCCTAGGTCTGTACGTACGTACGTATACATGTATGCACTAGTGCTCATTTGTAATGGCTAAGCTGGGAATTATGTCACATAACAACAACTACCACATCCAGTGCCACTATTGTGCCATTACCTCTGCTGATGCGAAAAGAAAGAGGTCATTAAATTCCTTGTTATGGCCAACAGAAAACCAAACATACCGCAACACAACAGCAACAATACAGAACAACGAACCGAGTAAGAATTAAGTCAAGCAAATGTGTTTTTTCAGTTTATATGTCCGCGAATGTTCTGGCAGACAAAGTATTGGTTGAATTGGGGCCAAAGGATATTTGATCACGTATCAATTGAAATTCTTTAACTTCAGTTGTGTCCAAAAGTGCAAGAAGTTATAAATTAATAGAAACTATTGAAATCGGAGTCTAAAAATAAATCAAATTAAACACAGCTACTGCGCAAAATATTCAAGTTATATAAAAAATATACTGGAACTGTTTAGATGGACTCTGCATGGAAGGTTTATTTCCTGCAATGATACCGTTATCAAACAAAACGCCACTTGTCCTGATAAATTCATATCTTGATATTTTCTACTGCAACACATGAAAGCTGAAAATTTTACATGTTGCTAAAACAATCCTTTACATTTTTGGTTGTACTAACATTCGAATACCAACTGGCATAAATTTGCGGTATGTTAAACCATCAGGTGAATGTTACTCATTACTTGCTTGATTGTTCTGGCTGTTATTAGATTAGTGTAGCTAAATGTATCTTGGCAGTATGTTGAAAGCTACCTTTTCAGATCTCACCACGAATGGTTCATAAATTCGATAGGGTTACCAAGAGAGAACACAAAGAGCACTGGCGAAGAATCTTGAAATATGCACATGTTAAGGGTGTCTCACTGAGGTTGCACATGTTAAATTTAGTGAACATTTTTGTGCAGGTGGCAATTCTGAAATTTGGCAGCTGTCGCATATGTTTACTCGGATTATTAAAAATGGAGAGCTTTACGAAATAACAACGCGTTATACTTGTGAAAACTTATTACAACTATTTGGAAGTTATGCTGAGACCGCACGCAGACTTCGAAGAATTTTCAGTCGAGAATGTGCACCTAATGTGTCAACAATTCGAAGAGTGGTCAAAAAATTTGAAGAAACTGGGTCCGCTTTGGACAGTAAGACTTCTCTTTCTCACAATACCGGTCAGTCTCATGAAAACCTTGCTGCTGTAAACGAGAATGTTATCGAAATCCTGAAAATATCTATTCGGCATTGTTCTCAACAACTTCAAATTTCACGAAGCACTACGCATCAAATTTTGACAAAAGACAGCCACCTCATGCGTACAAAATGCAGCTTACTCAGAAGTTCAAACCAGCAGTCCATGGAAAGCGCCGTAATTCGTTCAATGGCTAATGGAGCAAAATGAATTTAATGCTACTTTTTCAAAAAAAATCGTCTCCTTCAATGAAGGGCATTTCCATCTGAATAGCAACGTGAATACGAAAAATACGAAAAATTTGGGGCTCAAAAAATCCTCATGCAATCCTTGAGAAACAAATGCTCTCACAACGAGCAACTTCCTGGTGCGGATTTTGAGGCCGAAATTGCAGTGACTGTGAACGGCATTCGAACATGATAACGAACATGATAACGGATTTCTTGTCGCCTTAAATGGACGGCACGGATCTGGACGACATGTGGTTTCAGCAAGACGGGGACATCTGCCACACCGCGCATGAAACAATCGATTTATTGCAGAGCAAATTATCTCAAGAAATTGTAATGTCAACTGGCGATTTAACACCGTGCGATTTCTCTCTTTGGGGTTTTGTGAATTTCAAGAAGAAATTAATGAACCGTGGAACCGTTTGACGTATATTTTATTCCATACTTAATCGAAAAATTTCTTCTTTAAAATCCAATAAATAAACAGAACTATCTAAAAAAATACGTGATTTTATTCTAAACTGAAAAAGTCCATTCTTACAGAGACACCCTTTATATGACGTTATTAGTATATCCGGAAACTACGAATTTTCTGTAGAAGCGGCTGAATGGCGTGCTGTGCAGAGTTGTGACTGTTACAAATATAAGAGAGGAGGCGCATGTTGAATCAGTGTTGTTTCAAACGTCCAAAAGTGTATGTTGTAACGTGAACTTCTTTCCATCCATATTACTCTGAAACATATTTAGTAGTTAAATATGGAGTTGGTTTGCTTTGGAAATTAACCTCCCGTTTGTTAAATTCCCTCTATAATTCCTCTTTCATGAACCCCTTGTAAACTCACCACGATCAGCTGAGAGTGACAGCAGGCAACAGCTGAGCGAGAACAGCTGGGCAACACAAGCCACTGTTGTGTGTTGCCACAAGCGGCAATAGATGTGTTTTTCGCACAACCATACAACAACTACACATATGACAGGGCCCGCTAAACAGCACTTACAGTTCAAACGGTTCGGCGATTCTAACACATCATAGCCAGTTGTAGCCATAGTAGCTTGTAGGATACTACATTGGTTGTTTTAGTCCAGAAGTTATCCTGTTTTTATACTCGTTTGGGGACACTCTGCCTGTAGGAATCCGATTTGGTATTCCCACGATACTTTACCTTGTCGTTTTAGCTCTCGTTAACCTTGCACTTAGTCCTATAGTTATTAAGTTTGTATACTCGATCGGTAACACCCGGCATGTGGGAATTCGATGTGGTAACCTGACGATCCTTTTCTTTGTAGGTTTAACCCCCTTTATACTTGAACTTATTTTTGGAGTTATCCTGTTTGTATACTTATTCGGATATATCCTGCGTGTGGGATTCGGAACTATTACTTAGACATCAACAAGTCCTGAATACTCTTTCGGGAATATCCTGCATGTGGGAATTCGATTTGGTATCCTGACACTCCTTTTTCTTGTAGTTTCGCCCTTGTTATTCTGAAATTTAGTCCTGTTTGTATACTCGTTCGGAAACACCCTGCCGTTGGGAATCCGAACCAGTGCCCAGACAGCGATAATTCCTGTATACTGGATCGGTCTGTGGGAATCCGAGTTGTTATCCTGGCGATACTTTGCCTTATAATTTTAACCCCCGTTATTCTTGCACTCAGTCTTTTAGTTATCCTGTTTGTATACTCATTCGAAGACACCATGCATGTGGGAATCCGAACTATTGCCTACACAGTGATAAGTACCGATTTGGTATAATTAGGATACTTTAGGTTGTAGTTTAATTTAGTGCTGTAGTTGTTCTGGTTGCATAAGCGTTCGGAGACACCCTGCCTGTGAAAATCCGAACAAGTCATGACTCCGATTCGGTATCCTGACTATACTTTGCTTTATAGTTTTAACCCTCGTTATCCTTGTGTTTAATCCCGTAGTAGTTATTTCTGGGAACACTTTGATTGTGGGAATTCAATTTGGTATTCTGACGATACTTTTCATTGTAGTTTGCTCTTCATTATCCTTGAATTTAGTCCTGTTTATGTACTCGTTCGGAGACACCCTGCCTGTGGTAATTCGAACTAATGGGCACTAGAACTAGTCCCGTATACTCGATACGCCTGCGGGAGTCCGATTTGGTATCCTGACGATACTTAGCCTTGTAGATATAACCCCCGTTATCCTTGGACTTAGTCTTGAAGTTATTCTGTTTGTACACTCATCCGGAGACATCCTTCTTGTGGGAATCCGAACTATTGCCTAGACAGCGATAAGTCTCGATTTTGTGTAATAACGGTACTTTAGGTTGTAGTTTTAACCCTCGGTATTCTTGAATTTAGTGCTGTTATTGTCCTGTTTGTATACCCTGCCTGTGTAAATCCGAACTACTCCTGTAAACTCTATCGGCCTGTAAAAATTCGAACTATTCCTGTATACTGTGGACTGTGGGAATCCGATTTGGTATCCTGACAATACTTTGCTTTGTAGTTTTAACTTTCGTTAGCCTTCTGTATAGTCCTGTAGTTGTCCTGCTTTTATACTCATCCGGGGAAACTCTTCCTGTGGAAATCGGAACTGAACAGCGATAGTTCCTGTATACTCGACACCCTGCCTGTGGGAAGTGGGAATCCAATTTGGTATCCTGACGATACCTTGCCTTTTAATTATCCACGCACTCCGAAGTCTCTTTTCAGAAGAAGTCTGCTTTAGGCTGACATAACGTGACAGTCAGGGCGACCGCATCTGATCTCTGCAGACCACCTTTTTACAGAGGCCAGTAATATTTCTAGCCTTCGACTTTCGTGTAGCCTTTGCCTGTCCTGTACATCCACGCCATTGCCGTCGGAGTATAATTCTGCTTACACAACGGTATACTGCATAACCCTCAGATACTCCTGCAAGGGTTATAGATTTCGTAAGTTACCCCAGTGAAATATCATAGAGTGTGAAAATAAAACTTATCATTGTAAATTAGTTTAAGGTCCAATTAAAGTGAACAAGCACGAGCAACCGCTCGTTCTTTCTCGCGATCTAAATTGTATGTAACGAACTCTGGCAATTTTGAGCGTATCTTAAATTCATAGAGGAAAACTCGTCGTTACAACTTTATCGAGTTAAAATTATTAAATATCGAATAAATGTGACGAGTCAAGTTATGAACAATATAGATAAATAATACTATTGCCATTATCGTACACTCATTAGAGAACTAATTGTTTGAAAAGAGGTTGTAGCAACCATAAATTCGGCTGTTACCACCGAATTGAGGTTACCACAACCGAATTGAGGTTGTTACGACCGAATTTAGTCTCCACAACCGAAATTCGGTTGAAGCAACCCCGTTTCTTATTTGATTCGGTTGTGACAACTTGAAAAAGATCGGAAGAGGCATGTAAAACAAATTTATTATTATATAGATTACCCAATATGTATGACTTTATTTTCTCGCTTTTTGAATTTTTTATAAGAATACAGGAAAATAAATCATCATTTAATAATAAAAAACGTTAATAATTAATTTGTGCTACTATTTAAATTCGGTTGTAACAACCTCTAATTCGGCTGTGACAACCTATAATGAGGTTGTGACAACCTCTAATGAGGTTGTGTCAACCTCTAATGAGGTTGTGTCAACCTCTAATGAGGTTGTGTCAACCTCTAATGAGGTTGTGTCAACCTCTAATTCGGCCGTGACAACCTCCAATGAGGTTGTGTTTACCTCTAATGAGGTTGTGTCAACCTCTACTGAGGTTATGTCAATCTCTAATTCGGTTGTGTCAACCTCTAATTCGGTTGTGAGACAACCTCTTAATTCGGTTACGGCTAATTCGGCTGTCTCAACCGAATTTTTCTGTGAGTGTAATTTAAAATATCCGTGATTTTGTTAACACTGAAGTGGGCATCACTACAAAAGGCTCATTCATAAAACCGGCGATTGCAGTTCAAACACTAACTAAGGTACGCCTCATTATCGCCTTGTGTAGACTAACTTTTAGATTGTCAACCGTTTATATATTTTAATAATTTTCTTCCTAGTACCCAGCCGGAATTATGGATATAAAGCAATTTTTCGTAACAGCAAGAAAAAGTTATTGATTAAAAAATTGCTTAAATATTAAAATGTTCGACGAACATAAAATTCAAATCATCTATATATAAAGTCAACTATAATAACTGTGGCAATTAAATATAATATTTGCCAAACCACCTAATGTTTCCTTCCTTACATGATTTTTTGTTATCTTTTTGTTATATTTTTTTTATCATGATAGAAATATTTCAACAAAGTGTTATAGTAAAGATAAACGTGGGGTTGATTCCTAGAAATATGACAAGTACATCCACAATATCCTTAGTCTGTTGCTCGCTAACCCCAGATCTTATTCAATTTTGCCTTCATTATTGTTTGTTTTGTATAGGCGTAGTCAGTTTCAGATAGTAAAACAAATGGGTATGATAAATCTTATGTGCCAACATTTGTCTACTACAATATTGTTATCTTCGCTACAGGGTTTTGTCTACGTCAGCTATTTAAGAAATGTACGAAATTTCACAAATCTAGAATTTATCTTAAATAGTGAACATCTCATTTGTCAAATCTAGTCATACAAATCAATGTGTGTGTTTATATTTCGCACAAGATGCTCAACCACTGAACACTTTCTTTTGACATTTCCACTGCGGTTACTCATACCATAGTATAATCACATTACTGGACAATAGAGCACACAATTTTGAATGCTAATATCTAAGATATTATTTGAGGTATATCAACTATTGATATGGAAGAAATTGCATTGAATGAGATGTTTGTACAAAATCCCTTTGTAGAAAACACTGCCTGTGCTAAAACAAGGATTCAAAATGAGAAACCATTTCAGTTGTTAGTTTTTGATATTGGTAGATATTTATTAAAAGGAATAAAAATTCAATGAGGTTTTGTCAACTTCATTCAATAAATGAGTTCAATATGTTTACATACATACACACGTTCAAGTACTAAACTTTGGTTAGGTTGAGTAAAGGTGGATGTCACTACTGACACCCTTAGTACAATGAGAACTGTTGTGAACCACGGGGATTCACCGTTGAACCTGTAACTGGACCTGGTATGGTCATGGGCCATTCAAACCATATGAACATATTCATGGATGTGGCTGAAGAAGAGTCGTACATTCGGGCCTGGTGAACTAACTAGTAAAAAAAATAAATGGTTTCTCGTTACATCCCATGAAGGGATTAGGGAGAGCTTCTCACAAACCAGTGAGCTGTGCGCGTACTAGTTTTACACTCACTGATTAGGAGCTACAATTTTACACCGGTACCGAACGGTATTTTGAGCAGCTTTTTTGCTGCAGGCTCGACAGTGTCGCCGTCCCTAAGAGCAGGGATCGAACCCACGTTCTCATGCACAAGAGCCGCGCACACTACCATTGCACCACCGACGGCCACAACTAACTAGTACTCTGCAGAAAAGTCGGAAGATCCTTTGAATATGTGTTAGATCCAGCATGGAGTAGAATCCTAGATATTTCTTCCTGGTTGGTTTGTTCACGTGGTTGCTAAATATGCTATTTAGCATCAATTAGTGTCTTGGGACACCGTTTTGCATACCACATCACTTCGGACAGTCTGATGTACAGTGTCTATATACAAATAAATAAATAAATGGTTTCCCATTACATCCCATGAAGGGACCTTCTCACAATCACTGAGCTGTGCTCTTTCCAGTTTTCACTCTCTGATTAGGACCAACAATTTTACACCGGTTCCGAACGGTATTTTGAGAAGCTTTTTCATGGCTATATACTCGATAGTGTCGCCGTCACTATGCGAGGTGACCGCCACATAAAGAAATTTGAAGGTGGTCAGAGCAGGGTTCGAACCCAGGATATGATGTACAAGAGCCGCGCACACTAACCATTGCACCAACCTGTTAATCGGAGGTACCTCATTAGATCCTCATTAGATTGGACCTCTCAGTAAGGTAGTGTAGGATGGGACGACCTATAGTCTTTAGGCGTATACTCATTAGAGCCGCTCAGCTGCAGAGGATATGTTCCACCGTCTTCTTCTCTTCTGCGTCTTCGCAGGCACGGAAGTCTTGCGTGATTACCGTTTCTGTCTGTCTTGCGTGATTACCGTTTCGCCAGTCGCGGTCAGCACGGCAATTACCCTTCATGCGTTCCCCTGATATTGGATAATCAGGGTGTTAGTCCGGTGAATGTTATATTCTGGCCATGTGTTTCTGGCTATTAGGCATGTTCCGTTCTATCCCATCTAGCCTTTGCTCGTTCAAGGTAATGCAGGAAAAGACCTCTTTTGACCAACCCTATAGGCGTTGCGACTGACACATTCACTAACGAGTTTAGATGCAGTGTTGTTAAATTTAAGTGATAAAAGAGAAGTCTGGCTATCAACGAATATTCCAATGTGCTCTGTTCTCCGTTGTAGTATAAGATCTCTGCGGGCTTCCTTGATAGCCAGTACCTCCGCTTGGAAAACGCCGCACTTGTCTGGGAATTTCAATGACAAATTGAGGCTTGCCTCTTCAGAGAAGGCACCCGAGCCGGTTCCACATTCCATTTTGGATCTGTCCGTAAATACTTTGGTGTAAACACCTGACAGTGGTTCCCCTTTATCGCACTCTATTCTTCTGGAAAACCTGACATCGAATAGGTTATCAAACGTCAATAAGAGGGTGCAGTAATCAATGGTTATACTGAGTTCTCTTGGGATTGTCGGTAGTATTCTCGCATGTCCATATGCGTTGCTCTTCCAGATTCCAAGAGCATTTAGTCGGGTGGGACTCTTGGCCGCACTAGCCATTATCTGCAGTTTTTTGGTATGGTATGGACATGTCCTCATTGCCCCTGGTATGCCGATACAAGCTGCTGTCTGAACACTCTACAACAGTTTCATGGTGCACGTCTTCCCAGTGACAGGCCACCATGCCATTGCTCCATAGGAGGGTATTGGTCTGATTATACCAGTATATATCCAGAGCACCATTTTCGGTGGAGGACCCTATCGGCTTCCGAACATTTTCCGATAAGCGTAGTACGCAACGGTAGCTTTCTGTGCGCGGTGCTGTATGTTAAGATTCCAGAATAGTTTACTTTTATAAAAGGCAGGGAGTAGTATTTGAGATGTTCGATGCTCTGTACCTACTCATCATTCTCACAGTTTTTGAAGTAATCAAGTCTAGACGTGTGTCTGCCTATTAAACAGTGCCTAGAGATCACAGCTTCTAGCATAAAGATATCTTGTCTAGGAATGAACACCAGGTTTAGCGTGCGATTTATATCGTAACTTGGCCATATTTGCCTGGGAATCCTGCAATTCGTAGAGGTTTGGGGCTATCCTCCGTCTGGTACCACTAGATTTTTTAGGAAGGCAAAATTCTGGAACATGGGCAATACGACTATATTTAGCAATTCATAGCAATGGACCACACACGCCTATATAATCATGGAACGACGTTAAGGCATCTGCGGCAATCCAATATTGAAGCGAATTACATGGTAGCCACGTCTACTTTGAGATAAACTTCTCCACTCGTAACCCATTGAGGTAGGACTAGATGGGACGTATTGAGGAAAATCATTGCCATAACTGGTGGTTTGTGAATATACAATAAACGTTTGTACATTTAGCTTCAAAAATGTTGCCTTACAAACTAAGAAAATCGTGGTTATTGGCCGAGTTTTAAAAAAAATTCTCAAAAATAATTTACCCTTAAGCTTCCAAATATAGCTTGAGGGAAAAAAAATATTTATGGGACACCCTAATGGACATACACACATTGTTATGTTCATACATATGATCAGTGTTGCCAATTTGGCGGATTTCCCGCTAAATCCAGCGGATTTTTAATGCCCACCGCGGGGAAAAATACGTTTTATTGGCTAGCGGGAGTTTTAGCGGTTTTTTCTGAGTTTGGAGGTAAAAATACCAATATTTTATGTGCAAATTGTTTAACAGTTGTATATGTTAGCATTTAAAGAGCAGTATATTGTAGCATTCCCTGTGAGTGTGATGTACACAGTTGATGTACACAATTATATTTGATTGAAAGTGTTAATCTTCTCTCTCCTGAAAGTGTTTTAAAATAAACCAAAGATGACATAATACCGCTTTTGAAATTTTGAAATAGTCAATATACCAACATATTGTTTGTTAAATGAACTGCAATTTCATTGACAAGTTCGTTTTAGGTTGAAGTGTTCTATTTTAAAACCTCGGGGGAAATAATCCATTCAAATTATTGGCAAATTTTGCGTTAGAAATATTGTCATTAACTTGGTCAATTGCAGAGGTCGAACGAGTTTTCAGTCAACTGAATATTGTTAAAAGTAAGTTACGAAACAGATTAATAACAAGTACTGTAAATGCTGTGCTTAATGTCAGGTAAGTTTTTAAATTATTATACATAGATATATTTTCAACAATATTTTCTAAGGGGTATGAAAAATAGATGTTGGCCGATTCTGAGACCTATCCGATATGCACCGATGGTTCTCTAGAGATGGAAAGAAGTTTTTTCTTGTGTGTTTTGCTTGCGATATTTTTCGAACACTTGCATACTAGTTGGAAATTCTCTATTGAAGTGAATTTTCATTTACACTTAGTTTAATGAATTTTTATATAGCATCATTCCAAACAACCGCTGATGAAGATCTGTGGCTAGATCTGAAATAGCTATAAGGTTTGCCAGGAATCATAGGAATACATTTGAAAAAAAATCATTTTTGAAAACTATATTTCTATTAATAGAAATGTAGAATGGTCTCGAGTTTAACTAATGAAATTGAAAAGTATAAATTTAAACTAATACCCACTTCACTATTAACTTGAAAAATACGATTTCACAAACAACTAAAATTTATTGTTTTCATTTTTTGTCACAATAGCATCAGCTGTTAAAGCATTTGTTAAATCATCACATTTTTAGGCTGGCAACATCGGCACAATTTCAATTTCAAATTGTAATTCGTAATACAAAAAAGGAGTTAAGTTGGTTTAAGGTTAAGATGTTGCAATTCCAATTCAACTGAGTTGAGTTGTAAACCGTAATAGGGGCATTAATATCACTTAGATACTCCGTACAAATTAAGCTATAACTAACTTCATCGGAGTAAAAAAAACACACTGGTTATTTTCCCCATACCCTGTTGGTAATGGGTAAATGAACGTCCGGTAGGTATCCCAGGAATTTCCCCATTGGAGCAAAAACTATTGTGCACACTCCCTGTAGCAAAGTATAATATAATATCTGGTATTCAACTGTCAGTTTCGTCCTATTCCATATTTATCCATATGTTTTCCGATGCCCTTGTGATGTGGATTTAGCCATTTGTGTACTACTTTCAATATTCCGATGTATTTTTACCCATGATATAAATTCATTCTTATTTAATTGACCTTTTCACCAATTTCCCTTTTTAATAATTTGGTACTCCAGCTCTAGGCCGTAATTGCATATAATTCAATTTATCTACTTAACTCATATCCTCTTTTTCTAATGTTTTCATGATTTCCTACTGATGTTCTTTGAAGAAAGACGAAATATTGATTAAATAAATAAATTGAATTACATACAATTAAGGCCTCGAGCTTGAATAACAAATTATTAAAAAGGAAATCGGTGAAAAGGTCAAATAAATAAGAACGAATTTTTAACATTTATTTATAATTACAGGATTACGATATATATTAGATTCCTAAATAGATTTTTGTGTCAATAAGACAATTTTACAGTAAACGTATGAAGTTTTTTTCTTTTCGCCTCAGTAACGTACATACACACATGTGTTTTTATAGAACATTTCAATTCTAATTTAGAAACTACACAACTGACATTTTGCCATTGTTGTGTATACATACGTATATAAAATTGCTGGCCTCATTTATTTTCCAATTCCAATATTTAACCTACTAAACATCCTACAAATTTCTAGTTTGCAGTTTTTGCATGGAACGTGAGTGCGTGCATGTGTTTGTACATCAGAATTCAAGTTCTGTCCATGCTGCCATGCAAATATAAGAAGTCCAATTGTTCAGTTTGCATTCACATGTAAACCATTGAGTATGAATGTAGGGAAGGTAATACTGAGGCTTGTATACATATTGTAAATGTTGTCTATTAAGGTGCCTTCAATTACAAAATATAGGTAGGAAATATAATTCTTAATTAAAATAAAGACTCCAATTAGTGTTCAATTTGCTATTTGTTAAAAAGAGCTTTGGAAAGTTATAATAAGAATTGGTTGAATAAATAATTTCTAATATACTGTACTACATCACTTCTAATTCAAATTTGAAAACAATCAATTGCAATTTTAAAATTATATTTGAAATTTGAAATAAAGCAATTAGAATTTAAAAATTATATTTGAAATTTCAATTGCAATTTAAAATACATTAATTGAAATTTAAAATACATCAATTGAATTATAAAAACCATTAATTGAAATATAAAATACTCCAATTGAAATTTAAAAAACATCAATTGCAGTTTAAAACACACCAACTTAAATTTAAAATACATCAATTGAATTGAAAAAATACATTAATTGAAATTTAAAAGACATCAATTGGAAATTAAAAGACATCAATGGAAGTTTAAAAATCTAACTCATAAATTCGGTTACTTACTTTTATTGACTATTTTACAACCACATGAGTTCAGACGTCTTACACATAAAGGGTGTTTTTTCAAGCGCGATAGAACTTCAAATTGTAAAAAATAACACAACAAATTAAATTTTAATAAAAAAATTTCTATTATTTGTTTCAGTATACTCTGGCAAATCATCATGAATAGACTCACGCTTGAACAACGCTGCTAAATTATCCAAATTTACTTTGAAACTCAGTTGGAAACTGACCCGTTGTTTTATCGCCAAATTGTGTTCAGCGATGAGGCTCATTTTTGGCTTAACGGGTTTGTTAATAAGCAAAATTGCCATATATGGAGTGAGACCAATCCACAAGAGACCCTCCAGACTCCATTACATCCAGAAAAATGCACCGTTTGGTCCTGCTTACACGCTGGTGGCATCATCGGACCTTATTTCTCTAAAAATGAGGCCGGAGCTCGCGTTACGGTCAATGGAGATCGTTACCGCACCATGATCAATGATTTTCTGTTTGAAAATATGGTTGACATTGATCCAGACGTGATGTGATTTCAACAGGGTGGCGCTACGTGCCATACGGCGATCGCAACCATCGACTTATTGAAATCAAAATTTGGCGATAAGTTGATTTCGAGAAATTGACCTGTCAATTGGCCTCCAAGGTAGTGCGATTTGACACCTCTCGATTATTTCCTGTGGGGCTACGTGAAGGCGCTGGTTTATGCTGGTAAACCAGCAACAATTGACGCCTTGGAGGCCAACATTGTTCGTGTTCTTCGTGACATACGGCCAGCAGTGCTCGAAAAAGTGGCCAAAAATTGGACGTCCAGAATGCGCTTCGTCAAGAACAGCCGCGGTGCCCATATGCCCGAAATCATTTTCAAATGTTAATGCCACGTATTGATCTTTCGAATAAAAAAAAAAACTTTATTAAAATATAATTTTTTGTGTTATTTTTTTACAATTTGAAGTTCTATCGCGCTTGAAAAAACACCCTTTATTAATTAAACAAATTTCAACATATTCTTCCAACTGGTTCTATCCTTCGCCTTTTCCCACCAGTTGGTAAAACCAAGGATACGGAGTGATTCTTCTGCCTGGTCTTTCCAGCGGAGTCTTGGATGTCCTCTTTTCCTGCTTCCATCGTGTATGTTATAGAAAATCTTTCGCGCTGGCTCATCCTCATCCATACTGATAAACTGGCCTAGCCAACGCAATTGGCCTAATTTGATTCGCCTAACTATGTCCACGTCAGAATACAGATTATATAGCCCTGGGTTCCAACGACATCGGTACTCGCAGTTTTCCCCAACAGGATCATATATTTTACGGGGAATTTTTCTCTCGTACACTCCCAGGTGTTTTTCATCCGCTTGCGATATAATCCAAGTTTCGGAGCCATATGTTAAGACATGTACAATGAGAGTCTGATGTAGCAGGACTTTTGCCCGTCGAGAGAGGGCTTTGTGCCTAAACTGGCCGCTGAGCCCAAAATTGCATCTATTTGCAAGCACAATTATCCTATCTATCTCCAGACCGACGTTGTTGTCCTAGTTCACGGCGGATCCAAGGTGGACAAATTCATCTACCACTCCGGCCTAAGTCGAGAGGTTTCTCCAGTCGTTGACACCATCAATTTTATCTTCCCTCATTAACAGCAAGACCAACCTTCGCTGATTCCATTTCGATTCTTGAATATCCTGCAGTAACCTCACGCGTCATTCTACAGAGGCGGATCAGATTTGCCGGAATACCAAGTTCAGATATAGCCTCGTACAGTTTTTCCCCGTATGGGGTTATCGAAAGCAGCTTTGTAATCGACAAAAAGGTCGTGTGTATCGATTTGCTTTTCGTGGGTCCTTTCCAGGATCTGGCGTAGCGCGAATATTCGGCCAGTCGTGGGCTTGTCCGGTCTAAAACCACACTGATAAGGTCCAATCGGGTTTTCAATAATTGTTGATAATATTTTCATATTTGACATAATATGGATGGATATAGACTAATATCGCGATAGTCGGAACAGACACACGGATCACCATTTTTGAATACAGGAGATAATACACTGAGACTCCAATCGTCGGGCATAGATTCCCCCAGCCATATACCGCATATAAGTCCATGGGCTAGCAGTCCTTCGACACCTGCCCCAAAAAGTTCAACATGTAGGCCATCCGCACTAGCGGCTTTAGTATTCACAAGGCGGGAATCTTATAAATTTTTAGGTGGGGAGAGATCCAAAAACATCGGAAGGTATATAAAGCAGACCCCTCTTTTAGAAAGTGGTTAAACTCCTAATGATTAGTCCAAGCAGGGGGTTTCTATGGCACAGCTGATCGAAAAGGTACTAAGGAAATAATGTACATTAGAATGAGAAACCAAAGAAGATTTACTGATTACAGAATACTAATGACAGCTAAATTATGTTTTATGTTGTTTGCATCGAACGAAAATTCGCATTCCCTTTAATTTCTGTCCGTATTAGTCCAACCAAAGTGTAACATACAAAAGCAACTCGAACTAGATGAAATGGCCTACAAAAACGTCGGCATCAAGAGAACATGAAGAGAGGCATAGCGGCTCTTTTCTATTTCTCTATTGTCCAAGACAATATTCTGTGGACTTTTGACAAAACAACTTAAGTCAACATAAGCGGAAATATGTGTTATTATTCATTCCTGTAGGCTTCAATCAGACTCGTAATTGCATCCAATCTATATATTGAAGTTCTATAAGGTTCAAGAGTTATGTTGATTTTTCAAAATAGCGATTTTTCAAAATTAACGGTATTTCACAAAATTACGATGTACAAAAAAATTTAAGTTTGGTTGTCATTGTAGATGCTATCGACACGCATGAAGTAGTTTAAACCTCATAACAAAATAATCTTCGTAATTCGCCCGTTATAGCACTTTGTAAAAATAGCGATTTATTAAAAAAAACATGTATATCTCAAAACTACAAATTCCGACATAAGTTGTTTTGCCAAGTTTGTTATGTATTTATTGCAAATATATGATCGCTGCAAAACACTTCCTCATACGCAACAAAATATTCTGGATCGCAAACACGTATAAAAGACATGAAGCCTTTATAGCCTTTCACGTTGCGCGTGAGATATCACCGAATTCTCTGTTTTATTTGAAACGCCTATCAAAAACATTTTGTGGGGACTATGGGCACTGGTATTTGTGGTTTATTGGCATGGATCTGCGACTTAAGGAAACCCCACAAGAAAATGTGGAAGTGGATCAAATCTCGCGGTGTCTGTTGCCGGTTCACGTTGCCTCTGTGTGAAATAATTCTTAAATCGGTCGTGCAGAATGCCCGTTGTGGCATCGGCTGCGTATGACGTAGCTACGTCCTGATGGAACAACAGATCGGTAACACCCTCCGTTGACGGACCACAATACATACCTAACAATGATATTCTGCAGATGCATTGCCACTTGATATTGGTTGGCATCGTCCAAAATCCGGGACTGTTGTTGTTGCCCCCTTTTAACGGGACCTTAGGCTTGTGAATAAGTTGTAGCGACTTCAAGTAGACATCAACTTATCCATGGTGCAGGGTGAAGTTGGTGGTTTGTACAAACTAGTTGATGTAAAATCAAAGCAATTTTGAGTTTTTGAAGTTGATAGCAGGTTATCCATCAGTGTAAGGGGAAGTTTCATCAACTTTCATATTTATTTTATGATCACGCATCATGAGGAAACGTTATCGGTAAAATGGAAATAAATGAACCAAAAAATAAATAAATTAAACATTATCGGAAAAATATAGACTAACTAAATATGGTTTGTAGTGTTATTTACAAATATGGTTTTTTTTCGTAAAATTGGTGATATTTTCGTAGTGCGCTCATCACCTTTCATTTCAACATCTGACAAGAAAATTAAGTTGCCTCAACTAGTTTGAGAGTGTAAGGGCAAAATCGAAGTTGATGTCTAGTTATCGAAGTTGATGTGAACTTGAAGTCGAGCAACCTATCCACAGGTGTAAGTGCCCCTTTATTCAAAAATGTGTGTCGTCGCGCGCAGCGTTGCCAGAGGAGAACACCCATCTTGATAATAAAGTCGTTATATTCTCACGTGTTGCTTGACACCGGTACTTTCCATGGTGATTGTCTTTATTGTCGGAAATATAAATAACAAGAAAATTAACGGAAGATAAATCATAACCGATGTGGACTGTTAAAATTTACCTTTCCCTATTGGATATCCCCTTATTTATTAAGCGGTATTCGTCACTTTTGGGATTTTTCTGGCCGTTTTTGTTATTTGGCGCGTTTTAGCACTTTTTAGGTACTTCGAACGCGCGTTTCGTTCCTGCAGAGTTGGTATCACTTAAACAAGCCGGTTCCCTCTCTCCTCTTCTTGCGTTGTTTAACATTTTAGCCTCTATTATCTCCATCGCCAGTTATCAAACAGATAAAGTTAACTAAAGGATTTAGCTTCCAGTTTGTATGGAATTTAAAATCTCTAAGGGCACCGTGCATATTTGTGCTTCGTGTTTTTTCACATCGACATAAGCTCACGTATTGAATGAAGGCAGATGAAGTCATTCAGTCTCCCTTTCGCATTCGAACAAGAACATGGTAAAATGAGTAAGGTAAACTCGTTAGAACAGCTGATTTCAACATATTTCTAGCTTAGGTGTTACTCTTATGTCAAATTTACATGCATTTTGTTTGTGTACTTTTTTGTCTACTTTTACAGTAGATACACACATGAAGAAAATTTGACAGATTATGGACACCAAACAAAACCAAAATGCCTGTGTTTGTTGTAACAATTCCTAGTGCGTTTACCTTACTTATTTTACCATGAACAAGGAGCTTGATTGCTAATGAGAGAAATATTAAAAGAAGAATGGGAATGTGATTTATTATACAAGTATGCCGAAATTTTTTTTTCGTTTCACCCGAATGTTTTGTGTGGTTCTCTCAGTGCATCTTTCCCATACAATGATAGAATTTAGGTTGTATGCATTTGCCGGTCACTGCTCTAACTGGATATTGTGATAATGAGTCGAAGAAATGTATACGAGTATTAGTCGCAAATAGTTTGCCATCAAAATTGATATTTTATGTGTAATGAAAATACCACTACATCTACAGTTTTTTTGGAGTATATACTAGTATTAAAAGTATTTTTTGATACAGCCTAGTGCAAATGTATATAATTATTTAACGTCATACTTATCTAACCCAATAATCTGACATATTAATTGCAAATGCAAGTGCTAACAGCCAATAAAAATGTAAACTGTGAACGACGCAGGTACGTTAGACCGATTCATCTGAAACTGTTTAAAGCTGTTTGGTTTTTGTGATAACCATTTAGTTTGCCAAGCGTATCAAGTATTACATAAAGGTGCACAAATATACAAAATGTTGTATCTTTTTTCACACGAGGTGGGTCGGCCTAATGCTAAAACTATTTAAGTATTTGTGTACAACAACATATGAATACGTACTATTTTCAGTTATGTACATCATATTGTATGTACGTATGTAAATTTTTCGTTTCCAAATGAAACACAAATAGAAAACGCTAACAACTTCATTTCTGCATTTGTATGTTGCGTTTTAAATTGTTAGTCCTTAAATCAGTTGCGTACTAGGCGAAATCCCCTCATACGCAAATATTTAACAAAGGTGTTGAAATACAATTTTTATTCAATACAATTGCTGGCATTGTTATTGATTTAAATTGTGCATAAATTGTTTCAAATCGTATGGTGGTGCTTTAGCTATGTAAGTGCCATTTTATACTGAAAGTTGTTACACAAATATTTGAAAATATCTAGAGAGTGTTACTTTTTATTTGGTTACGTATCGACAGACAAGGTTTCACTCAGGATTTTTAAATTTCGGTTTTTATTGAAAATATGTTTATGTTACACTTAGACCTGACCAATAGTTATAGCTGTCAGTTTGCAAGGAACTTTAAATTTGTAACTGATGGTGAACTTTAACTAGGCATTTTGATAATGCCGTTGAGTATAATAAGTGGTTTGCCTATATTACAGTGGATATGATTTTAATAATATTTTGGTAAAAACCTGTGCCAAAAGTCTCCTCTGAAATTGTATTACTCTATGCTGTATCCACATGCCCCATATGTGGATTCCAAAATTAGGTGCATATTATCAAACATTTGGCAGGTTTTATGTTTTAACACCGCTCACTTAGATTTGTTCTTGTTGAGTATGGAGAGCTGCATTCTTATATCACTAATGCCCAATTCTCGGTTAATAAAACCGGACATTACGTCATTATATAGATTGACTCCATATACTTATTGGTATTTACACAATGTGATTAAATTCAAATTAATATATATCACTGTTGTAGTTTTTCACTTGACTTTTTGGCGTAGAATACGTCTTACCTTACGGTATAGGGAGTCATGTCAGATTGTTATTGTTGTAATCTTTATTTCATTGATTATGAGGAAACGGCGAGATAACTTTTTTTAAAAAATTTTTTTGTTGGTAAATGAAGATGTTATCTTTCGATTGATATACATTTCATATTGGTTGATATCTTCCTAATATTTAAATTCCTCAAATGAAAATTGTTTAAACACATACACTCAAACATATGTGTGGTGTTTGGCTGAGTGTTTGAGTTTGTAGCGTGAACACAAACTATGCTGCTGTTTCAGTGTGGACACAAACCTTCGGCTGTTGTTTTGATTGATGAAATATTGAAATTTCGTATATTTACTTATGTATTTAAGTGAAACAAAATGTTAAATTTGAATTTGAATTTAACATGGATATATAATTATAAAAAATATAAATCAAATTGATTTGCGTCTGTTATTTATCATTTATCCTTACTCTTTTAATTTAAAAACATATTTAACCTATTTTTCCTACCATAAGCGTATGTATATTATCAAAAGTAACTATTAAATAA
Organism: Phaonia tiefii; assembly: GCA_963931995.1. NCBI lineage: Eukaryota > Metazoa > Arthropoda > Insecta > Diptera > Muscidae > Phaonia > Phaonia tiefii. Next base: position 18,627,419 of record OZ008368.1, on the reverse strand, counting down.
ATAAATTCATTTGCTTATGTTATTTATCGTTTATTGTTATATATGTTTTCTGTCTTATCGGATGGCGTATTCTACGTTAAACTTAATGGCCGTGTCTCTGACACAGCCTGCAGGGACAGTCCGTGGCCGAATGCCTCGGACAACTGTCTGCTGTATTTTTTATATGTTTATTTATCTTCTATACAAAAGATTATGATATACAAGGTGGCGCAAAATAAATGTTGTAATGTGACCATTTTGTTAGATATGACAAAAAAAAATTTGTCATGTTTTCTCGAAAAGTTTGTTTGAAGATGTAAAATGTATCACATTAATTTAAAAAAATGATATCCGTCAAATGACCTCATTCTGAGTTGATAAACAATTGTGTTAGTTTTGCGGCATTTTGCATTGTTGCTCGCGAAAAATCTGGTCCAAATTGGCGATTTCTCCTTCAATATTATCCTTCAACTCTTGCAATGTTGGTGGTTTGTTGTGGTAAACGCGAGATTTTAAAAAAAAATAGCAATGAGTGTTCGAACTCACGGCGACGTGTTAACACCTTTTTGTTACACGGTACCTGTTCGATTTTTACGAACACTTTAGTAAATGTTACATTGGAAACAATCACAACCACACATATTAAAATATACTCCATTGCTTATGGAGTCGATGAGTACTTGTGTGAGGGGTCGGGGTGTACCTAAAAGAAACACTGTTAAGAGAATGCAAAGATCGAAAAGTGTGAGAAAACAATTATAAATAGAAATAAAAACAACAACACCAACAACAACAACTACTACTACTGATATGTTGGTGATTTATTTGTGCATGCTGTGTCGTGGAGTGTTTGTCTGGGGGGTGGGGGTACGGGTGGGGGGGTACCTAAAAGAAAAACTGTTAAGAGAATGCAAAGAGTGGAGAGTTTGAGTGTAAATTGTCATGGTGGAGGGTATATAAGCTTCGGCCGGCCGAACTTAACACCGTTTCTACTTGTTTTTGTATACACCGGGCAATGCTGAACATTAAATGACTCGCTTTGTTTGGCCATAGCAACAACAACGAAACAACCAAACACACAACATCACACATCTTTGTCCGAAGTAGCTGACGTATACGTGTGTCACCTAACCACATGTTTGCCATATCAATAGCAACGAAACAGCCAAACACACAACATCACACATACTTTGTACGAAGTAGCTGATGTATTAGTGTGTCACTATACCGTCGACATGGGCTTGCAAATGAAATTTTGCGTGGCTATGCTTTATATCTCCGTTCAACAACAGCAACAGACTCATGTACATTATTATGTTAATACATACGCTATAGACACAACTTCGTTAGCCTCACCCCTGCCACACCACTCTTTCATTGCTCTCTTGCTCGCTCATTTTTGTTTAACACGTCATTATTCTCTTTCGCGGTCGCAGAAAATCTGGTTTTAGCAGCAGCATAAAATCTGGTTTTAGCAGCAGAAGAAAATCTATCTGTGTGTTGTTTGCATTGGTTGACTTTGATAGATTTAGTCCCTATACGCCGCTATAGATGTTAACACATCAAAAACCCCAAAGGAAGAAGTCTGGCACCGTTATATCCGGCGATCTGGACGCTCAGTTCAAATCTCCAAAACGGGACATCACTCGACCCGGAAATTGGTGTCTTAAAATACACAACGTTGTTTGAGGTTGGGCCGGCCTGCTGGAAGCAACAATTCTCGGTACCTAATTCAGCAACTTGCGGAATACACTCAATTTCATGCCATGCATTGCCTGCTCCTAATAGCCCTGCACCTACCATTCACCGCCACGTATTAGCCGGTAGTACCCTTCTTGGACCTTCCTTAGGGTATGATTTTCCGCAAGCAGCGATTGATAAAAGCTTGCACGGCTTGAAGTCCATGTCCCACAGCCGTAATGAATAGCAGATTTCATGCCTGGTGTTCGCTGTGATACATGTGGACTCCATTTCTCTCCCAAGAGAGCTGAATGATGTACGCCCTTCGGCATATGATGTCCCCGTTTGTTCCACATTTGGCAGTAATGAGGCTGCCTAAATAACAAAATGAGTCCACATCATCCCTTGTGTTGTCTCATCACATTGGTCATAAGTAAGTTTATTGACAACCTTGCTAACGCAGCATACTTTATGACGTAGGTCAGCCTACTAGTTATATCCAAGTGCCCATGTGCAAGGAGGCCGATGTCATCAGCGTATACCAGATTCCCAAAGTTACTCTGTAGTCCCCACATAATTCCCCTGTTATCCTGCGATGCACGGATCATTGCGGCGTCAAGTAAAATGTTGAAAAGCAGTGGTGATAGGACACATCCTTGAAGCACACCTTTCTCTACAGGCACTCGGCCACTTAGATGTAGATTCGTTCCGTATTCGTCAGGTGGCACCGTTGTACAAGCCTTTGGTCAGCCGGATGATTTTTCCCGAGTCTCCTTAGCATTCTAGTGATTTTTAAGACTACATTGTGATTCATAGTGTCGAACGCTTTCTCGAAATCTATAAAGCACAGGTAGATAGATGTGCGCCATTTGGCGGATTGCTCCACTATTATGCGTAATGTGCTGACATGGTCGATGCACAATCGACATCCAGTAGAGACCCAACCCATTTTTTGCCGATGGCGATGTACTCGATTTGATTTCCGGTTGTGCGGTTGGATGGTATCTACACGCGAACTTAGCCACCCAGTCTACAGCATGAATCACTGGAAGGTTGAATTAGTATTCATAGTTTTCCGATATTTCTAAACTAATTTCTCTTCGAATCCGCGGTGTGATGAATCTGTCACACATGCAACAAAATTTATTAAAAATCAATCATCACAATTAACTAAAAAAATTAATGAGTGTTCGAACTCACGAGCGACGTGTTAACACCTTTTTGTTATACGGTACCTGTTCGATTACTATCAAAACATTAGTAAATGTTACATTGTGGAATAAAAAAAGTTTTTGTGCTGAAGGCTCTTTTGCTATTGCACTTTCTTTTTTCTTACATCTGCTTTAAAATCAGATCTAATATTGTTAAAATAAATAAAGCAATATTTAGCTCACTGAAATAATTGTTTTGGTTTTGTCATAAACAGAGCGACAATGACCTGCTTGTTTGAAAGCTGGCATACAACTGAATAAAAGCTATATTTAGCTTACTGAAATAATAGTTTTTGTTTTGTCATGAGGAGAGCGACGAAAAAGAATATTGAATAGTATAGAGAACTTATTGCACTCCTTTTCCGCTCTCATGTAGAGAGTCTGAGTAAAAGAGCATAAACGAGTCTTGTTCTCTTTATAGAATATTTCAATATAAATGCACCATTTCGACAGTGTTATTACATAAAACAATACAAAAAGCATAAATGTTTCAAAAGTCGTCAATATTTCACATCAAAATTATGAATTGACCAAATTATGACAAGAATAGAGTAATATGTTTTGAATCATTCACCAGATGTCACCAATGCTTTTGAGTCAAGGAATTCGTTCTATGGGTTCTCTATACTATTCAATACTCTTTGGCGACAACGATCGGCTTGTTTGTTCGCTGCGGCTACATCAATACCATCATACTTATTTTCAGGCAGAAACTATTTTTGTACAACAACCAAGTATGTGATGCTAATACTGCGTGTTATTTGCCTGTGTTCACTTTGATAGATTGCCCTACCCGTGCCTATAGATGTTAACACATCAAAAAGTTGCCTAAACGATGGCAGAAAATCATTGAACAAAATGATACTACATTATATGTTAAAATTGGTTATTTGCTAAAAATTACTTCAACGTTTATATTACAAACATATAATATTATTACAATTTCCTGACAACTTTGAATTTTATTGTGAATTAGTTCTCTCTTCATACCCCTTTACTGGTGGAAATCAGTGCCCATTGGGGCTCAATGGCCTATATAAATCATAAGTATATGTTGTTTGAACTATGCAGGACAATCGAAGAATTAAAGAGAAATATTAATAATGAAATGAAACACAAAATCTGCTAACCCAATTACTTTTATATTTGGCGTTTAGCTAATAAAGGTTATTGTTTACTCAAGTTCACAAATTGTGGGTCCATAATTGAAAATAAAAATGTATGTGTTTTTATTTAGAAGTATCATTTCCCATGAAGCAGCAGGGGTGCGCTCCTAAAAAACAGTTGGTGAGGCAGTTTCCAATTTTATAGTCAGTGAGTGGAACCTACAATTTGAGACTTGTTCCAAATAGTTTTTTTTGAGAAGCTTTTCATGTCTAATTACTCGATAGTGTCGGCGTCAGTAAGTGATGTGACAGTCGTCGAGAGAAAGGAGATGCATGAAAGGTGTTTTTTTGGTTTGGGTTAGCTGCTTCAGATAAAAGTTTTCAAACTATGTACTGTAGTAGAAACACAACGCGTTTGCAGCGACCCACTTTTGCAGCAAACGAACAACCCTATCCACTTGTATCAAATTCATGCACATATAATTCTCATGTTCCATGTAAAGGACACTGTGAACACTTTCTTATGTCCAGGAGATGGGCAAAGCAGTTGCTCTTTGGTTTTTATGAAACATATTCTCTTTTTTTTTAATTTAGCGGCCCAAGTAACATAAAGTGTACCCCCACAAACATTATTACCACCTACATTTCGTACCAAATGCTACATATTTTTTCCATTTTGCTGTCAAAGGTATTTTCAAACTTTCTACAACAAACAAAGTACCGGATTAAATGATGAATTACACAAATCTACGTGTTGACAACAAAACTCAATGGAGCTTGTTATTGGATAACAAACCAAAATGTTGATTGATATGTATGTACAAAAGCACATCATACCATAGTCCTTTATATATCGTAGCATTGCTATAGTGATGCGGAATTTGTGTTTTGTTTATTTTGCTGGTTTGTGTGAGCTGCTTAAGGTAAAAGTTTTTAAACTATGTACTGTCGTAGAAAAAAACAAAATTGCTGCACCCACCCACATTTGCGGCAGTGGAACAATTTCATACACGTATCTCAATTGCATATACACATATTTATCTAAGATTCAACTAAAAAAAATTGTAAATTTTGGTGAATATTCGAACGCAATTTAAGAGCGATACTTAGGATATTGATGGATCGTAATTTTGGAATATTTCAAAGTCTGTAACAATTTCTATAATAGAATTTATGCACCAGTTGTTCATGTGAGGGACGTCAATTCAATATTTGGGACATATTGGATTAGAGGATTTTGTTTTAGTGTCGAACAACTCTCAGAAATTACAGATAGGAGTAGGAAGAGAGAAGGAAGGAATTATTGATGTTCGGCTTTAACTTGTTGATACCATAAGTATTTGGGTTACATTCTCTGGAAGCTTATTCCACACACAAACTGTTCTACTACAAAAAAAATTCTCTCCGTGCAGTTCGACCTACTAGCAAATTGGCAACATATGGTTCTGAATCTCTGCGCAAGTTTATAAATGCTATAACTTATGTATTCAGCTATGTGTGTCAGAGAAACAATTCCCAAGGAAATACAGATAAAACATTATATATTTCGACGATGTTTCAAGGAGTTAACAGAGTTGGCTACTTATGAACATACTCGCTATAGTTTAGATAGATATAGATGCACTTCCGGGGCACTAGCTCAAATATGAGAGCTGTATTAAATATTGACAAGGTCATCTGGAGTGTTTAGTATCATAAACCACTTTAAAATTATTTTATAAGGCTCGATAAAATTTAAATAAAATATTTTACGGCCTTTCGTATTATATTCAAAATTAAAATGTTCAATTCTCGAACATTTTGATTTTGAATTTAAATAAAATATAATAGGGATGACTTTTTTTTTTAAATAAAATATATTTATTTTCGATAGAAATTTGGACTTAATTTGAAAACTTCTTTACAATAGATGGTGAACTAAGAACGAGTCTTGTATTTACGTTTGTACAACTCAACTGGTTTTTTTTTTGGTTTTTTCTTCTCTCTTGTGTTTTTAGTGCTATACACTTTGTTGCCTTAAACTCGATTTCTTTTGCATGGCCACCACGGGCACGCTTGCAGAAGTCCAGACGCTGAACCCAATTTTCGACGGTTTTCAAGCATAAATCGGCCGATACTGCTGCAATATCACGTTCGATATTCGTACGAAGTTCATCAATCGTCGCTGGCTTGTTGGCATAGACCATAGACTTGACGTAGCCCCACTGGAAATAATCTAACGGCGTCAAATCGCACGACCGAAGCGGCCAATCGACTGGGCCATTTCGTGAGATAACACGTTCACCAAACTAGCTTTCCAATAAATTGATTATGGCATTCGCTGTGTGGCTTGTGGCGCCGTCCTGCTGTAACCACATGTCCTCCAAGTCCATATTATCCAATTGGGGCCAAAAATATTCGGTTATCATTGAACGGTAGCGATTCGCATTCACAGTAATGTGCCGGTCTTGATCATCACGGAAGAAGTACGGCCCAATAACGCCGCCGGCCCATAAACCGCACCAAACCGTAATTTTTTCGGGATGCAATGATGACTCATGGATTACGTGTGGATTGGTGTCATTCAGCCAGAAATGAGCCTCATCGCTGAAGACCATAAATTGGACGTAGCGCTCTTACAGTTGAGGCCACTGACTCCAAATTTCGGTAGTAAATTTTAATAATTTCAACTCATTGTTGGCTCGTATATCTTTCCATGATGAAATGGCAAACCTTACTGAAGAGAAACGTCAAAAGAGCGGGAAACAAAAATAGCGGCGTTTGCTGTCCCTATCGATTTATTTTTGTAGCGTCTCTGTTGAAAACCCCTTTATTATGTACTAGTTAGTTCCAACACGCCTAAGGCGCCCGTTGAAAAATACGTTAATTTAAATGGATATGGATATATATATAAATGGATATACTTTTTTTAAAATGATAAATTTTTTAAAAAAAAATTTGTTATAGAATGTATTTATTAAAGAAAAAATATAATTTTAGGTCCTTTTTATAAAAATATGTATTATATTTTCCCGAAAAGGTCCTTTTTAAAAGAGAGGTACTTCTTTCATTAAAATCTATTATTTTTAAGAAAAGGTACTACTTTTAAGAAAAAGTACTTTCTGTAAGGAAAATCCAGAAGAGTACGATTTTTTTTTACAAAGAAGTCATTTTTTAAAAAAACAAGTACCTTTTAAAGATTTGGTACTCTATCTAGGAAAAGGTTATTTTTTTTAAGAAAATTCACTTATTTTCCAAAAGGCTACTTACCTCAAGAAAAGAAAAGATATTATTTTATTATCAAGAAAATATACTTTTAAGAAAAGGAATGTTTGTGAGAAAAGGTATTTTTGTAAGAAAAGGTTTTTTTTTAGAAATGTCGATTTTTTTTTAGAATTGGTCATTTTTTCTAGAATACGTACATTTCTAAGAGTAGATACTAATCTGGAGAAAAGTTATTTTATTTCACAAAAAAAGTACTCTTTAAAGAAAAGGTAAGTTTTTAAGAAAAGGTAATTTGTTGTAAGAAAATTTACTTTTTTAAGAAAAGGTACTTAAATAAACAAAAATAAATTTTTAAAGAAAAGGTACTTTCTGTAAGAAAATTTACTTTTTTAAGAAAAGGTACTTGTTGTTCAAAAATATGAACAGGCATTTTTTTTTTGACAAAATTTAATTTTTTTAAGAAAAAGCACTTATTGGAGAAAATGCTCTTTTTTAAAATTTCTTTCACTTTGGCTTCTCTAAATTTACTTTTTATTGGGTTCAAAACTACAATATATTCTAAGTATTGGCTACAGGCTCCATCTTGAAAACTTCCCCTTAAATAAGTAATTTTCCAACGTATGTTGGTCTAGACACTAACCAAAACAAAAGCGAAAATATGGTTGCTAATACAGGGTTGTAGCATAAGAGTGTTAAAGAAAGTTTTGTTTTTTTCATTTAGCCCCATCTTGCAAAATGCGATAAGGAACTTCGTTCCAAAAGTAAATATATAAAACTATTACATGAGGTGTCAGTTGACAACCGGCTAAAACAAGAAAAATTGTGTGTCATTAAAATTAGTTAAAGTGCCTTTATTCAAGTGAACCAAAAAAAAAATAGCACATTTGTGGACTTTTTTTTATAAATTGCTCAAAAAAAGTTATTTAGTTAAGAAACCACTATTATCAAGACTTTTTTTATATTTCAAGGTGTGTAGCTTCCATTTCAATTTTAAAATTCTGCAATCGGTTACAAATTGCAAAAGATACGGGCTGCTGAATAAGGCATTTTTAGTGCCTTTAAATAAGTGAACCGGAGTGTATATACGAAACAGCACCATCGTAAGCCATTTAACAGTCCGAGACTTTGTTTATTCTATTTTTCAATGATCATAATTTATTTCTACAAATATAAGTTTTTTCACTGCATACTTAGTTATCCGACCAAGCGAGTTTGATATCCCCTTTTCAAGGAACCATTGATGACTGGATCGTGGCCGTCGGTGGTGCAATGGTTAGTGTGCGCGGCTCTTGTACATGGGAGTATGGGTTCGAACCCTGCTCTGACCACCTTCAAAAAAAATTTCTTTCGGCAGCGGTCACCTCGCATAGTGACGGCGACACTATCGAGTATATAGCCATGAAAAAGTTTCTCAAAATACCGTTCTTAATCGGTGTAAAACTGTAGGTCCCAATCAGTGAGTGAAAACTGGAAAGCGCACAGCTTAGTGATTGTGAGAAGTTATCCCCGGTCCCGTCATGGGATGTCATGGGAAACTATTTATTTATTTATTATTGAAAATAGACTTCGTCTGCAATTTACACAAACATTCAGGAAATTTATGAATCACTGACTGAATGAGTAATTCAAAAATACAGTCACACACTACAAGATAGACTGTGAATAATCTCTCGTTGTACCTCTTTTATTCTCTTGCTCTCGAGAGCATAAATAGTGATACAAACACATATATATTTGGTTAACAAACACATATATTATAAATTTGTAATCGTTTTTTCTGCAGCATGTAATATTGAACAGAAAACACGATACGTTTGGACAAAAGTATACTATATGTGCGAAAACCTCCAAATGCGCGATATATTTGAATCCAAATAACAAAAAACGACAGATTTTCCGGCGTGTATGAAATTAAAATGCAACAGATTAGTCAATATATGAAAGACTCACTTCAGCTCCAATTTCCACTCGCATTCAGGAAATTTATGAATCACTGACTGAATGAGTAATGCAGAAATACAGTTACACACTCACAACGTTAACCTTGAATAATCTCTCTTTGTTCCTCTTTTATTATCTTCCTCTCGACATAGCATAAACAGAGCAGTAGACACAATTGTATTTGTATCCCAAACAAAAATATATTTGGGTCACAAACACATACATTATAATATATTTATCATTACGACCCCAATATGTAATATTGAATAGCAAACGCAACGAGTTTGGACACAAGTAAAGTTAAGTATATTTGCGACAAACTGCAAACACATGTTATATTTGCATCCAACCAACAAAACAAGACAACATTTTCAGCGGGTAATCATTTCGTGGAGCTATCGGACAAGGGTATGTCAACAGTTGAAGTTCGTTATGTGGTAACTCATTGTGGCATTGATTTTCATGAAAAAGTAGATGAGGCGGCAGAAAGCACATTCTGAAGGTGAAATATTGGAAATTGCTCGGCTCAGAAAGTTTGGAAATATTGGGGTAAGTGAAGGATCGTTATAGCACAAGAAATTAGTTTTTCGATAAAATATTTTTACTTGAGGGGTAGTGGCAAATATTGCGGTCAACCTTGAGAGAATGTATTAAACGAAATATTTTGGGCCAAAAAATCAATTTTGGATTTATTTGCTTTTAGCAATTCTAAAGTTTTATACAAATGCCACATTTGGGTTGTAGGCAGTGGGTTTCGGGTCATTCAGCAATTGTAGAAATGGAAATAAATAACTGACCTGTAAATTGACAAGAAAACTGGCTTCTCTGGCAATCTCAATATTTTTTTTTTCTTTTAAAAACCTTTTTGCTTCACCTGCTTACATCCACTTTATGCAACTCATGATCCTTCAAAGTGCATAAAAATAGTGTGTATTCAGAACCCAATAGTGTCCTTGATATGAGGTTTGGCATACTCAAAGTCAAACAAAGGGTTAAGGTGAAAGATGTATTTGAATTTAACAAGGCAGGATAATACTACTTTTTATACTTGATAACCTTGACATGAGCTCGAAAAACGCAATAAATTTTTTTTTTTTCGTTTGGTTTTTTTTTTGTTTTTTTTTTTTAAATTTTAAAAATTTTTTTTTGGTTAATTTGTTTTTGTATGAAAAATTGTTTCAGCAACTAACAAATCTCGTCAAAATATATACTAAATGGATGGTAGTAGACCCCAAAATATAAATAATGTGCGTCTTCATTCATCGGCTAGCTACAGCGGTCGTAATCGGTTGTTGAATCAGGAATTTTACAAAATTTTACCGAAAATTTACAAGTGAAAGCCCCTTAAAGCATTTTAAAAAAATATTAATTCACAGAGTGCATTTTTTTTTGTATTTTATACGCAATGTGGCAGGTTTTAGGAATCAAACAAGCTACTTTTTAAGAAAATCCATCAATTAATAATGAAGTTGTGAATTTTTTCGCTATTGGAGTTTTCTCTCGCAAGTGTACAATTTTCCAAACTTCATTATTATATTCAATGAAATTTTTTAAATGAAAGATGTCGCTGCTTTGACCTTTTTTTACTTTTAAATTTTCGGTTTCTCTCCAGTCCCATTTCCCTCAAATACCTTAAATCTGGCCAATGATTATATTAATTACGGGTCATAGCGATGATATTTCATAATTGCTTTACCTTTGTAAATTAACTTAATCACGGAATGTGAGTTGACGTTTTCTTTGTATTAAAACTTTTTGTTTTCTCTCCTTTTGGTGAGGGCTAATTAGTGTCCTGATACAGCTTTTCAACTTTGAATGGCAAGAATGTGACAACTGTTAACTGATTGAAGAAAATCAGTAGAGTGTGAAATTGTTATCTTCCTCGCCCTTGGCTTCTGGCGGTAACAACATGACGTCGTTAGGCAGCGGCCAGCACACCAAATACCATAGCAACAGTAAGTTATAAAAAACAAAGAATTTACTCAGGTCCTTTTTGGATTCCACCAGCACAAAAATATCCAACACAATGCTATAAATGTAGGAAAGAGTAGGACAAATTAATTTTTTGATTACAATTTTTTATTGTGTCTGAAACAGTTTTAATGTACAGTATCACTCGAACAAAATAATGAATGACATGCATCTGGTTTTAGGCAAAATGACATCTGTAATTAAAATTTGAAATAAATTAACTCTGAGTTAATTAGAAGACTATACAGTTTGAAACAATATACCATATTTATTGATGTCAATGCTCTAATAACACTATGCAACAGTGAGTTTCGGGCCTCAACCAAACCAACATATTGTGAAAGTACTTGCACGTGGTATCACAAAATCCCGCTCATTTCTGCCCCAATACGTAACGGGCCGCAGAAAATGTTGGTGGTGGTTCGGGGCCCTATTTCAGATGTTACTTCAATAAATCCTCACCAGCTTGAAATATTGCATTACAACTTTTGACAATATTGTAGCTATTTTCCCACTTCACAATTCCCTGTAATATATTTTTAAGGACAAGTACACTGTTAATCTATTATTTCACGAAACGTCATGAAAAATTTTTCGTATTTTATATGATTTGACATTTCTTGCCTAACGGTAAATAAATTGCGGTAGACGTCTTTGAAAGCTATATTTACACTATATTTACAGCTCCGTAGTGTGTATAGAATTGCTGCGTTTAACCATATTCTCTAAATATTCACCTAGATGCGATGTACATATGTATAGAACTTGTACATATGTGTATATAGGACTATTATTTGAGCATCGTATAGGGTGACTCGATTGTTGTTTTGGTTACTTGAAAAAGCTTTTAAAGTCGACAATTATGAACTAAAACGCTAAAAACCACCATATTTTTGTATTATACGACCATGACTTTGGAGAACATTATTACATTCCTGTGTTAATAGTATAGAAATTACAAGTGAAAATTTTAAAAAAATTAAAATTTCCGAATTAGTACAAGTATTTAGGTACCCAAAATTTAATTTTTGTGCATTAGTGTATTTGACAATATTGCTAAGTAAATTAATCACTACAACTTTCTAGAAGATATTTCAATACATATAGGTGAATATTTAAAGAATATCGCTAAACGCAGCAATTCTACACAGATTACGGAGCCCTAAATATAGTTTTTGTTGATTAGTGTATTTAGAAATATATCAATAAATTTATAAACTACAATTCTTTTAAAGACGTCTACCGCAATTCATTTACCGTTAGGCAAGAAATGTCAAAACATATAAAATGTGTGAAATTTTTCATGACATTTCGTGAAATAATCGATTAACAGTGTAATTGTCCTTCAAAGTATATTTGAGGGAATTGTGAAGTGGGTAAATAGCTACAATTTTGTCAAAGGTTGCAATGCAATATTTCAGCTATTGAGGATTGATTGAAGTAACATCTGAAATCTGACCCAGCTCAAAATTTTCTGCGGAGTGTAGAAAAACATTGTTACATATGGGGGCAAAACTGAACGGGGTTTTGTGACACCACGTCCAAGTGCTTTCACAATTTTTTGCTTGGTTGAGGCCCGAAACAAATTCTTTTCACTTGTGTCACAGTATAATTGAAAGCTCTAATAATAAAATTTAAATTATATTAGTTTATGTTCCGTTTGGAGCTGATAATAGAAATGATTTTTAGAAAGTTGTACTTCGTTTTTTGCTAACAGATAATTTTTTCCGGTTAGTGAAAAAATGTAATTGCCACGGTTGGGATTCGAACTCGCATTCCCTGGACTATCGTTTAAATGTTTGTCAAGCATCATCTTCATCTGTGTGTATACACACATATCACTAACCAGAGTATTTTATCATATGGAGTTATATTTACGTAGGTATCATATTATATTCGTACAGAATTGGAAAGGATATTTTTTCTTCTCTCGAAGTTGTGTCTAGAAATACTTGTTTCGAGCAGGTCTAACGAATTCTTGAAAATATTCGGAAAATTTTTAAAAATTAATTGGTTTTTGAAAATTATATGCAAATTCGATTTGAAGTACACACATAACTACATATTATAGCTCTCTTCCTATTTGGCGCTCCACGCACGTTATAACCCAATGTACGTTTACTTTAATACTGGTATTTTTATTCGAGATATTATGAAGGAAATGTGCGATTATTACACCCAAAAAATCACGTATGAAAGTTCGAGATTTGCTTACAAATAGAGATCTCCTGAGCAAGATTGTCCGTAGAATCAAGATTTTTTTTTGGCAGGTTGTTACAATGCTTATTTAACAAAATCACATGAGATGTCAGGAACACGCGGATGGAACGAAGTTCTTTTCTCTATAAATTATGTACTAGTTAGTTCCAACACGCCCAAAGCGCCCATTTGAAAAATACGATAATATAAATTGATCTATAAGAAGATATGCTTTTTTATGATAAACTGTTTGTACAAAAATTTTTTTTATAGAAATTTTTTTTATCAAGTGTATTTTTTGATCCTTTTTTTAAGAACCTGTATTATATTTTCCCGAAAAGGTAATTTTTAAAGAGAGTTACTTCTTTTATTAAAAGCGAATGTGTAAAATAAACAACGTACTATTTTTAAGAAGAAGTACTTTCTGTAAGAAAAAGCCATTAGAGTATGCATTTTTTTTTTTACAAAGAAGTACTTATTTTAAGAACAGGTTCTTTTTAAAAAAATGGTACTCCTTCTTTTTATGTTAATGATCTTGTTTGTATTTACTGCAGTCATTCTCATTACTATCTCCATTAATATGTTGAAGAGATTGCACGAAAGTGTGTCGCCTTGTTTAAGTCCTCGCTTGGTACAGAATGGTTCAGTGAGGTCTTTCCCCACTTTGACTGCTGATTTGGTGTTGGTCAGCGTCATTCTACAGAAGCGAATCAATTTTACCGGAAACCCAAGTCCAGACATAGCTTCGACCAGTTTTCCCCGTATGGGGCTATCGACAGCAGCTTTGTAATCGACAAAAAGTTAGTATGTATCGATTTGCTTTTCGTGGGTCTTTTCCAGGATTTGCCGTAGCGTGAATATTTGGCCAGTTGTGGACTTGCCTGGTCTAAAACTACACTGATAAGGTCCAATCAGGTTTACAATAATTGGCTTTAGTCTTTCGCATAATACGCTCGACAAGACCTTATACGCGATGGATAAAAGACTGATACCGCGACAGTTGGAACCGACACACGTCTCACCCTTTTTGAATACAGGACATACTACCCTGAGACTCCAATCGTTGGGTATAGATTCCCCCAGCCATATACCGCATATCGGTTGATGCATGTGGGCTATCAGTCCTTCGCCACCTGCCTTAAAAAGTTCAGCGAGTAGGCCATCCGCACCTGCGGCTTTTTTATTCTTCAGGCGGGAGATCGCCGTTCTAGTCTCGTCTTGGTTTGGAGGGGGGGTTGGTTTCCACTATCATTAATTCCTGATCTTCAGTAGAAGAATCTGAGGGGAGTAGTGCTGAAAAGTGGTCTCTCCACATTTTCAGCACACACTGCTTCTCAGTCACCAGATTTCCATTCTTGTCCTTGCAGGAGGGTAGCCCATTATTAGGCTTGTTATCCGATCTTCTTACCCGATGGAAGCAGGGAAAAGGACGACCAAGGCTCCGCTGGAAAGACCGGGCAGAAGAATCCCTCCGTATCCTTGGTGTTACCAACCGGCGAGAAAAGGCGAAGAATAGAGCCAGTTGGAAGAATATGTTGAAATTTGTTTAATTTGTTTGTTTAATTAATATGTGTAAGACGTCTGGCCTCATGAGGTTGTAATATAGTCAATAAAAGTAAAGTAAAGTAAAGGTACTCTTTCTAGGAAAAGGTTATTTTTTTAAGAAAATATACTTATTTTCAGAAACCCTACGTATCTCAAGAAAATAAAATAAAAGGTATTATTTTTTTTAGGAAAAGGTACTTTTATGAAAAGGAATTTTTGTAAGAAAATTTATTTTTTAAGAGAAGGTATTTTTTAAAAAAGTTTTGTTTTTAAGAAATAGTATATTTTTAAAAATTTGTCTTTTTTCAAGAATGGGTAAATTTTTAAAAGTAGGTACTTATCTCAAGAAAGGTTATTTTGTTTCAGAAAAAGGTACTTTTTAAAATAAATATTTTTTAAGAAATGGCACTTTGTTGTAATAAAATTTACTTTTTTAAGAAAAGGTACAAATTTAAAAAAAATTAATTTTTTTAAGAAAAGGTACTTTTTGTAGGAAAATTTACTTTTTTTCAGCAAAGGTACTTCTTTAAGATAAGGTATTTTTCTATGAATATGAATTGGTTTTTTTTTAAAAACTTTACTTTTTTTAAGTAAGGGCAGTCATATAAGAAAATTTTCTTTTTTTAACCTACTTACACTTTCGGTTTTCTAAATTTACTATTTATTGGGTTCAAAACTACAATATATACTAAATATTGGTTACAGGCTCCACCTAATAAGCATCCCATTAAACAAGACATTTTCCAACATATATTAGTCTAGACATAAACCAAACCAAAAGTACCCAATATAGTTGACAAGACTGGGTTGTAGCATAATAGTGTTAAAAAAAGTTGTTAATTTTTTTTTCATTTATCCCCCATCCCGCAATGTACGATAAAGAACTTCGTTCCAAAATATATTAAAACCAACAAGCATAACTTTTCCCAACTCAATAACTGAAAGTTTTCTTCAAAACTCACAGATTAGTGAAAAAAAAATATAAATTTCATTTATTACCTTCGGCAAGACTTCTATTTAAAAACAATAATAAAGTGGATATCTGTTCCACAAAAAAAATTAAGAAACTGCTGAGAGTGATGATACATTTTCGAAAAGTTTCGATTTTTTCAGGTTGAAACAAAAGTTATTTTTGAGAAGTTGTCGCTACCGTTTTAAATAAATAATAAAGTTTTTCAAAAATTAAATTGTCCGAGCGTTTGGTTGTGTTTATTAATTAAATATATTTTCCGATATTTCTGAAGATATATTATTAATTAGAAATGAAAAACAATTGACAAACAACATTTTTTTCATGTCATTTGAAAAATCAACAATAACAAAAAATTAAAAAAATAAAAAATTGAAAAAATTTTCTTGTCATATGAAAAATCTTCTAAGTTACAGCCAGAAAAATTTTTGTGTTTAAATGGAAATAGTTTCTCTAATTTACAGCCAGAAAAATAAATAACAGAAAAATAAAATAATGGCAATTTCAACAAGTTACATCCGGATATATTAAAATTGTTACCTAGTGACAAATTCAATGATAAAAATAAATAAATAAATGGTTTCCCATTACATCCCATGAAGGGACCGGGGAGAACTTCTCACAATCACTGAGCTGTGCTCCTTTCCAGTTTTCACTCACTGATTGGGACCTACAGTTTTACACCGATTCCGAACGGTATTTTGAGAAGCTTTTTCATGGCTATATACTCGATAGTGTCGCCGGCACTAAGAAATTCAATGATAAATCTAAAAATTTTCGGTGAAATATTCTACATTTTACTAATTGCTTACTTATCCAGTCTCGGACAATTCCGGGGAGTCAGGGACCTTACAAAACGAAGATAACATATTTTGCCAACCAGTTCGATCTTTTGCTTTATTTCTCCAATTGGCAATACCAAGTGTACGCAGGGATTCGTCAACCTGATCCCTCCAGCCGAGTCTTGGTCTTCCTATTTTTCGTCTTCCTTCGTTCGGTTTCAAAAACCCTTCGTGCTGGTTCGTCTTCATCCATTCTACTGACATGGCCTAGCCAGCGCAATCGCGTTATCTTGATCAGCTTAACTATGTCAATGTCAGGATAAATCTCATACAGCTCATGATTCATGCGTCGCAGATACACGCCGTTGTGCACTATAGGGCCATACATTTTTCGGAGTATTTTACTAATTAAATGTCTATTATTCTGTGCTACATTATCCGTATCTGCTTTAAAGTTTATTCTCTTCGCTATTGGGTCCTTATTATCTGTAACATTTCTAACATAAAACGACGTTTACAATTATTTTCCCTATTCAAAACTGACGTATCTTGAAAGTTTGGAAAATGATTTAAGTTGGCACAGTGTGATGTTAATGCTGTTTCTTGTGTTGCCATGTGTCTATATTTTTGATCTGATTTGTATTCTGCAATTCTAGTCTTAAGTTTATTTTTAGTTGTACCTACATATACCATATTGCAACTTTCACTATTATTTCCTCCACAAGGTATTTTGTATACTATATTAGACTAGTGGTTTGGAACGCGCCTATGGCGCCCGTCGAAACATGATTTAATTTTAATCGATTTTTAATAAAAGGTAACTCTGTAAGATGAGAGAGACGTAGTTGTTGTTTGTTATTACAACAAACGTTTAAATGATTTACACGTTTGTCAGCTTGTATCTTATATGAAATTTTTTGTTGTTTTCGTTTTCTTTTTTTTGTTTTTTTTTCGTTTTTTTTTCGTTTTTTTTTTTCGTTTTTTTGTGTGTTTATATTAAGTGTTCAAAAAGTGTGACAGAGTCAGTGAATCATTTATTAATATTTGTGAGCTGTTCTATTCTGTCCCATTTTTCCTCGATAATACGAAGTGCTAAGTCTACGGGTATACTCGGAACGGTCAGATAAATCGTCACTTAATAAAGTTTTTCTGCATACATTTTATTGAAATCTTGCAAATGTTACTATGTTTTTTGAACTACAGTTTAGTCCAAAATTACTACGTTATTACCAAAAACTAAACAGAGTCAGTGCAAACATTTACATTTTAAACATTTGATGCCCAATATCTTTGTAACGGTTGAAAACACCAAACCCAACTACGCATGTTTTTTGTTTGCTATGCTTAGTAAAGTGCGAAAGCCATAAAATATTTGAAATCGGGTTACAAGTTTAGAAGTTACATGCCACGAAAGTTTGAAAATGACCAAGATCGTATAATTTTGTACCCTGTAGCAAAACTTGTGTCGAAACATTGTGCCCCTAGATATCATATTCTAAAAGTCTGGCTCCCCCTTAGAAATTAGTGGCACTTTTTTAAACAGTCAGACCAATAGGTAGAATTTATGATATTACCACCACTTTTTGCAATAAATCACGCTTAGACGGCCTCAATGGAAGTTTCGTCCTGGTTAGCGTCTGATCCAGAATAGGCGGCTGTGAGAAATTCATCCTGACTGTAGGTAAATTGCGAAACCACGGTGGGCTGGCCTTTCCCTCCTTCACCGTTTAAATTCCCAATGAAAATTCAAAAAGAAGTCGTTGCACATACTCATGCTACATATAATGCAAAATCTTCCATGTGCCAGGGTAACACCAGCCCTGCCTTTTTTTTAACGCCGGTGAAGATTATTTTGACTCAGTTTTGATCCATTTTAAATCGGTAGAAATGCCCAAGTAAATCAGATCTTGCTATATTCTTCTACTTTGCCGCCAAGGCTGTTAGGAATTGGAAAGTGACTTAATAACAGCGGCCTTTATACCAGCAATTAAAATACTCAGATCACAAAGACGTCACTGCCAAAATCTTTTTTCCGGATATGAAGGGAGCTAATAATTAACTAAAAGAACTCTAAACGGAAATATAGTCAACAAACACTCAGGGAAATATATTTAACGTTGGCGGTGTAAAGAGAATACAATCCTATTTCATCCCTCCAAGGGATGCTCACTTCGGCAAGATTTGGGAGGCAGCCGTAAAATCACCTACAGATCTCTTGTTAAGAAGAACTTCCTTAACATTTGAAGATTTAGACAAATTAATAAGAGAGATTTATACCGTTTTAGATTCAAGAGAAGACCCAAATGATCTTACATCTCTTACTCCTGGTCCTTTTCTAATAGGTGAACCTCTTACCATGCCCTTTGACACCAACGTAGCTGGAAACTGTACGTCATTAGGAACTCGGTGGAGGGCACTGTTACAGATTAAATATGATTTTTGGCACCGATGGTCTACTGAATACTTGAACGAACTTTAATGCAGACACAAATGGAAGAATAAAGCAAGAATTTAGAACCACGTTAAGGGGGTTAATTCTCCAGAGCTTTAATGGTCACTTGGCGGAATCATTAATGTATACATAGGTGACGACAACATCGTCAGAGTAGTTGACGTAAAGACATCTACAGGGACATTAACTCACACATTATTTATCACCACTTCTAATAGAAGAAGGCACAACAAGGACAATACAACGGCAAATGTAGTATTTCAAGAATAATCAGAGAACATTGTTAATAAATTCGGACACAGCTCAATTAATCACCATCCTTATCAAGCTACTAAACTGGGTATCTGCAATTGTTGACACTAATTTTGAACGTAATCTTCGAATATACTTCGGTTAACTCAGGTCTATTAAAGTTTCCAAGACCAACTGGGAACTGATTGTCTACTACAACCTGAAACCATACACTAAAATCCTTCTCTAACGGAACTCTGGCTCTACAACATTAGTGAATGGAACTAAAACATGGAAGTATATGGTTTTGAAAACTTTACAACATATAGAGGAAAACAGAACCAATGGCTATGAAATATGAATATGAAAATCTCCTTCATCATATTTTAACAAATAAGACATAAACTCCATCAATATAATAGATCAAGAGGCTATCAAGAAAAAATTTCATAACATCAGAGTAATGAAGTGCAATCAAGAGTACATGACATTGATACTGCTTCATATTAAACGAAAAAATATCAAATATTTATATTCTGAAAAGAGGCTGCAGCAACCGTAAATTCGACCTTTGCTACCGAATTGCAGTTGCCACAACTGAATTAATGTTGTTACGACCGAATTCAGTCTCCACAACTGAAATTCGATTGAAGCAACCTCGATTCATAATTGTTTCGGTTGTGACAACTGAAACTTTAATCATATTGGTTCTGTTAGCCAAATTTTCTACACCGAATTTGAAACTAGTACAGATGCAACAACCGAAATTGATACCAAATTCGGATGGGGTAACCTAATGTGACTGTAATTCTGTTCCAACAACCGAATTTCACATCAACCTCTAATGAGGTTGTGTCAACCTCTAATGAGGTTGTGTCAACCTCTAATGAGGTTGTCTCAACCTCTACTGAGGTTGTGTCTACCTCTAATGAGGTTGTGTCAACCTTTAATTCGCTTGAGACAATCTCTGATTCGGTTGTGATGATCCCTAGCGTGGTTGTCACAGCCTTTAAATTCAGTTACGGCTAATTAAGTTGCCTCAACCTAATTTTGTACGTATCGTGGGAAAATAAGCCAAACCTTATTGTCCGCCAAAATACTTCATGAAGAATTGATTAAACGTCGGAACAAACGGGTTTTTCAATAAGAGTGATACAAAAGTTTTTTTAAATAAAACAAAACCGGTTTTAGATACCAACGAAATGGTTTATTCCTGTGAAAGTACGTTCCATGCCTTTATGTATGGAACTCGACTTCGTTTGCATGGCCACCACGGGCACGCTTGCTGAAGTCCAGACGCTGAACCCAATTTTCGACGGTTTTCAAGCATAAATCGGCCGATACTGCTGCAATTTCACGTTCGATATTCGTACGAAGGTCATCAATCGTCGCTGACTTGTTGCCATATACCATAGACTTGACGTAGCCCCACAGGAAATAATCTAACGGCGTCAAATCGCACGACCGAGGCGGCCAATCGAGTGGGCCATTTCGTGAGATAACACGTTCACCAAACTTGGTTTCCAATAAATTGATTGCGACATTCGCTGTGTGGCTTGTGGCGCCGTCCTATGGGAACCACATGTCCATATTAGCCAATTGGGGCCAAAAATATTCGGTTATCATTGAACGGTAGCGATTCGCATTCACAGTAATGTGCCGGTCTTGATCATCACGGAAGAAGTACGGCCAATGACGCCGCCGGCCCATAAACCGCACCAAACCGTAATTTTTTCGGGATGCAATGATGACTCATGGATTACGTGTGGATTGCTGTCTGACCAATAACGCATATTTTGCTTATTGACGAAGCCATTCAGCCATAAATGAGCCTCATCGCTGACGACCATAAATTGGACGTAGCGCTCTTAAAGTTGAGGCCACTGACTCCAAATTTCGGTATTAAATTTTAATAATTTCGACTCGTTGTTGGCTCGTATATCTTTCCATGATGAAATGGCAAACCTTACTGAAGAGAAATGTTAAAAGAGCGGGCAAAAATATGGCGTCGTTTGCTGTCCCTATCGATTTACTTTTGTAGCGTCTCTGTTAAAAACCCGTTACCTACCACCGAACAAGCAAATGCTTGTTTGCCAAGACAAATGGCTTACATTATTCAAATTAATACCCGTTAAGAAAAATGTCACCAGCCTTCACATCATATTTAAAAAATGTTAACCTTTATATCACCAAGAGCAGTTTGACTTGTATAAACTCTTCCTATACTCATGGCAATAAGCCAGACCGTCGTTGCAATAAGCCTTTTAATGCAATAATGGCTAAAACTGCACAAAGAGACCTATACTTGCCCATGAGCAACAATCATGTCACAGTGGCAAATACATACCGTTCTTCCTTTCATACCTTTCACACCCATCTAGATACCACAAACGCTCTCAAATATGTCCATTCGAGATTCAGCTTATTAATATCGACACCAATTTGAACTGCAACATGCAGCGACTAAACAGAAATATAACATACCTTTCATTATCCCCAACGAATCAATAACGGAAGCGGGAAAAAGAGTCAACAATTAACAGTCAAAGGATCTGGAATATTGACGCTGCAAGCTCAGTGTGTTATCAAAGTCAGCTGTACATACACCAGCAAAATGGGTGAATTATACGCGCTGAAAAATAACAGCCCCAGTAACATATTGCAGGAACAATGTACGTGTATGGAAACATTTTTTTCGTGAATAGAATATCTGATGCTTTTTGTTTCTTTATTGTCTGTCACGTCTTTGTTTTCTACAAGTATCAACTAACAAAGTCTCATTTGGGTACATATTGTTACGAATAAGTAAAAGCTTTTGCTTGCTGTTAATAACTGTACTAACAGTATGTAAATAACAGGCGGTTACTGCAGCGCCTGAAAGTAGGCATTGTAACAACGTACCAGCTCGCTAAACCAGTGCATGAATTCACCTCAGTAAAGATAATTCTCCTGTGTTCGAGATTGTTCAACAAAGATAAGCAACAACAACAACATCTGGAAGGTTATTGAATTCGATAGATATACCTTCATTTGAGTATGATGAGTTGGTGTAAATAGCGGAGGTCTTTGGAATGGAGAGTTCAGTTTGTGATTAAACCCCGTAAAGTGAGCAACGCGAATTGATAGTAAAACATAAGACATATTAAAGTGGTGTAAATAAAGTAAACTGTTGTACTATATAAGTAAAATAAAAGGAAGTTAAACCGTTGTAATTATCGTAATTTAAACCGAACCTTGTTTTATTATTGGGAATAAACCAACGCAAAAAGGACGAATAAGGAAATTCGTAACATTGGTGTCAGAAGTGAAATTACGAATTAAGGACAACGATGCAGTTTGAAGAACTTAAAGTTGAACAACTAAAAAAGGAGTTGAGTAAATTGGATCAACCGACAGCTGGTAATAAGGTAGAGCTGCAGAGGCGATTAATAGAAGAATTTAAACGCCGAAACATCAACATTGACACATATCAGTCCGAGTGAAAGGACGAAATGGAGGTTTGTGCAAAAGAAGCAACTTGTAATGTTGATGCTTCTACAATGTTTGCTGCCATGATGGCCAAATTGGACGAAAATTCTAGGATTATGAATGAGAAATTGGACGATAATTCTAGAATTATGAACGAGCAATTTGGTGAGAATTCTAGAATTATGGACGAGAAACTTGAAAAGAAATTTGTTGAGAATTCTAGAATTATGGACGAAAAACTTGAAAAGAAATTTGGCGAGAATTCTAGAATAATGAGCGATAAATTCGAAAAGGTTGAAGAAAACATCGAGGAAATGGGGCAGAAGTTTGAAGAAGTCGAACATAAGTTCGAGGAAGTCGAACGGAAACCAAAAAATGATGTAAGCGAATAGGAAAGGCAAATGAGTGAACTTCAGTTGCTAGAGGGTCCAGTGCGAGTATTTTCTGAAGGCTCTAGTAGATTGAAAGCTCCCAATTTCGATGGCTCTACACCATTCGACGTTTTCAAATTTCAATTCGAAATGGTCGCAATTAAGAACTTGTGGAAGCAGTAGAGCTAATTTTAGCACTGAACGGCAACGCAGCAGAAGTTCGAGGATATACTGACTGCGTTACAACGCAAGTATGGTGGCGATCACAAGAAGGATTTATATCGCATGGAATTAAGAGGCCGAGTGCAGCAGCATAATGAAACGCTTCAGGACTTCGCAACCGAGGTGGAACGTTTGGTGTTGATGGCATATCCTGGAGAACCCCAAACTTTCTTAGAGCAATTTAAGATAGAGGCATTTGTTAGGGGCATTAACGATCCTGACGTTAGATATGCGGTATTTGCCTGACAAAGAGCTACATTTGTGGAAACAGTTTCTTTTGCTTTGGCGAATGAGACGGCGAGGGTTGTTTCCAGTCAACAGACACATCAAGTGCGAAGGCGCCGTTAGCGAACTGAGAGAAGTGGTTTGGATTCTCACGAAACCTGGTCATATTGCACGAAACTGCAGAGAGCCACGAAAACAGTCAAGAGCTCTAGCGATAATGGCCGATACCGGACGAGTAAATGACCGTCCCCATGTAATCAAGCGTAAGCAGGATTCTAAGACTGAGATAAAAGAGCAAATTATTGACGTCCGATCCCTGCGAATTGAATAACTATTATCTTGTTTACAAAAATCGAAATCTAATGTTGTAAACTAGATCATAAAATTTTGGTAAACAAGATCATTAAACTTACATACGCACACATAGAAAACATCGTAGCTGACAACTTGACAACGATCTTCGCCTCCGCTGCAGATCATTAGCTTTTCTCTGCTTGGGAAATCCCTTACGTGCTGTACATAGAAAAGGAGAAAGAGTTCTGTCTGGACGAGGCTGCTGTGTTTTGCAATGTTTGGCATGGAAACAAGCGCTGCTGTTGTATGTGAATATTGTTAATTCTGTATGCAAATCTGATTTGGAAAATAAGCTGCAAGCTAAGGAAATTAAATTTGCTCTGCCGATTCCATTTTGGCAGTGAAACATCAACCATTGAATCTCTTTTCATTTCATAAGAAGTTATAACCCAGTGCTACCAATTTCATTTTATTTCAGACTTGGCTTTTTATTTCATTCTTAAACTTTTCGTGACTGAGAAATCAGTAAACTCTTTGACTTTTTAAAATAATTGAACACCAAGTATACGCAGAGATTCGTCAAACTGATTCCTCCGTTGGTGTCTTGGTCTTCATATTTTTCGTCTTCATTCGAGTTCGAATTTGAAAACCCTTCATGCTGATTGGTCTTTATCTATTCTACTGACATGGCCTAGTCAGCGCAATCGCGTTATTTTTATCCGCTTAACTATGTTAATTTCGGGATACAGCTCATGGCTCATGCGTCGCCGATACTCGCCGTTGTGCACTATAGGGCCACAAATTTTTCCAAGTATGTTTCTCTAGTAGAGTACTGGAGATAGCTCATCCGTGTGCGATAAGACCTAGCATTTTGCGCCATATAGTTCGACAGTATGTATGAGAGTCTGGTATAAATGGACTTTTGACAAAGCCCTCTTATCTCGAAAGTACTGGTTTAACCCAAATTAATATCTATCCGCAAGGACAATTCGTTGCTTATTTTCAAGCCTGAGATTATTTTTTTTTACAGCAGATCCTAGGTATATAAAATCGCAATTATAAAGGCTTATCAAAGTTCACGCTTTGGGCTAATCGCGTGGAAATTTTGCTCGTTGAAACCATTAATTTTTTGTTGTCCTCATTTACTATTAGACCCATTTTTACTGAGTCCTTCTCAATTCGCGAAAACACCGCAGTAGCTTCTCTCATTGCAAGCCCAATGATACCTTTATCACCAACATACGCGATCAGCATGTGACTTTTGCTGCTCTTGGTTTTATTCGTGTTGACTGCAGTTTTTCTCATAATGACCTCCATTAGGATGTTAAAGAGATCCCACGAGAGTGTGTAGCTATGCCTGAGGCCTCCCTTAGTTTCGAAAGATTCTGTAAGATCCCTGCCAACTTTAACTGCGGATTTGTTGTTCTTCAAGGTCATCCTGCAAAGGCGTATGAGTTTTGCAGTAATACCAAGCTCAAACATGACTTCGTAGAGTTTCTCCCTTAGCGGACTATCGAAGGGCGAATTATAATCGACAAATAGATGATAGGTGTCGATTTGTATTCCGTGGGTCTTTACCAGGATTTACCGTAGCGTGAAAATCTGGTCAGTTGACGAGTTTCCAGGCCCAAAGCCACAGTGTCCAACATATAATTGGTTGTAGTCTTTCGCTCATTATACTTGACAGAACCTTATATACCATGGATAAAAGCTTATTCCACGGTAGTTGGCACAGAGACCCAGGTCACCTTTTTTAAATATGAGGCATAGCACACTGTGACTGCAATCGCCGGGCATGCATTCATCTAATCAAATATTGTCAGTGAGACGATGCACACACGATGGAAAGTGTCGGCTCCAGCAACATTTTGTTGGAAACATGTATATGTTTGCCAGCATTTTGAATTGAAATTGAAGATCTGCTGCTTTTTATTTCTTTATTGTGTGCCACGTTTTTCTTTTTAACCGTTTTCAACAAACGATTCCACATTTGGACCTCAAAACCATATATTATTGCCTATTAATCATTGTGTCTCAAACATGTTATATAGAATAGCAAACACAATGTCTTCAGACACAAGCAGAGTATATATGCGACAAGCTACAATTACGTTATGTTTGCATCCAAAAAACAAAGAAAGACAGATTTTCCAGCGTGCAAACCTTATCAGCTCCGCCGAAAATTTATCGACTTCACCGACTTTGTTATCCCCATGCTAGGCAATAGCTGCTGGGTCATCGTCTGGGTTCGGGGGGCGGCTATTGACGTCGTCGTCCAAATTGTGATCGATTGTCTCATCGTCATTGGATATCTCAGGTACCAGTAGCGCGAAGAAATGATCTCTCCATATTCTCATCATAGTCTGCCCATCTGCGATGAGATTTAAGTCCTTGTCTTTACAGAACGGAACCCTGAACCATGTCCATTAGTTCTGGTTTTGAATTTTTCGTATAATTTTTGGGCTTCGTTCTTCCTTCTGTATGACCCAATTTGTTCACTCTCGCGATTTCTACACTGCTGCTTCCCACGCCTCCTTACAGTTTTCGCTATACCGCTCAGTCGCAGTCAGCGTTACAATTGACTGAAGCGTTGCCATACGTGCAGCGTTCTTCATCATTTGCTATGCGACACTCTTCAGAGTACCATGGTTTATGCATTGCATTCTCATGATTCCTGGAAAACCGATAAAAGTCCAAAGATTTAAAATAATTTACACATGCAAATGAATTTAAAAACACTATAATTTTTGGTCATTAATATTTAGTTGAATGGTTTAAGCCTCTTTTGAGCTCCGTAGTTTCATGTCGCACATTTGCAAGTATTTTTATCCCCAACCACAAACCAAAATTGTTCAACCGCGAAGGGCAAGAGTTCTAAAGGGTCCGCCATCTAACGTTTTTTTTTCAACTAGTGTTTATTTCGTGAATGGTAACACTTAGCTCATGACTGATTTGACAGATAATTAGTTTTACCCTTCCGCTGAATGAATATGGTTGTGTATACGCTTGAACAACGCTGGGAAATATTGCGACATTACTTTGAAAATCATGGTAATGTTGCAGAATGTGTGCGAAAATTGCGTACGGATTTTGGAAGAAGAGAAGCACCGTCAGCTCCGTATGTTCGTTATCTTGTGAAAAAAGTGAAAGAAAGAATATTGCTGCTGTGGCAGAAAGTGTGCGTGAAGCGCCACCAACATCAATTCACCGTCGTTCTCAACAATTGAACATTTCGAAGACATCATTGAGACGAATTTTGCATAAAGACCGTGGTATGATGCCATACAAAGCCCAATTGGTTCAGGAGTTGAAGCCAACTGACCATCCAAGGCGTTTTCGCTTCGCTAAGTGACCGTCGGTGGTGCAATGGGTAGTGTGCGCGCCTCTTGTACAGGAGATCCTGGGTTCGATCCCTGCTCCAACCACCTTAAAATTTCTTTCGACGACGGTCACCTCGCTTAGGGACGGCGACACTATCGAGTATATAGCCATGAAAAAGCTTCTCAAAATACCGTTCGGAATCGGTGTAAAACTGTAGGTCCCAATCAGTGAGTCCCTTCATGGGATGTAATGGGAAACCATTTATTTATTTTAAGTGGGCCTGCGGTCGACTTACAGAAGATGCCGATTTATCAGCCGCAGAGCTGGTGTCGTTTGGCCACCTCGGAGCTGCGACTTGACACCGTTGGACTATTATTTGTGGGGTGCCCTCAAAGATAAGTGTTACGCCGACAAGCCAGAGAAAATTGACGCTTTAAAGGACAATATTCGTGAAGCCATTGGTGAAATACATCTGCACACAATCGATAATGTGCATAAAAATTGGACCGATCGTGTAGGCTACAGCCGAGTGGGGTGCCAGCCGAGGCAGCCATTTGAATGAAATTATTTTCCATTATTAACCGGAAGGATTGTAGTTTCAAATAAAAAAAGAAATTTGAAAAAAATATTCAGCAGTTTTTTTTATAGCATTTTCAAAAAAAAAAAGTTATTTGGCGGACCCGTTACTACTAAAAACTGTCAAATATTTTGGATTTTTTTATTCCTATTATATCACTTAAGATGCCATGAATATTGATTAAATCGTAAGTAAATTTATTTTCATCTCTTTGGGTATATATTTTCTCTTTACGGTTTTTAGGTTTTCGTCAACACATTCTACTGTCTAGCAGACGCTATATTTCATACTATTTTATTTTTCCAAAAGCAGCTAAGGCTGGTCTTGGATTTCCAGTTCAGACACACAGCCAAATGTGTATATACTTTAGAATACTCTTACGTTCGATTAAATCTGTCAATCTTTTAATTAAAAATTTGCTGAGTTGCTGCCATGAGCAAGTGAAATGATAATACCAAGTTTTCGTCCTTCGTCTCTGTTACTGTATTGTTTCTGTTGCAGCTTTTCGATATTTCCTTTATCCTATTTTTCTATAACTTTCATTTAATTCTTTTTTCTTTTGCTATTTATTGTCTGGATTAAATAAAGATAAATGACAAGAAATTGGTTTCAATTTTTTTCCCCCAACCAATTTCTCTCTTCCTCTGTCGTTGCTATTATCTTATAAGCCATTTCATTATATTTGTAATTAGGAAGTAAAATAAACGTTATCGATTTCCTTTATTTTCCTCGGAATCTGATTCTCTTCCGTTTTATTTTCTCCTATTTAATTGCTTCGGATTAAAAATCTAAGTAGTCGCATTATAAAATTTAAATTAATCAAATCGCTATAAATTCAACGCGGTATATTTTTGAATTTACGTGAATTATTTTCAATTATTGGGTGTGAAAATATTTCTGTAATCTAACAACAAATTTGTATGTTTAAGGTTTTTCACACGAAATGTTAATTGCAACAAGTCTCGCGAATCAGCATATTTAGCTGATAAATCAATGTCAATGTCTGTTTACAAAGGGTGTCTCAGTAAGAAAGAACTTTTTCGCTTTAAAATAGATACACGTAATTTTTGAGGTAGTTGTGATTTTTTTTATTGGATTGTAAAGAAAACATCTTCCGATTAAGTATTTAATAAAATATCCGTCCAACGGCCCCCCTATTCTCTGATGACAGGTCATTACTTTTTCATGAAATTTTCCATGTCTCTTCACGGAAACAGTGCTGTATCTCGGCGATGACGCGTTGTATCTCGGGTTTGAGTTCAGGAATTGTTTCTGGTTTATTCGCATAAACCCGTAATTTCACAAAACCCCAAAGAAAGAAATCGCGTGATCTTGGTGACCAGTTGGCATCAGATTTTCGTGAGATAATTTATCCTGGAAATCGTTACTGCAATAAATCGATTGTTTCATGAGCGATGTGGCAGGGGGCGCTCCGTCTTACTGAAACCACATGTCGTCCAAATCCATGTTATCCAGTTGAGGCCACAAGAAGTCCGTTATCATGTTCCTGTCACTGCAATTTTGGCCTCATCCTCAAAAATTTTAGGCCCAATCACGCCGCCTGGCCTAAATCCGCACCAGAAAGTTTCTCGTTGAGGGTGCGGTGGCATCTAATGGATTGCATGAGGAGTTTCTAAACCCCAAATTCGAAAATGTTGTGTATTCACGAAGTCATTCAGAAGGAAATGCGCTGCATTGAAGATGATTTTTTTAAATAGACATTGACTTCACTTTGCTCCTTTACCCATGGAACGAATTGTCGGCGCTTTCCATGGCCTGGTGGTTTGACCTCCTAGGTAAGCTTAATTTTGTACACATGAAGGTGGAGGTCTCTTGTCTAAATTCGCCGCATAGTGCTTCGTGAAATTTGACGATTTTGAGAACGGTGCCGAATTTATGTATTCGGGGTTTCGGCTGCACTCTCGTTTACAGCTGCAATGTTTTCAAGAGACCGAACGTAATAATCAAAATTTTGTTAAAATTGTAAACTATATTTTATATGAGACGTTTTGTTAATTCGTTTACACTGTGCAAGGTTTCAAAAATTAATAGTCATAAGCGGAGACACAATGTTTACCTTATGCCTGGTGCTAAGAATCGAACTGCATTATTAGTTTTTTGACATATAACAAGTGTCTTTATCAATGTTGTTTTTATTTTGTAGGTCTACATATTGATCTTTGATGCTGTTTTCGGTGAATATTCTTCTGTAAATTTTGTCTAACTGTACCAAAATACGACTTATAAAAACGTACTGTAACGTTGCAATAATACGCCAGTACAAAATTTACGTGAAAACTCCATCACACTAACGGATAGTATTATATTTGTGAATACCCTCTCAGTCACACCCCCGGACTTCTCGGATCCTTTCGACCCTGAAGTATGCACAACATACTTTACTCAAGTCAAACACTTCAACCAGCCACGACCAATCACACTTACTAAGTGCTAAGTAACCTGCCGCATTGTCAGCCGATTCCCAGCTCCTAATACTGTACACCACACACAAGGGAAAGATTAGTTGGAAATCAATTCAGGCATTAGAAATTCCATGATAAAGTCTATATTTTGATCCGAATTTGTAATTTTCAAACATCAGAATTATTTGTCGATGTTATTGATAGATTAAAAATCGGTCGTACTAAATACAAAAATTTTAGTTGTATTAACCAATTTGAGTATTTCAAAATCCTCATTCATCTGAAATGGAAGATACAACTAATAACAAGTACAATATTACAATTCGTGTTCAAATATTAGTCACTGTAATCATAATTTAGTTTCTGTTACAAAAACACTTCTTACATAGTTATTAGAGTGGCATTTTTTTGTATGAAAATTTTTTTTTCTTTCTACTCAAGGATTGCCGGGCCGCATATTATACCACTTGATGAAAAAATGTTATGCTATAAATTTGGGGAAAATTGGACAATGTTAACACGTCAAATGTAACAGTGAAGTTCCTCTTAATCTGGTAAAAATTAGGACAAAATTGGGCGACGTTAACACTTACCTCCTCAAGGTCA
Organism: Phaonia tiefii; assembly: GCA_963931995.1. Lineage (NCBI taxonomy): Eukaryota > Metazoa > Arthropoda > Insecta > Diptera > Muscidae > Phaonia > Phaonia tiefii. The sequence goes on along the minus strand of OZ008368.1, from coordinate 18,596,641 downwards.
AAGTTCAAAAATTGATGAATTATGTATTTCCAATAGTCAGCTTCGAGCAACATACTCATTTTTTTACCACAAACTTCGTGGAATTGTAACTATGAACTTGTTGTTTATCTGGTAAAAATAAAAAAAAAAAAAAAAAAAAAAATAAAAAAAAAAAAAAAAAACTTTGACCTAAAGGCGCTACGTGTTAACGTTGCCCCATGTTGCCTAAATTTTTACCAGATACAAAGTAACTTCTGTGTTGCAAATGCACCAAGTTTCGCAAAAATCTGCCGAAAAATAAGTATATTGCAACAATCTGTCACTTAGAAAAACATAATTTCAAAATTTTTGAACTTTGACCTTCGGGCGCGACGTGTTAACATTGTCCAATTTTCCCCAAATTTATAGCATAACATTTTTTCATCAAGTGGCATAATATGCGGCCCGGAAATCCTTGAATTTCAAAAGTAAGGGAAAAAATGCCACTCTAATAGTTATGTATTCGATTTTTCACAAGAGGATTTGTTGTTAAAGATAAATTACGTATATTGGAATGTTACACGAGGACTTTACAGAAAAACTAATATTTTAAACAGAAAGTCATGAACAAAGTTGTGAAAAAAACAATAAAGTGTACAATAAAGCGAAGAATACATATTATCATAAGTTGAGGTGAAGTGAGACTTTTAAACATAAATCGTTGAATATGACGCCACTATTGACGCCTTCACAAACACGTGCAAACAATTGTGGACACTTGGCTTGAGGAACAATTATTCTGGATGACACAAATTAACTTAAACATAGACGTTTCGTTTTCCAGATACAGACAGATTTTCTAAATTGTTCATATTTTCGATCAAAAATGGGCACGAAATACGGAACCCGGTTTATAAATAATAATAATTTTCTTTATATTTAAATATAAAATACACAAGTTTAATAAAAAATAATTGTTTTTTACTTTTGTTCTATAAAATTCATAATGGGTTAAAGCATCACCTAATGGTTGTGACAGCCATTAAATTCAAGTACATAATTAGTTCAGCATACCAATATATTATTTGGTACAACCGAATTAGTTTCTACATTTTTCGTTCATCCAATTAATAGAATATTCACCACTACAGGATAATTTGATAGCTACAACTGAATCTGTATTGACAGATCACATTTATTTATTGTTGCTGTGGCTTCAACTAAATATTTCAGTTCTTGGTACCAAAACTGAATTACAAATCAATTGATATGCACAACATTTGGTGATACTGAACACAATTATTGGTAATCACAACTGAATACAAACGCCAAATTTTAGTTGGCTGTAAATGTAGTTGTGACAACGTATCTCTTCTCTGTGTGCAGGGGTAGGAAAATGTTTTCGATAAAGGGCCACAATCGAATCATTGTATACAATGTTAGACGTCTGGTTCAGACCAGTGATGCGAAATATGGTACAATTGTAGAAATTTTGCTGCGATCGAAACTTTTTAGATATATTTCAAACTCCGTACAAACCCCTAAAAATTATTTTGCATATTTAACACTAACTAAAAGTGTACTCACTCTTTCGGCGCCTAATAAAATTTAATTGATTTTCAAACATTCCAAAACACAGCTAATTTTTCAGATGTACAATATGATTTGAATTTTTTCCTTTATGTATTTGTTTAAATGGCGCGTATCATAGAGATGTTGTCGAATATGGGTGCTAGAAGCGACAAAGTTTGATACATTTTCTCACTGAATGTTCGCGACTAATGCAACAATTTTCCGAATATAATAAATGATATCCCGTTACATCCCAATAAGTAATTAGGGAGAGCTTCTTACAAACCAGTGGGCTGTGCGCGTTCTAGTTTTTATTTTTTAAAGAATTTTTTTTTCTACAATGTATTTTTAAAGAAAAAAATTATATTTTTAAGTTCTTTTTATTTATTTATTTATTTCTTCACTTACTTAACCGAGCCTCGAGGCCTTATATGGTTACAATAATTTCTGTAAACATATATAAAAAAACTTAAAACTAATTTATTATTAAATTTATTTATATTATTTAAATTAATTAGAAAAAATAAAAAGTTTAAAAAATATCTTATATAAATGGAATTACGGGTAACAGTTGCAATAGAAAAAAAAAAAAGTTAAAAGAATCCGTTATTCAAAAAATTCAAACTTGCAGGATGAGGGCCACCTGCATATTAAAGAGCTATATATAAATTGTTTTAAAATTAAATATATAGCATAAATTGAGACAAAAAATATATACTTTGGTAACATTTTTTTTCACCACAATCGTAACAACATGAAAAAAAATCAATGAGTGTTCGAACTCACGGATGATGTGTTAACACCTTTTTGCTACACGCTACCTGTTCGATTTCTATGAACACATTAGTAAATGTTACATTGGAAAATAAAAAAAATATTTTTTTTATATACACCGTGCAATGCTGAACATCAAATGACTCGATTTGTTTGGCCATAGCAACAACAATGAAACAACCAAACACACAACATCACACATACTTTATCCGAAGTAGCTGACGTATACGTGTGTCACCATAACGTCGAATGCGCAATCTTGCAAATGAAATTTTGCATGGCTATGCTTTACATCTCCGTTCAAAAACAGCAACAGACACATGTACATACGTACATTATTATGTTAATACATGCGCTATAGACACAATTTCGTTTGCCTCACCCCTGCCACACCACTCTTTCATTGCTCTCTTGCTCGCTCATTTTTGTTCAACACGTCATTAGTCTCTTTCGCAGTCGCAGAAAATCTGGTTTTAGCAGCAGCATAAAATCTGGTTTTAGCAACAGCATAAAATCTAGTTTTAGCAGCAGCATAAAATCTGACTTTGATAGATTTGGTCCCTATACGCCGCTATAGATGTTAACACATCAAAAACAAATAAATTGTAAGCAGCAAAACCAATTAAGTAATCATATTTCAACCAAAAATAAGTATAAATACTTTGTGGTAATTGAGAAATTGCTATATTGTATCTAGAGGAGTAAAAAACGGAACATAAGTTCAATACGAGCAGACTTGCAATAACAATTTGATTTTATGAATCTTCAAAATTCAAATAACTAACATGTACTAGCGGGAGACTTGAACTCCAAGCACACATAATGGGGAAATACTGTTAATAACGCAAAAGGCAATAACCTAAAAAAAAGTCAAAATCGAATTCCTTACACTTCGAACATGCTTTCTTTAGCCGTAATTATGTCATAATGCCTTCCATTGAAGCTAGCACACTTCACAATGGCATGACTATGACAAAGCCAACATGAAAGAACACAACCGTCTTATACGTCCCTGGCTGTTCAGATCTAGTAATAATTACCAAATCCTAAAAGTATGCAGAATAATACTGGGTTGTATAATGGGTTATAGCATAATACGGTAAAAAAAAATTGGTTTACAATTTTTTCATTTAGCCCCCATTCCGCAAAGTGCGATAAGGAAAGGGTTGGCAACCCTGTGTAATAAGACGTCAAAAAAAATTCTCCCGCCGAGAAGTTAAAAATTAGAAGAACAATTGTTTATCGTGCACGTATGCACACAAGTGAAGTTAAACACAAAACAAGGTTAAAGAAGAGACCGAGGATAGCATAGAATGCGATAATTGCTGTAAAGTGTTCCACGCAATGTGTACAATGCTAGATAAGCGGCAGTACGATCAGCTGTTAAAGAACACTGATGAAGAGTTTGTGTGCCATCTCTGTGTTAGTGATGATGGATCGTATACAGTGGAGCTAAAAAGTATAAACACGAAATTGAATGAACTAGATGAATTATCCGATGCAATGAAATTTATGTCTGCGAAATTCGATGAAATTTTAAAGGGTGTTGCTAAAAATAAAAAGAAAACTCATTGTATGGAAAAACAGAATCAAAAACTAAAAACCGAAGTTACGTCACTTAAAGAATCTATAAAATTTTTGAATGATCAACGTGTAATAAATGACTGTTATAATTGGTCTTGATGTTAAAGATGGAGCGACTGCTTCTGAATCAGTTATTGAAATTTCAAAAACCATTGGCGTTGAATTAAAAGAAGAAAATATCGAAGAAGCGTACTTTTTAAGGAAAAGAAAGGTTACAAACCCTAAACAAAATTTAGTTGTTAAATTTAACTCCAAATCTGCAAAGAACAAGCTAATGGAAGCAAAATTGAAAATTAAAGACAGCGAAAAAACTAAAACAGTTTATGTCAATGACTTTTTAAGCAAAGAATCATTTGAACTTTTTGACTATGCCAAAACATTGAAAACAGTTGGCTATTATAGGGTTTATTCAAATGGAGGTAGAATATATGCCAAAAAGAGCCCTATAAATTAGCCAAGAGTTATTAGAAGCGCTGATGATGTCGACAAAATTTTAATTGAAGCTTCAACAAACAAATACCAGATGCGTAGGTCCGCTCGATTTGATGGTGTTGCAGGTGATGAAACTGATGATGATGGTGGTAACCTTTCTTCATTTGAATCTCCTATAGGAAAATAATGCTAAAATGATGAGTTTTAACTTGATAAAATATTTTTTTTTTAAATGAATGTAAACAATAAATACTTTAATAATTTTGAATCTTTTGTGAATTATTCGAAAAATGTAAACAATAAATTTTTTAATATTTTGTCTGTAAATATCAGAAGCATTTCTTCAGTTGATAAATTAAATAAATTTAGGTCCCTTATAGGACAGTTAAATAATTTGCCTAATGTTATAGCAGTGTGCAAGAAACTTGGTTTCAATCTGATTTGGTCCAAATATATAACATTGCTGGATATAATGCTGTACACTGTTGTCGGATTGATGAATATGGTGGGACCTCATTGTTTATAAGAGATAATATATGTTTCAATGTTGACCTTTGTGAGAGTTTTACGTTAAAAGGTAAATCATTAATTATATCTCCGATTTATCGATCACAAAAGTGCAAACTAGATACTTACTTTACCTTTTTGGAACGAGCTTTGGCGTCAAACTCAAAGTTTCCAAGTATTTTTGTTGGTGACTGACTCTAATATTGATTTATTGAATAATACTTCATCAAGAGATCTTTCGAACTTGCTACTTCTATTGATAAAAATTAAAAAGGATCAGTAAAATTATAAGAATTGCTAACGAAAGTAACATGAACTATTTCTTTCAATCGAAACTTGTATCAATAAAAGATGATCCAAAACTTACTTGGAAATTTTTGAATGAAACTTTAGGGCGAAATGTAAAGCCAAACCTCCAACTAAAAGACGATCAAGTTCATTTAATTTTAGATAAAAATATTATGTGTAATACGTTTAACAATTATTTTTTGTAACTGCCAGAAGTTCTTGAAAAAGTCCAACCAAGATATCCAAACGATGACTGTAATAATTTGGATAGTCTTGTTATGTGTCAGAATAATTTTGTATTTAGTCACAACTGTTCTGAGGAAATAGATGAATTGATATCAGCTCTTAAGGCAAATAAAAGCTGTGGATATGATGGAATTTCTTCGACATGTCATACCAAATGCAAGGATATTTTACTTTCCCACCTTTTAAATACTTTCAATTTAATTGTCTCAACATCGACATACCCTGACGATCTTAAAATCGCAAAAATTGTTCCCATTCCGAAAGAATTGTTCCGAAAGAATTGTTCCCATTTAGCAGTTGATAAATTCCGTCCAATTGCAGTTTTACCAATCATTGATAAGATATTTGAGAAAATACTACACAAACAACTATCTGAGTTTTTAAGTGAAAATAATTTATTATATAAAATGCAATTCGGATTCAGGAAAGGATGTGGAACTCAACATACAGCAGTAAATGTTGTAAATTTTATATGTGATTGGTTAGATAACGGGTATGGTGGTGTTGCTGGAATATTTTTTGATTTATCTAAGGCATTTGATCTAGTTGATCATGAAATTTTGCGGAAAAAACTTCAGATTTATGGTGTTAAAGGTAACTCACTGAAATTATTACATAGCTATCTTTGTTCAAATTGAAGATGTTCAGAGTGAAATATCCTCCGTCAAAATGGGTGTACCGCAGGGAAGTGTGTTGGGACCATTATTATTTACAATATTTGTAAACGATATTTCCAACCTAAAACTATATGGTAAAATTATAATGTATGCTGATGATATTAGTTTGTTCTATCCATATAAACATGAAGTTATTCTTAAATTCCAAATGGAACATGATGTCAAAATAATACAAGAATATATTCGGCTAAATATGATAGTTTTAAACGCGGATAAGACCAAATTGTTGCGATTTCGACCCCATGCTATTGGCGGTAATAACTTTTGTATTCAAATTGGTGATAAAGATGTTCTTGAATGTACTTCAATAAAATATTTAGGCGTGCACATGCAAAGTAACTTGTCATGGAACATGCATATTAAACATGTAAAAAGTAAAGTTGCACCAGCCCTTGGTTTGCTTTTTAAATTTAAAAATAAATTTAATGCAGAAACAAAACTAATGGGCTTATACACAGCCACTCTAATTATTTGCCTTTGGTTTATGCGCACCGTAAAACTACTGAGGTAATGACACTTCAAAGAACTCAAAACAAAGCATTGAAAATTGTTTATTATCTCCCCATCTTATATCCTACACGATCCTTATATGAAACTGTTACTAAGAATATTCTTCCTATTTATGGATTATATAAAATGCAGCTATTGATGTACATGTTCAAAGCAATACATAATTTTGGCCATCAGACAATCAGTTTTAGTACAAATCAGAATAACTTTAACACTCGACATGGCTCGCAGTTATAAATCAAAAGATGTAGATTAGAAACTACTAAGCAGCGGATTGAGCATGCCGGTGTTTCTGAGTTTAATCGTCTTCCAATTGATTTAAAAAATATATCTCCAATTTCTCTTTTCAAAACTCGTTTCAAGTGTTACTTGCTTGATAACTTGGAAATGCATCTGTTATAAATGCAAATTATAACAGATTATTATTTATATACACATATTGTTTCTGTCACTACTTGTTTATTTTATTCTAACTATTTTTTTTCTTTTTTTAATTACATACATATTTATGATTGTATAAGTAAGTTGTAATAATGTGAAACATATTTTGCCAACTCTCCCCAATAATGTCTATATGACGCTGGGGCACACTTATAATTTTGTAAATAAATTAATGAAATAAATGATATTAATAATAAAAAAATAGAAAAAAAACTTCGTTCCAAAAGTTGTTAGTAAAAAGATTATAATTATTTTTTTTAATTTGATGCTTAAAGACAAAACTCGCTTCTAGTCACATATTAATCAGTGTAGAAGACACAAAAACAAAAAGCACGAAAAACGACGTATAACTAAACGGACATTAGTTCAATAGTAAACATTTCAAAACATGAAAATGTAATTAAAAAATTAATTAAGGTTGTTGTTGGAGTTCACAACACATATTTCCGCCAAATTATTGAACAGAAAACTGTGCCTGTTTTCACGGTATAGATGTAAGAGGCGCATATTTAAAAGCATGCGTTTCGAAAATAATGTATTTGGCAGTGTGAAAAGGAGAATTAACCATTTTTCCTTCAATTTTGGTCTGCAAATTTTTTAATTTCAATGAAACCTTTGGTTTTGAATAAAACTGATACAAGCTTCTGGTAGTTAGCAGCACACGATTCCAGCATATGGAATTACATACATAAGGCGGCCTGGATATCTCCTAATCAGAGGGCGAAGAAGCCGATTGATCACTTGGTAATAGATGGCAGGCACTCTTGGATGTACGTGTGATTCGAGGCGTCAACATCGACTCGGATCATTACCTGGTGGCTGCGAAAGTTCGCACAAGACAGTGTAGAGCGATAAACCATACAAAGCCGAACACAGGAAAAACTAGATATTGACAAGCTACGAATACCGGAGATATCAATGTCCTATCGACAGAGGCTCTCTCTCCTGCTAGAGCAGAAGTTTCTCCAAATACGAACAACACCATTAACACGAAAAGACATATGTTGTTGGAGTATCCTGACGACATAGACATCAGTGGGCGAAATTTGCGAGAGATTACCGGAGTATTTTCAAGAATCGAAAAAGAATCAGCGAAGGTGGGTCTTGCTGTTAATGTGGGCAATACAAAGCTAATGGTGTCAACGACTAGAGAAACCTCTTGACTTGGTCCGCACTTGAAGGTTGACAACCGATTTAATTTTGAAGTGGTCGATGAATTTGTCTACCTTGGATCCGCCGTGAACAAGGACAACAACGACAGCCTGGAGATAAACATAGGAGTATTTTGCTTGCAAATAAAGGGTCCGCCATCTAACGTTTTATTTTTTAACTAGTGCTTATTTCGTGAATGGTAACACTTAGCTCATGTCTGATTTGTCAGATAATTAGTATTATCCTTCCGCTGAACGTATGTGGTTGTGTATACGCTTGAACACCGCTGGGAAATATTGCGACATTACTTTGAAAATCATGGTAATGTTGCAGAATGATTTTGTCAAAAAAATCATCTTTTCAGATGAAGCTCATTTTGATCTTGGCGGGTATGTAAACAAGCAAAATTGTCGCATTTGGGGCACAGAAAACCCGCACGCATACATTGAAAAGCCGATACACCCAAAACGTGTCACTGTTTGGTGCGGATTTTGGTCCACAGGCATAATTGGGCCATTTTTTGGCGATCGTTATCGGGCCATGTTGAACTAATTTTTGTTCACAAAAATTGAAGATGAGGATATTGGCATTATTAGGTTTCAACAGGACGGCGCTACGTGCCACACAGCCGAAGCTACACTCGATGTTTTGCGCCCTGTTTTTGAAGATCGCATTATCAGCCGCAGAGCTGATGTCGTTTGGCCACCTCGGAGCTGCGATTTGACACCGTTGGACTATTACTTGTGGGGTACCCTCAAAGATGAGTGTTACGCCGACAAGCCGGAGACAATTGACGTTTTAAAGGACAATATTCGTGAAGCCATTGGTGAAATACAGCTTCACACAATCGATAATGTGCTTAAAAATTTGACCAATCGTGTAGGCTACTGCATGGCCAGCCGAGGCAGCCATTTGAATGAAATTATTTTCTATTATTAACCGGAAGGATTGTACTTTCAAATAAAAAAAGAAATTTGAGAAAATGTTCCGTAGATTTTTTAACGTAGAATACGTTATACGGTAAGGTAGGGGTGTTGATCTGGAGCACAAAATTTTGAGAAAATGTTTGTCAACTTTCACCCACTTTTACTTAAATATTACAACATATTTTAGCAATTTTTATATGTTACTCAGTTTTGGTAATATGTTTTGTTTCGAATTACATTAAAAAAAATATATGTCTATATATAAAAGTTTTATGTAGTTAAGGAAATAAATATTTTAGAGCATGATATTTTAGACTTTTTTTGTACATGCCGCTGTTGTTGTTGGTTTGTAAATGCCGCTGTTGTTTTTGTTGTTGTTGTGAAATCAAATGATTTTGGCTTTGCTGTGCTTTGTTTATTTATCGAGCAGGGTGTAAATGGGTGTGTGTGTACATTTCGTTTTGTTGGATCGGTCGGTTATTAGTTCGTTTGGAGGGGAACATAAAATGAAGGGAGGGGAGCGTGGACACTTGTGTGTGCTTGAAAGTTTACAGATCTTTGCTGTCGTTTGTTTACTTCTGCTAGCAGCGTGTACATGTGTGTGTATGTACATTAATACAAAGGATTGGCGATGTATACGCTAACGTATTCTACGTCTGACCTATGCGCCCGTGTTATCTAACACAGGCTTGTTATTTTTTTAATAGCATTTTCAAAAAAAAAAAAATTATTTGCCGGACCCGTTATATGCTTTTTTGGACTCAGCAAGCAGTTTAGGAACAAAGCCCTCTGTCGATGGACAAAAGTCCAGCTATATCAGACTCTCATTTTATCTATCTTGACATATGGCTTCGAAACTTGGGTCATAACGCAAGCGGATGAAAAACACCTGGGAGTATTGGTGAGAAAAATTCTCCGTAAAATATATGCTTCTGTTAAAGAAAACGGAACCAAGGAATGAAGAGCTATATCAACTATCGTCGGACGTAGACATAGCTAGGCGAATCAAAGTGGGCAAAGAATTTATGAAGATGAGCCAGCGAAAAAGGTTTTCGATAACGTTTCCGATGGAAGCAGCAAAAGAGGACGACCAAGACACCGCAGGAGAGACATGACAGAAGAATCTCTCCATATTCTTGGTGTTACCAACTGGCATTGTTTGTAATAATATTAAACATGTGCCATAACCTTGGGAAATTCGTTTGAAATGTTTGCTACTAAGAGGAAAGAAAACAATGCATTAAAGACATGTCCAAAATGTACGGAATCTCAGAAATTGTTGTCAAAAATATAATTTAATTTTCGATAAGAACTTGAGGCTATACTGTGTTAGTTTACGAAGTGTATATGAAAATACATTATATACCTACGTTATATTTAATTTAATAAATCTTAAGCTGTGCGATAACTTTTACAATTAAATTAAACCATCCCTTTTATTCCTCATAGAACAAAAATTAACCACTACCCTCGTTTCAAAAAAAGAACAAATAAATAAATAAAATGTGTATTGTATACAAAAGCATTATTTTAAATTTGAATTTGTATTGGCGTCAACGTTATCGTTTTCCTTCCGCTTCTTTTTCACAAGTATTTTTTCGGTTTAGTAACTGTTTTTTTGTTGTGGCTCTTTTACAAAAATATACATATGAATTCAATTAAGTCCTTTAGTGGTTTTGCTTTTATTGCACTTGTTAATGTCAAAACACCCCATTTGCACTGCGTTAGTTAAATTTGTTGGGGTTTGTAACAGCAACGGTCTGGGCATGACAAAAACAACTCAAATGGTTGCATCAACCAATATTTTTTACTTTTTTGGTTATTCCATACTACAGCGACTAATCTAGTTAAAAGCCACAAGGAAAATATTTATTTAAAAGAGGAAATTTGTTTTTGCTGCATATGAAGTATCTGTGAATGAGAAAGTGGACAATATTGACAGGCAATAAATAGGTGAACTAAAATTAAAACAGGAATTTTCGCTATAGTATATATTAATCAACGAATTGGAGAGAGTTTATTTAGTAAGAGAGTTTAGCATAGAAACCACATAATATTTTAGACCCACTTGTCGGTATTAAAAGAGCAATTAAAATTATACTGCTGAAAAATTGGAGAGAGTTTATTTAGTAAGATTGTTTATCGTAAAAACCACATTATGTTTTAGACCCACTTGTCGGTATTAAAAGATCAATTGAAATTATAATGGTAAAAAATCTATTACTTCTCCAGGAGAATTCCACATAAGAATTGAAAGGTGATCGGTAGGGGACTAGAACCCGCGTTTGCCGAACAACTAAAATTATGTTCATGTGACTTTATACAGTAGCACTTGTAAGGCTTTGCGAGAATGAGAGCAAAAACTAAAGGTTTTCAGCGAAATTTAATCAATATCTGTCAAAAACAAATGGCATACATATGTCCACTACCTTCGATATCAGATAGTGTAAGGCTTATGCGATTTTATCAGTAAAAAATAATAGAAGTGTCGGAATAATATAATTCGATCCCCAATCCCGGGTGTCAGTGCCGTCCGGTAGTTTGGATATCTGACTGTGTTTTAGCGGGGCCTCACTGGAACTCCGTCGCACCAGTGAATAACAGGCATTCGACCAAATTACTTGCCGTGGTCTTGGGGCTTTACTGCGGTTGACTTCAAATCCGTTAATTAAACCAGTAGAAACAGCAACATTGCAAATTATAACGACAACTGCGTTGTACTGCATTGTGCAACGATATAACAAACGAATTGAAAAGAAAATTGAAAGATTCAAAAATTGTTTACAAGGATCATCTTTAAAAAATTAAATTGGTCTGAGGCAGTTCCTTACATATCAAGAAGAAAGTTTTTGGGGTTGCAATCATTAAGTGACCGTAGATCATATTTTTGTTTACTGTTTGTTTTTAACGTGTTGTCGGAAGATATAAATTGTTCGGAAATAAAAGAAATTATTCATTTATATGAACCTCCAAGGGAATTATGATGCAACCGTATATTTGAGATGGCCCTGCACAGGTCAAATTATGCGTTAAATGAGCCTATATCAAGATGTTTAAAACTGTGTAATAATTTTGCACCAACATTAAATTTGAACGTGTCCAAAAATATATTTAAATTAAACCTATTTATATTGTACAATTAGTATTAAGTCTTCATGTAGCTATAATCTGTAAGAATGAAATTCTGTAGATGTTTGAATAAATAAATAAAACCAAACTGACTACTATAGGGACGAAATTGCCGACCTATAGTAGCATAAACCCCTTGTGTAATCGGAGGACTTTCGGCGGTGATTAACGTGCAGCCTCCATCGTTATAGAGAGGTTATATAAGGTCGATCTCGCAAGGCTAACTGATAAACAAAAGTTGTTAGTCAGCTGCATAATGATGAAGTTTGGAAAGCGAGTGTGATCGCCTGATGATATGTCGAAGACTTTACAACCCAATGTAACGGGAATACATGCACCGAAGTCATTTACTGAAGTGCACAAGAAGATCGTTACTATACCGATCATCGGCAGGTGGTATGAAGATGGATCCATTTTCAGAAACATATTGATGAGAGTTTTGACAGCCCCTATCGCCGAATACTATGAAGTCAGGGGATATACCCCTGCGTCACCTCCCGCCACCTGTGATACAGGTTGGTATCAAGCCCGAACTAGTGGCCTTGCGTTTGCAAATAAGCGACCAGATGAGTTATACAATCAAGTTATTCTTAAGGTGGAAGAAAAGTTGGAGAACCCGGAAGGATTTCGGCGCCTTGTCATGTTTGTCATTAACACTGGATCACTACGTTCCTTATATAAACTGAAGGCGTCATTTCGTACGGCGTTGGTCATATTAAAGCGTGACACCGAGACCACTCAAGTTAAACAAGTTAAAAGCGGGAAACAACTACGGAGATCTGACTGCCCCTGAGGTCCAGGGATGTGACTGCCCGTGCTGATTATGACGCTAAACAGGATACCGAACCCACCGTGGTTCCACCAGAAATATACGAGGTGGAATGCAGGAACATGGATGCGACTGTATAGGGAATGACACGTCATTGTCCAATCAAAAACTCATCGATGAGCTCTTACATAGGCGAGTGAAAGACTACGACGACAAGACCAACAACACAGCTGTGGGGAGGTACGTAAGTGCTTATGTTGAAGCTGCTACAGATAAAACTCTACGACCCTAAACTATTATTGCAGTTCACCCTAAACAGCTCCATATAAAAAAATACAGAATTGATGTCTACTTCACCCAAGAACCCTGGAAAATCCACGGCAGGATTGATGCAATTACAAGCTTCTCATTTCTATAGTCATACGTACGACGAGGACGTACATATATACTTGCCTAGACCAATTTGAATATATGTAATTTTTCTAACCACTGCGATAGACATGTTACCAATACCAGTCTGCAACGGCCACATCTGGTTAGCGTCAGCCTGTATGCCCCAAGAGCACATTGGACCCTCGGCGTCACATCTGCTGACGAAGCTAATTGATGCGGCAGAGAAAAGTGAATCAGGTCTAGTTCTTTGTGTGAACCTTAAGGCGCACCACTAAATTTGGAGGAACAGACAGAAGGGATTCACTTTTAGCATACATATATGTTGATTACTTGCATTTATCTTTGTAGCCAGGACAATGAGACCAACGTCGTTACCAAGATGTTCACGATATCATCTTGGCTTTACAGAACACTTTCCAGTTGAATGGCAGGTGTCGTGCGAAGACTCGTTTTCACATCATCGTCATCGTTGCAATGAGTCTCCACACTCGCTGAATAGAGCCGATCTGTCGGTTCCAAGGAAAGTTCATAAAACAAGCAGGAGCAAGTAGAATCAAAATTTAAATGGTGGTCTGAAAATCATTCCTCTCTCCGAACAACTTACTACTGCTGAAATCAATGGTCTACATATGCTTTCACCTGAGCCCTCAACAGATAATTTAAATTTGCATGCCCTAAGTGTCCTTCGGTGGTGCAATGGTTAATGTGCGCGCCTCTTGTACATGAGATCCTGGGTTCGATCCCTGCTCTGACCACCTTAAATTTCTTTCGACGGCGGTCACCTCGCATAGTTACGGCGACACTATCGAGTATTGAGCCATGAAAAGGCTTCTCAAAATACCGTTCGGAACCGGGGTAAAACTGTAGGTCCCAAGCAGTGAGTACAAATCTAGAAAGCGCACAGGCCACTGGTTGTGAGAAGCTCTCCCCGATTCCTTCATGGGATGTATTGGGAAACCATTTTTTTTTGTTTTTTTTAAGTGGCCTTATCAAATTTATAAGAAACCTCCAATTTGGAACAGCAATCTGCACATCCGGAGAAAGTAATGCCGATGACTTTTTTAAGGTCACATCTTTAAGGGTGGAGTTAGACTGAAATGTTTTCACACTAAATCTTATGGAAGTAAGTAAAGAACTAAGAAATTTCAAGAGGAAGTCTTGGAAGCATTTCTGCGATTGAATCGAGAACGCATTAAATAATTCCAAATGGAGCAACGTCACGATGACCTCTCTGGGATATCTGACTGTAAAAATCAGGCTGTGAACGACATAGCGTGATGAATCGTTAAACTGAGAAACCATTAAACCAGTTCAGATTAAAATTTTAAGATTTTAAGTTTCAAATTATTAAAAAAGAACAAAACGGACATATCCAAATTCAAGAGGTAGGATTTTCGTCTGCGAAATCCTCTGGTCTAATTTATTCCACTATAAATTGGTAGAACATTTTAGATATTTTGCCGCTTATTTTGGTGCAGTTTTCTTGACCTTTTTCAAAACAGGACGTCTGAAAAGAACGATAGAGAATTCTCGTCTATGACGACCCATAATAAAATATAATGAGGAATAAATTCGTAAAACATTCTGAATTCGTAGCTAGTCATTTTAGTGTACACTTTTGGCACTTTTTGAACAAAAGGACGAAAAGGAAAATTTAAACTTTGGAATAGAGCATTTGAATATTCCACGAAAATAATCCTAGTAAAATTCCACTGTCGTTATGTTATGTTATGAAGAATGTTATCGAAAGGATTCGGTAAATTTATACTCGATTTTTAAATTTAATTCGGACAGTATCGGATAAGAAAATTCAAATTTGCCACGCTACACAGCCGTCTAAATTTTTGGGGTTTGACTATATTCACCAAGTGTGATCAATTTGCGCAGGACTCGATCACCCCAGAGTTTGGTGTGGCACAGAGTATACAACAACCCCATGCTTAAAACCCAAGTTCTCAGACGTTAACTTGATAAACGGTCTGGAGGCATCAAATCCCGGATCGCCATCAAAGTCTGACCAAGATATGACCTAAATCGTACGATAACTTGGTATCTACTACTAGACAAGATATCTATATGTTAGTGATTGTGATCACTGGGCACTGTTTAGTAGGCAGACGCGCGTTTAGACTTGGTGACGTGGGGATAAAGAGAAGGGCAAGAGCGCCGAACGTGACATACTGCCCGGCAGTTTGTGTGAGTAGGAGGCAATATCTAGGCTCTAACATCATGTCCGATCTAATAGTCATTAAGGAAGTTAAGCTAAATGGTTTTAGAAACTTT
Organism: Phaonia tiefii; assembly: GCA_963931995.1. NCBI lineage: Eukaryota > Metazoa > Arthropoda > Insecta > Diptera > Muscidae > Phaonia > Phaonia tiefii. Next base: position 18,581,000 of record OZ008368.1, on the reverse strand, counting down.
TTAGGGTGCACTAATTGGTTCTCCGGGAATTAATATATGGCTCTCTGCACCCACATCCTAGAATAATGGTTAATTTCTTAAAAAGCCTTTTTGTAGAAACAACATCAAAATCTCGCACCGTTTAAATTTGTGAGTATTTTTGATTTTTCAAATTTTAAATCTTTTGACTCACTAATTTTTAGAAACTGATTTTTTCGAATTTTTCCAATAAGCCTGAAAAAACCCCGTGACTTGAACACCCAATAACTTTTCCTTGTTAATTTATATGTTAAACGATGTGGATGGAATATGACACCCCGTGGTTTCACAACGGGCATTCTTGCCTGGCGATCCTGCATTTTATATCACCAGACCATCTATTGCTCTCTTCTCTGAGAGTTTAAGTTTTTAGCATGAGTTTGCATGCAGAAAGGGGAATATCCACATGCTCCATTTCCAGTGGAACACGAAATGAAATGTAGTCCACAATTTTTCCAGAATATCTGCTCTTCGGTTCCCTGAAATAGTCCTGTGCTCCTGCACCCATATAAGATTAATATCGAACTGCTTGACATTCTCTGAATATATGTTGATAACCGAAGCGAAACTTCTCCGCTTGCCATGACTTCTGCCAGAAAAACGAAGCTCTTTAGAATATATTCCAAACCATACTTTGCCATCTGGTTTGGAGTCATCAGTCTAACCTGGTACGCGTCCCTGCCAGCCTGGGATATAAGTGAGAGATTTATCTCAAACGTAAACGTGGGTGACATGTAATCCACTTCTACTGAGCATTGACCCAGATCTCTTAAAATCGTCCCATGACCAAATGAGATAGATAACCGACATTGGAGGCATATGCCTTCCTATCAAATCCAGTCTTAATAGGTGGAGAAACCCCCCAAATTCTGGGTAGGGCTTGTGCGAAAGGCACCCGAAATTTCCACAATTGCCATTCCCTGGACTTTTGTCAAGAGGCTTAAGAAAATATGTTTTTCCAGTACCGGCCACCAACGACAATGCCGTAGAGCAACATTGGAGGGATAACCGCTCTATAAATACGGTAAACTGTTTTTCGGGCATAGACCCCATCGCCTTCCGATGACCCTATTACATAAATATAGGGCCACGATGGCTCTACTGCTCCTATCCATAGTGCTTGATTTGATAGCAACGAAATGGATTCAGCGGCCACAATATAACAGGCAAGCAAATTTAGTTACAGATCGTATCACTTTTAGAATATTTCGCCGCCATATTCGATCCGCCATTTTGAAGTTTTGCCAGTGAATCATGGTAGCGCTAATTTGACTTCGAATTCAATATTAGCGGCCCAATAAAATGTTTTAATATACCCGGTTTGAATACACTGTGAGACAAAAGTAGATTTGTTTCAAAATGCTGGGGTTGTGTTAACGGGTTCTGGTAGAAAGGTCTAAAAAAATATTCGTGTATCGGTGTTTTGCCACATCTGATCAGATTTTTTTTAGGGTGGGTCAAAGTTTCCACCCCTCGGAATTTCCTGCAACATATCGGCATGGAAAATTGCGTGCTCCTTACATCTGAGGTACAAAATATGTTCAGAAGTTTTATTGAAAAGATTATATTGCATTTTTAGAGGGATAGGGTTCATATAAAGTTAATTGGTCACTTTGGCAGAAATTCCCGTTATTATCCAAGCTTTATGTTTTGTGCTGAGCCAGACTTAAATTTGTTTTTTACATTCAAAACGACCCACTTTATCTAGTAAACTAAGTAATAGGCACAATTAATAATCAAATGGTTTATTCTTAACTCATGGTGGCTACAATTAAATACATTTTTCAAAAATTACTTTAAACTTTAAAAATGCTTTCCTGAAAAGTAGAAGCTGCACATACGTCGCTTTGCTTTTTGACACAGACGTATAGAACACAAATACATACATACACACCCAATCCAATAAATTTTACTTGAAGTCTTGAAGCAGTCATTCATCTTGCATGGTAATTATTTCACTTCTTTCATTTTCCGTCGTTCTTTAATTTTATTGTTACACTTTCACTATTGCAGTTCCTTTTCATGTTTTCCCTATTATGCTGTAGAACTCATTTTAACAATTCCTCTTCAAACCAGCACAATTGCATCTACAATCTATTGTTCCATTGAATAAAGTGCAGTGTGTCCTCTTTACTTTCATTACAGACAAATTCCTCGTGCTTTGTCCTTGTTGCAAGTAACTTCTTTTGCGCCAAGGACATGCACGAGAAACATATTCGTTTAATATTTTAAAATTGTTTTGTTATAAACTAAGTTTTATGTGGGCCGTTTTCCAAAGAGTTGAAATGAACCACAATTCTTCTACGGGATATGTGTAAAATTTTCAGTCCCAAGTATGGTCGGAAAAATGTTCTATTTTTCTTTTATTTATCTCAAAATCAGGTACCAACTACGCGTGGTTCGAGTGCAATTATATACTCAAAATTCGAATTCTACATGGCACACTAGGCCGCAGTATTAGAAATTCATTAGCAGCCACGACCGAATACATTTTGATCTGTTAACACTCACAAAGTCAGCACATCAGCACAACTCACAAAGTCAGCACATCCAAACGCAGTTTGTTCGACTTCGATCACAGATTGTTTGGCGTTAAACTCCTGCAAAAAGGGTGGACCGATTTGTATGAAATTTTGTGTGCATATCGGGTAAGTCTCAGAATCGGCCAACATCTAGTTTGCATATCCTTAAATGATATGGTGACCCACCCCTATATAGAACACCGATTTGTCCGACTGCGAAACATAGACTGTCGGACTGCGAAAAAAATCCAATGATTGTTCGAACTCACGGCGATGTGTTAACACCTTTTTGTTACACGGTAGTTGTTCGATTTCATTACATTGGAACATAAAAAACAGCGTGCAATCATATGATGGCGTTACGTTTGAATAGTATTAATACTTAAAATTATTTAAAGACTAGTGCAAGCACATAATTCATTATTTTCTTTCTTAATACTTTTTGCTTTATTCCCACAAAAACCAAAGAGAATGCAAAGCAACAGACACATGAACATTCATATATTGTTATGTTCGTACATACGCTACACAAGTTCACACAATTTTCGTTGCTCTCTCGCTATCTCAGTAGGTCCCAATCAGTTAGTATAAAACTATAAAGCGCACAGCTCACTGTTTGTGAGAAGCTCTCCCTAATTCCTTCATGGGATGTAATGGAAACCATTTATTTTTTTTCTTCTGTGAACCAAAGCACTAGCATTGAACACATATGTCTTTCATTTGAGCGCGTCAGATGCCTATTTATCTAACTCTCGTTTTAGAAAATGTTGATATATTGAGTTCTGTTAATACTTAGACGTATAAACATTATTTGATTTTAGCCTTATTCGTTTGTGATTACACTGTGACACAAATGAAAGGAATTTGTTTCGGGCCTCAACCAAAACAAAATATTGTGAAAGTACTTGGACGTGGTATCACAAAACCCCGCTCAGTTTTGCTCCTATACGTAACAATTTTTTTTACAGTTGGATCGGGGCCCTATTTCAGAATTTACTTCAATAAATCCTCGACAGCTTGAAATATGTATTGCATTAGAATCTTTGACATTATTGCAGCTATTTTCCCATTCACAATTCCCTCTAATATATTGATGAATTTGACAATTTTGCCGAAAGCCTTAAGTTGTACAACTTTATTACTACAACACAACATTACTACATTTCTGTGTTAACAGTATAGAAATTATAAGCGAAAATTTTAAATTTCTGAATTGGTAAAGGGTTTTTCAACAGAGACGCTACAAAAGTTAATCGATAGGGACAGCAAACGACGCCATATTTTTTCCCGCTCTTTTGACATTTCTGTTCAATACGGTTTGCCATTTCATCATGGAAAGATATACAAGCCAACAACGAGTAGCCTCAACTTTAAGAGGCCTCAACTATCAGCGATGAGGCTCATTTCTGGCTGAATGGCTTCGTCAATAAGCAAAATATGCGTTTTTGGTCAGCCAGCAATCCATACGTAATCCATGAGTCATCATTGCATCCCGAAAAAATTACGGTTTGGTGCGGTTTATGGGCAGGCGGAGTCATTGGGCCGTACTTCTTCCGTGATGATCAAGACCGGCACATTAGTGTGAATGCGAATCGCTACCGTTCAATGATAACCGAATATTGTTGGCCCCAATTGGATAATATGGACTTGGAGGACATGTGGTTCCAACAGGATGGCGCCACAAGCCACACAGCGAATGTCACAATCAGTTTATTGGAAAGTAAGTTTGGTGAACGTGATATCTCACGAAATGGCCCAGTCGATTGGCCGCCTCGGTCGTGCGATTTGACTCCGTTAGATTATTTCCTGTGGGGCTACGTCAAGTCTATGGACTATGTCAACAAGCCAGCGACGACTGATGAACTTCGTACGAATATCGAACGTGAAATTGCAGCAGTATCGGCCAATTTATGCTTGAAAACAGTCGAAAATTGTGTTCAGCGCCTGGACTTCTGGACTTCAAAATAAATCGAGTTTCATACATAATGGCGTAGAACGTACTTTCACAGGAATATGGAATTTCATTGATATCTAAAACCGGTTTTGTTTTATTTAAAAAAACTTTTGTAGCGATCTTATTGAAAAACCCTTTATAAACATTTTGGAACCCAAAATGTAATTTGTGTTCATTAGTGTATTTGACAATATTGTTGTATATTAAGTACTACAACTTTGTAGAAGATATCAATTTGGAATCTGTTTAATATTGAATACATGTAGGTGAATATTTGAAGAATATGGTTAAACGCAGCATTTCTACACCAATTATGGAGCTCTAAATATAATTTTTGTTGATTAGTGAATTTAGCAAAGTTATCAAGAAATTTATAAGCTACAATTCTTTTGAAGACCACTGCCGTAATTTACTTACCGTTAGTCAAGAAATGTCAAGCATATAAAATATGTGAAATTTTTCATGAAGTTTGGTGAAATAATCGATTAACAGTGTACTTTTCCTTAGAAATATATTAGAGGTAATTGTGAAATTGGAAAATATCTACAATATTTTCAAAGGTTGTAATGCAATATTTCAAGCTGTTTAGGATTTATTCAAGTAAAATCTGAAATAAAGCCCTGATCCACCTCCTAAATTTTCTTCGGGCTGTAAAATAAATTTCTACGTATAGAGGCGAAACCGAGCGGGGTTTTGTGATACCACGTCCAAGTAATTTCACAATTTCTTGGTTTGGTTGAGGCCTGAAGCTCACTGTTGCACAGTGTTATCAATATTCACAAGCCAATATGCTGATTTCCTTAGTAACGCTTTATATTTATAAATGAAATCTCATGAAAATTTAAATAGAGTCGCAAACTTTTATTTCAATTACGTACGGTGTTTTTTTTTATGTGGAATTAAATTAATTGGCCTCGAGGTATCTTAAATTATGACCACAATTTAACTCAACGCCATAATGCCGAGTCACTCATTTCATAATTTTATTATATTTATTTAACGTTTTTATTTTTCGTTTTCATTAGTATCACAACATTTGCTTCAAATGTAGTTAGAATCTTGTGCAGAATATTGTCGCCGCAGATTGCTGTAGAAAATCTTAATGTTTTCAAATTATACACAACATTAGGTACATTTTCTGAGCAAAAATTGTAGCAAACACTTTTTGTTGTGGTTTACCAGTAAATGGTAATTTCATTTTAGTTATATACATTATAATAGCATTATAATTAAGTCTCTTTTATTAGACGTAGTAATTATTTTAAAAAAAATTATAATAACTATAAAATGTAAATATGCTGGAATAAATATCAACTGCAGTTTCCCAGGATTCATATGTATTTTTGCAATTGTGGAAATTAACTCTAATTAGCGCAGCAGTTCGCATGATAAATATACATTTGCACATACTACTCATACGTTACTTCGCAATTTCAATGCGCCTTATGCATAAAAACTTGTGCGAAATTTGAAAGACGTTTTTTGTATGATAAATCGTATCTCAAACCTCACATAACTTTTTATTAATTAGGCCGAGTGAGATATTAGGCGTGAATTTGTTACAACCCCAAACTGTGAATTTGTGAATGAAAAGAAGATTTAGCCGAACTGAAGCACCCACCTAGCGTGCCTTGCGCAAGTTTGTACAAAAAGTTCGTGAAACTGACTTGACAGTGGAAAAAAATTGGACCCCTTCACCCCACGGTGCGTACCGACGATAGCGTGGTTGTTGTGAACGAAAACGAAAATGTCATCAAAAGTTTTAAACATCGACTTGCCAACGATCTCATAAACTCGGTATATAGTGCACCAGCATGATGAAAATTTTGAACAAAGCTATCGGATTATTCGCTTACAACGTCCTATTGACTCAGTAGTTGAAGTCAAACGTTCATCCACTTCATCGCGGTTTCTCAGTCTTTGCATTTCAGAGGCAACAACCGGAGATTGAATTTGGCCGAATAAAATATTTTCCAAGGAGGCGCATTTTCATCTCCGAAGAAATCTGCCGCATCTGGGGATCGCAAAACTCACACGTCATTGTCACGAAGCCAGTTCATCGACAGCGGGTGACAGTTTGGTATGGATTTAGGAGTGGTGGTTAATTTTTTCGAAAATGCTGCTGGAAACGCAATATCAGTTAACGTCGAGCGCCACAGTGCTATGACTTCGGAGCTTTTATGGGCTGAAATTGATTAAAAAGACTTGAAGAATCGTTTATGTCAGCTGGATGCCGCAACATGTTACACATCTCAGCAAACAATCGTATTTTGCGAACAAAGTTCTGAAATCGTAATATCAGCCGTCTTGGAGATGTCAATTGGCCTCTTCCGAGCTGCGATGTGACCCCTTTAGAGGCTTTCTTGTAGGGTGCCATTAAAGATGTATGCTATGCGAATAATCAAAAAACGACCCACACACTTAAGGCTAATGTCGTCCGAGCCATTTGCGAGATAGAACCAGAAACTGTCAACAAAGATTTTTAAAATAGGACTGACACAATGAGCTACAAATGAATTCAAATCGTGTTCCATTAATAATGAGAATATTTATTTTAATAAAGTCATGGGACTGTCCGTGGAGGTGGAAAGTTTCTGATAGCCGATTATGCCATCACTGATATGTCTCCGGTTTAGTAGGTGACTGATGTCACTGAAGTTCATCAAGCTATCGGGCTTATTCTTTTGTCGTTAGAAGTCGGATGTACCAAACATATGGACCAACAGCGGATATAAACCAAAAGAAGACAATCCAGATTCGACATATTGCAGCCTGGTCAGCGTCTGATCCATAATGGATAACTGCAGTGAAATATCCTGGCAGTGGGTAAAATGCAAAAACCCGGTGGACTGGGTTTGCCTCCCGCCACCGTTCATAATGGCAGTGCAAATACAAAAACGAAACAGAAAACATAAACAACCCCTATTTGTTGACGGCCCCTGCAAACGTTATAAGGACCACGATGTACGGACATGCACCTGGAATGTAAGAATTCTATATAGATCCGGTGCAAGAATCCAATTGGCAGATGTCCTCGAGAGTTATAGGGCTGTCATTAACGCAACCCAGGAAATGCGATGGACAGGACATGGCTGCACACGAAAAAGAAACTGCGACATATAGTTACTACAGTTGCCATGAGAAAAAACATGAATTTGGTTGCGGATTTGTAGTTGGCAAAAGACTGCGAAATCTAGTCTCTAGGTTCAATCCTGTGAGTGACTGTATAGCCACAATCCGCAGAAAAGCGAAATATTTTTATATTTCCCTAATTTGTGTGCATGTCCCGACAGAAGAGAAAGATGATGATGCAAAGACATATTCTTTCAGCTCCTAGAGGAAACGTATGACCGCTGCCCTGGCCATGACATTAAGATTGTACTAGGAGATTTTAATGCCAAATTAGGCAGGGAGAATGTGTTTCATCCAACTATTGGCAATTTCAGTCTACATGCTGACAGTTCCGAAAACATGGTCATTATTGGTGAAAGATTCCAACATAAAGACATCCACAAGGCTACTTGGGTATCCCCTGATCAAAGAACGAAGAACCAAATTGATCACGTGGTAATTGATGGAAGGCACTCATCCAGTGTAATGGACGTACCAGTGATCAGAGGAGCTAACATCGACTCTGATCACTACCTGGTAGCAGCAAAGGTTCGCACAAGATTAAGTAGAGCGGAAATCGTACGAAACCAGGCGCAGAGGAAGCTGGACATCGGAAAGCTGCAATTACCAGAGGTAGCCACAGCCTCCTCAAGGAAGCCCTCGCAACTTTTGGCACAGAACCCACCCCTCCCGATAACGATCGTGAAGCGCAGTGGAAACCCATTTCCGACACTATAAAAACTGCCGCAACAACCGTACTTGGTTTCGAAAAACCGCTTCGCAATAAACCGTGGTACGATGAAGAGTGTCGCATTGCAAATGACGAAAAGAAAGCTGCACGTATGGTAATGCTTCAGTCAATTGCAACGCGAGCTGCAACTGAGCGGTATAGGGAGAAAAGAAAGGAGGTAAACCGTCTCTTTAGGCGTAAGAAACGGCAGAGAAAATTAAGACATACAGAAGGAAGAACGAAGCCCGAAAATTCTACCAACAAGTCAAAAACGGAACTAATGGACATGGTTCAGGCCCCCCCTTCTGTAAAGACAAGGACGGAAATCTCATCGCAGATGTGCATAGTATGTTGGGAACATCGAAAGATCATTTCTCCGCGCTACTGGTACCTGAGATATCTGATGACGAGACAATCGATCAAAATTTGGACGACGAAGTCGATTGCCCCCTCCTAACCAAGACGTGGTCAGACCAGTTTTTGCCCGGCTTAACGACAATAAAGTCGCAGGAGCCGATGTCTTACCGGCGGAGCTGTTTAAGGCTGGCCGCGATGAGCTGATAAGGTGCATGCATCAGCTCATTAACAAAACTTGGTTAGATGAATGCATGCCCGGCGATTGGAGTCTCAGTGTACTATGTTCCATATTTAAATAGGTGACCCGAGTCTCTGTGCCAACTACCGTGAAATAAGGCTTTTGTCCATAGCATATAAGGTTCTATCAATCATAATGTGCCAAAGACTAAAACCGATTATGGCTGACCTGATTGGACCATACCAGTGTGGCTTTAGGCCTGGAAAATGGACAACCGACCAGATTTTCACGCTACGCAAAATCCTGGAGAAGACACACGAAAAACAAATCGACACCTATCATATATTTGTCGATTATAAGGCGGCCTTCGATAGCCCGATGCGGGGGAAACTCTACGAAGCAATGTCTGAGCTGGGTATTATCACAAACAGACGAAACATCTGTAGGAGTCTTCGAGAGAAAAATACTCCGAAAAATGTATGGCCCTATAATGCACAACGGCGAGTATCGGCGACGCATGAACCATGAGCAGTATGAGCTACATCCCGACATTGACATAGTTAAGCGGATCAAAATAACACGATTGCGCTGGCTAGGCCATGTCAGCAGAATGGATGAAGACGAACCAGCACGAAGGGTTTTCGAAACCGAACTCTAGAGAAGACGAGGCATGGGACAACCAAGACTCCGGTGGAGGGATCAGTCTGATGAATCCCTGCGTAAAGGGGAAATAGGGCAGAAGACTGGAGGGATAGGCCAGAAGATCGAACTCTTTGGCGAAATATGTTATCTTTGTTTTGGAAGGTCCTTGATCTCCCGGGGTTGTTCTAGACCGGATAAGTACGTTAGTAAGTAAAGACGTAATAATGAAGTCATATTAAAATGAAATTGGTTTAGTCATTTTGTGGATATGGATAAGACGAACAACGATAAAGGGGCATATGAAATAATAAGAACGAGGTTTTAAATATCATTCTAGACTCACCATAAGTTCAGCGAGACGAATAGAAAATTGTATGAAGAATAATCCTAACGTTATAATGGGGAATATAATTAGAGGACTGTACATACAATAGGGATATGGTGACGTATTAGCGGTTAAGTTTTGATCCATAATCAAGTATCCAAAACGACAGCTTTGAGCTAATGGCATATATGTTTCTATTGGTATTTGGGGGATAGGGCTTACAAATGATGCGGTAATAACCGTTTCCCACTACATCCCAGGAGGGGATTGGAGCGGCAATTCCTCCGATAACTGGGAAAAACTACCCACTTCGAACAATTTGTATGTAACCTACCTGTATAATTTCCCATGTAGCCGATTGCGGAAGTGCATTGGGATTGGATACAGCATTATACTGTACAATTGTATTCTTTTAAGTATTTCGTAACCGGTTGTGTATTGTATGAAGGCAAGATAACACAATTATACAAAAACGAATGAAGTCGAAGGACGCGGTAAGTGGAAACTGTCATTTTTGTAGGTGTTGTCGAGAAAAACATTATCCATATGTGAAATTTTCCAACCACCCCAAAAATCTTGACTTAAAGGTACAACCAGGGGTTTCGTACTTTTGCGGTTATAAGGCTGTAACTTAGAAATTTATCAGACGATTTTCAGTCTCACAAAGGCCATGGAAAGAAGGAATTTCGTTATTTAAGAACACCTAAGAAATCTGTGTGTATTTGTCCAAGTATCACTCAAGAGATATTTTGGACTATCGCCCAGTGTAATTCAATTTATGCAACAATTACAGTTTATACAACCTGAAATCGGTCCCATAAGAAGACTTCCAGCTGAGCCTGCGCATGTTTGGAACAGCAAATAGTAATATCCTTGACATTTGAACACAAAATCCTTCCTTCTGCTGTTAAAATTTGCCAATGAAGTGAAAGTTGCAAAATCGCACAGGACTAATAGTTTCTACTTTTAATGCAATAGAATTCTGAAATATGTATATGACGAAAATTGTGACTATGTTCTTATTTATGTCCGTTTATGCATATATCGCCATAAAAAAATATACGTGATAACAGACCAACAAAAAAAAAAAACACCCGTGTCGCCCAGTTTTGTCCAAAGTCATGCACTTTCTCTTTTATGGGCCCCCAAAGATTTGGGGCTTCGGTGTCAATTTTGCAAAAAAAAGTGATCATTTTGTCAGTCTCATATCTCGCAATTCGTTCAAAATTTTGATTTACTCCTTGAGGGAAAGTTCTAGCCCTTGAAATAAAGAATAAAAATTGTTAACTTAAAAAACAAAATAACTTCATCTTCAAGGTCAAAATCGCATAAAAATTAAAAAAAATTAGATTTTTTACATTTTGCCCCTGTTCAGGTCCATAGGCAGCAAACCGTTCAAAATTCAAGGACACAATTATCCACAGTAACTTCCTAGGAATGATTCTTAACACCGTTTATGTAGCGCTTAGGTAGCCGCAAAAGTGAAAAGGTATAAGAATGTACCTAAGTTCTCAATAAACAACTTTCTAGATAATATAAACTTCCTAGGAATGATTCTTATATTGTGTGTTACGTCCCCTGTTGCGTGTGCTGAGCTTACTGCTTTGTCTGTGCTGCTGCGGGCGGTGAGATGGATAGTATCTCAATGTTGAAGTAAACGCTGTTAAGAATCATTCCTAGGACGTTCATATGGTCTAGAATGTTGTATACTGAGATCCTAGGTAATTTTTTGTTGTTGATTATTTCCTTGAATTTTGAACGGTCTGCTACCTATGGACCTGAACAGGGGAAAAAAGGTAAACCAATCAAATTTTTAAAGGTTTTTGCGATTTTGACCTTGAAAGTTAAGTTTTTTTGATTTAATGCGCTCACAATTTTTGTTCTTTATGACAAGAGCTAGTAAATCAAAATTCCGAACTATTTGCAAGATATGAGCCCTGATGAAATGATCACTTTTTTGTAAAAAAGTGCATGACTTTGGAGAAAACTGGGAGACACGGGTCTTTTTTTGGTCTTTTATCACGTAGTGGTGTCTGTACATGGCTATATTTCCATGACTTAAAAAATTACATACAGTGTAATTGAAAAGAAACACAATGGTCTAGTGTTTGAAATAATTTTCTTAATTAACAAATCCTGTGAAAACCCTTCTTCAGTTTTATTTATACTTTGAGTACTAACCTGCTGGCTTACCAAAAAGCCAATTTTACATTTTTAAAATATCTTTTCTAGAACCCGGTGTTTTGCAGTTCATACTAAACTTTGACTACACTAGAGGATTAATGGCGCACCAAACGAACCTACCCTAGTACACAGTATTACCGACTATATACATTTATGTCCACTTACTTACTTAGGTGGCCTCAAAGTACTCAGAGGGATAGAGGCTATTGCAAACTGAAGATAACTCATTTCTCCAACCAGGTCGAGCTTTAGTTCTTCTCTTTCAGTTGGCAACAGTAAGCTCGTGCAGACGTTCTCCTACCGAGTCTTTTTACCGAAGTCTTTGTCGTCCTATTTATTGATGTCCTTTGAGTGCGGCTTAGAAAAGTGCCATTGCGCAATTGCGTTACTTTGATTCGCATAAATGTATAACCACAATCAGGGCGATAACCTTGGCCATCAATTCGAAAAACATTGTCGATAACCACACTCAGTTTGCGTTAAAATTGTCACTCTTTTGTTTTTTTAATTTTTTGTCACTAACACACTTAGACACACATCTCTGTGATTTTTCTTAAATAAGAGTTTTTTACAGGCCGGAAAGACAAAAATGAGTTTACAGAGAGAGAGAGAATTACAAATAATCCCCATTTTCCTTGCCTACGCCATAAACTACGTTAAACGTCACTTCTTATTCTTCTTCCATAGGAATACATGTAAAAAAATTAAAGCCTACGTTATCGCTCCGATTGTGTTCGTACAGTAACTAATTCGATGGTTGGGTACATTTTATACAGCCCGTGGTTCGTGTATATATGTAGGTATATATCCCTTATTTATTTATACAAAATGTAACAAGACAATATTACAATACAAATCTTAAATAAAATGTTCACGAGGAACATAGGGCTATCCATCGATTTATGTATGTGGCAAGTGATTTAATTTGGTTCTATGATAGCAGACTTTGTTCATATTCCTTATCCTTGGTGCTTCCTTGGCTTCCATGTAATTGTTGTTCTTCCTGAGCTTCGATACCCCTGCAGGTACCATTCAAGTGCCGCTCCAGCAATATTTGATGTTGGGTACGTAATTATGAGGCCGACCTACATACGTCCATTTTCTTCTACGTATATCCAATTCAATAGGACTGTTACGTGTTACTTGTCAGAGTACTGCATGAGGAATTGTCTTGGTCCAACATACATAAGCATTTGTCTCAGACAACGATTACCAAACGTTTGGACCTTCCCAATTGTCAGATTTTTAAAGCTCCAAGTACAACAACCGTCCAACAGCACAGACTTCATGCATACTTACTAACTTACTTATCCGGCTTCGAACAACCCTGGGGTCAGGCACCTTACAGAATTAAGATAATATATTTCGCCAACCAGCGCGATGTTTTGTTGTATCTCGCCAGTTGGTAATAACAAGTGTGCGCAGGGATTCGTCAACTTGATCCCTCCAGCGGAGTCTTGGTCATCCTATTATTCGTTTTCCTTCGAGTTCGGACCCTTCATGCTGTTTCGTCCTCATCCATTCTACTGACATGGCCTAGGCAACGCAATCGCGTTATTTTGATCCGCTTAATTATGTCGAACTTAACTATGTCAATGTAGTGATCTACCTCCTACAGCTCATGGTTTATGCGTCGCCGATGCTCGCCCCCCAAAAACTCCAACAGATATTTCGCCTGCTTGCTATAAGACCCAGGATTCTGCGCCATAAAGCAAGATAGGTGGTATGAGAGTCTGGTACAACTGGACTTTTATTACTCGAGAGAGGGCGTTATCTCTAAAGTGCTTGTTTAGCTCAAAATTCGCGGGCACAATTCTCCGCCTGCTCTTTTTTTTGTTTTTTCACTGCAGATCCGAATTATATAATTTCATTCACCACCTCGAACGTATAACGGTTATCAACTTTCACTCTGTGGTCTAATCGCGTGAATGCAGGCCCAGCTCGTTGAAACCATTCATTTAGTCTAGTCCTCATTTTCTTCCAGAACCACTTTTGCTAACTTCTTCTCAGTTCTCGAAAACACCAAAGTAACTTCTCTCATAGCGCGGCCAATTATATCTATGTCATAAGCTTACGCGAGCACCATGCGACTTTTGCTGCTGACGGTTTCATTTATGTTGACTGCACCTTTTCTCATAATGATCTCCATTAAGATGTGGACGAGATCGCACGGTAGTGTGTCGGCTTGCCTGAGGTCACTCTTATTTTCGTAGAGTTTATTAAGATTCATACCAACTTTTACAGCGGATTTGGTGTTCGTTAAGGTCATCCTGCAAAGAAGTATGAGATTTGCAGGAATATCAAGCTCAGACATTGCGCCGTAGAGTTTCTCTCGTATCGGGCTATCGAAGGCCGCATTATAATCGACAAATAGTTGATATGTGTTGATTTGCCTTTCTGGGTTTTTCCAGGATTTGGCGTAGCGTGAAATTCTGGTCAGTTGTTGATTTTCCAGGCCCAAAAGCCAATCAGGACAGCGATAATTGGTATTGGTATTATACTTCATAGAACCTTATACGCTATCAGTAGCCGTCGGTGGCGCAATGATTGTGTGCGCTCCACGTGGGTTCGATCATGCTCTGACTACCTGAAATTTTTTTCGACGTCGGTCGGTCACCTCGCTTAGTGACGTCGACACTATCGAGTATTTAGCCATGAAAAAGCTTATAAAAATACTTTTCGGATCCGGTGTAGAACTATAGGTGAGTCTAAAACTATAATGTGCATAGCTCACTGGTTGCGATAAGGCTAATTCCATGATAGTTGGCGCAGAGACACGGTTAAAGTTTTCCAAATATGGAGCATAGCCCACTGAAACTCCAATCGCCGGCCATGCATTCATCTAACTAAATTTTGCTAATGAGCTGATGCATGCACCTTATCAGCTCATCGCCGCCGGCCTTAAACATCCGCGCGGTAATTCATCGCCACCAGCGACTTTGTTGTTCTTAAGCCGGGAAACAGCTGCTCTAACATCGTCTTCGTTAGAAGGGGACAATCGACGTCGTCGTCAAAAGTGTGACCGTTTATCCCATCGTCATCAGATATCTCAGGTACCAGTAGCGGGGAGAAATGATCTCGCCATATTTCCAACATGCTCTGCATTATAGCAGATAGGACGGTACTTCATGATCATTATTTGAGAAGTCTAAAAATTAATACATTTCCTGTACAGTGCGGCTCTTGCTTTTAAAATGAACTGCTAAGATTCTAAACTTGTTGCTGTTAATGTAAAGTGGTGATCGACTAAGAAAAGGAAAATAATGCCAGTTGTATGAAATATTTCAGGATAAACCGGGGGATCTCGATGCCAAAGCTGATCAGCTATGTAGGGAGTTTCAAAGAGGAAAAGCGATAGGTGATTGGAATATTTAAAAGACGAACCAAAAGCACGAAAAGCAACAACCGCGTGAATTGTTATTGAATATTGCGATAACTAATTCGAGGAAAAAAGGACAGCAAGTGCAAAAAATCAGAATATAATAAAGTTACACTATTGTTTACAGAGATTCCAATTTAAAAGCACATTATTTAAACAAAGCATTTTTTCCACTCTCCATGAAAACTCCAACTAGTCCAATGATTTTCCAACGTTTTCGTTGTATGTTAAACAACTGTTGCCCACTCTTACTATATTACTCTATAGGAACAACAACACTCATGTAATTAAATATTAAAATTAATAGAATAAAGGATTTAATACAAACAGTAAACTTAGCCAAACACAGGCATGTAACTAAACGGTAACAATTTGCCTATCATAACAAATCCGCCTATCCCAGCCGGCAAGACAACCTGGCAATATTCAGTAGTATTGAAAAGTGTCATAAGACTTATTTGGCACAGAGATACCTAGGATCTAACATGACGTTTCTCTTTGGCGTAACAGAATATATACAACTCCCCCTATAAGTCAATATATACAAATACATGATGCAATTTTTCACATTTGAATTGGTTGTATAGTGAAGTTAATGCAGAAATGTCATCTCTGTTTCATAAATTTCAACAATGAACACTAAATAATTTATTTTATGAAGGTGCAGATTAAAATGTGTTGTCTTGTGACTGGCAATAAGTAGATATTAATTTCATGACATTCCAATCGCATTATGTTTCCAATGGCATATACCATTGTATATTAAAGCCTCTTAAATTCTATTAACATATTGCAATAGAAATTATATTAACATTTTGATACTTTTATAATTTTCTAGCGCATTCGTTTTCATTGTCGGGTATTAAATATGTGTAAATAATTTAATGCTCAACTCATATAATCTGTTAAAAAAGCAACCCAATTTACTTTGACTTCGCAACCCAAAGGAACTCTGAAAATATTATGTTTCACAGAAAATTTTGGAATTATAATATCATCTTACTTTAACGCCAAGCGAACTCGCTGGATATGCCAACATTCCGATTTGATGGGAGGGATGGAATAGTGTCAATTCGAGGAGAACGATTTGCAGAGAATAGATCTGTTATATTTCCCTCATGTGGCCCTCGGTGGTGCAATGGCTAGTTTGGGCGACGCTTGTACATCAGAACGTGGGTTTGGTCCCTGCTCAGACCACCCTACATTTCTGACGACGACGGTAATCTCGCTTAGTGATGGCGACACTCTCTTAGCCATGAAAGAGTTTCCAAAATACCTTTCGAAACCGGTGTAAAACTGTAGGTCCCAATTTGTGAGTGTAAAAACTAGAAAGCTCATATCTCACTGATTGTGAGCAGCTCTCCTTAATCCCTTCATGGGCTGATATGGGACACCATTTTGTTTGTTTTATATTTGTCTTATTTTTCGATTTTCATCACAATATCGTAGGATGCGATCGGGGTTGTATTTTGAGTGAAACGATCAAAACGAAGAAAACGCGGATATTCAATTTTATTTCGTCTTTTTTCATTTAATTAATCATTGTTCAATTTTTCTTTTTCCTCTATTCTATTTTTATTATATAAATGTTATATATTGTTCGTCACTGTGCAGACAGATAGCTGCTTTGTCCAAAATTAAATCGAAAGCAGAATGGGTGAAACGAGTTCGCTTAAATGGTGAGGAGTCTCATTTCTATTTGCACTGAGAGTCTTACATACCCTTAATCAAGCACTTCAGAGATTAGGCCCTCTCTTAAGATACAAAGATAATACAATTTTAACTGACTCTCATGCAACATATCTTGCTTAGTAATAACGATAAAATCTGGCGTAATGAGAAGATATAGGAAAAGACGTAATTGCAAAAAATTCAATTGCGACGATTGATGCGTCTCAGGTTAAGTAGGTGACTGATATCACTGAAGCTGTCGGGCATATTCTTTTGTCTTTAGAAGTCGGATGAGCAGTACATATGTATGTGCAAATGGATGATGGAGGACAGAGTTAGCCATATTGCATCCTGGTCAGAGTCTGATTCAGTAGGGTATCCTGGCAGTGGGTAAATTGTGGAACCCAGTGGACTGGGTTTGCATCCTGTCACCGCACCAAATATGGTTTTTGGGTTTAGTTTTCGCGGTTGCTAAGGATACTATTTAGCATCAATTAGCGTCTTGAGACACCGATTTGCATACCACATCACTCTGGACAATCCAAAATACCGTGTCTATATCTAGATTTATCTCGTGTATCTCGGTGAGGTTATGCAGAAAGGGACGGCCCATAGTCTCCACGCGTCCATCCATCAGAGCCGGAAAACTGCACAGGAGATGCTCCACCGTCTCCCCATCTTCTGCGTCATCGCAGGCACGGCAGTGGTCATTATATGGCAGCTTCAACCGTCTTGCGTGATTACCGATTAGCCAGAGCGCGGTCAGCACGCCACCTAGCCTAGATATGTCTCCCCGATTGTGGCTAATCAAGGAATTAGTCCGGTGAATGTAATATTCTGGCCATGTGTTTCTGGATATGCAACACCTTTCCGTCCTATTCCATGTGGTCTTCGCTTGTTCAAGGTAATGCAGGAAAATACCTCTTTTAAAAACCCTATAGGTAGTCCAAGTACCCAAGTAAGAACCACATAGGCCAGCAGGCCTAGCTCGATAAGATTTTCCCTACATTCACTAACGAGTGTAGATGCAGTGTTGTAAGATTTAAGTGATAGGAGAGCCGCTTGGCTATCTACAAATATCCCAATGCGCACTGTTTTTTGCTGCAGTATAAGAGCGGCGCAGACTTCTTTGATGGCCAGAACCTCCGCTTGGAAAACTCTGCACTTGTCTGGGAGTTTGAATGATAAATTGAGGCACGCCTCTTCGGAGAAGACACCCGAGCTGGTTCCACATTCCATTACGGATCCGTCCGTAAATACTTTGGTGTCAAAACCAGTAAGTGGTTCCCCTTTATCCCACTCTATTCTCCTGGGAAAGCTGACATCGAATACGTTATCGAACGTCAATGAGGGTGCAGTAATCGGTGCTTATATTGAGTTATCTTGTAATTGTCTGTAGTATACTCGCATGTCCATATGCGTTCCTCTTCCAGAGTTCAAGAGCGTTTAGTCGGGATTCCATGCCGCACTAGCTGTGATGTGGAGGTCGACTGGTATACTATGAAGAATTGCATTAAGGGCTTCATCTGGACATGTCCTCATTGCCCCTGTTATGCCGATGCATGCTGATCTCTGTACTCTATACAACAGTTTCTTGGTGGATGTTTTCCCTGCGACAGGCCACATTATCATTCCTCCATAGGAGAGTATTGCTCTGATTATGCTTGTGTACATCCATAGCACCATTTTCGGTCGGAGACCCCACCGGCTTTCGAACATTTTCCGACAAGTGTAGTACGCAACGGTTGCCTTCTGTGCGCGGTGCTCTATGTTACCCTAGGGTCTAGAATCACGCCCATGTCCTTGGCGTGAGTTGACAGTGGAATATAGCCGAGGAGGATTAAACTTTGGTATCTTGGTCTTCCTGGTAAAAAGCATGACCTCAGTTTTCCCTGGATTCATTCGAAGACTACTCCCAGAGGGCCAATCGTTAAGTGATTTCAAAGCCCCATTCATGATTTCGCTCAACACGGATGGGAACAAACCAGACACCAGTATTACCACGTCGTCCGCATACGCCACGGTTTTGATCCTCATATTGAGCACGAGTAACCAAAGGAGGGGAGAGATGACTCCACCACTCGCTTTGATGACTCGCTGTTTCACATAGAGGCGTTGATAATTCTGCTCTGTAGAATTGTCACAAACTGTAGCATTGTCACCAGATTTTTACACTATTGCCAAATCCTAGAGAAGACCCACGAAAACCTAATCGACTCCTCTCATCTATCTGTCGATTAGGAGGAACTCTACGAAGCAATGTCTGAGCTTGGAATTCTTACCGAACTTACTCGTCTTTGTAGGATGTCCTTGAGGAACACCAAATCCCCAGCGAAAGTTTGTAAGGATGTAATGGAACTTTCCAAGCTAAGCAAGGCCTCAGGCAAATCGACACCCTATCGTGCGATCTCTTTTACATCTTGATCGATGTATGCTAATGATATATATATCATTGGGCGCACAGTTAGCTAAGTTACTGCGGTGTTTTCGAGAATTGAGAAGGAGTCTGCAAAAGTTGGTCTGAGAGTAAATGAGGGCAAGAAAAAGTTAATGGTTTCAACGAGCAGTGCTTCCGCGCGATGAGACCAAAGCGTGAACGTTGATGATCATTATAATTTCGAGGTGGTGGACGAATTTGTATACCTCGGATCTGCCGTAAACAAAAAGAATAACGTCAGCCTTGAGATCCAGCGGAGAATTCTACTTCCGAATAGTTGCTACTTTGGGAAAAATCTTCTCTCGAGTAACAAAAGCCCAGATGTACCAGACTCTGAAAATATTCAACCTGTCTTGCTTTATGATCTAAAGCCCTGGGCCTTATCGCAATCTCTAGGAGTTTTCGAAAGAAAAATACTACGAAAAATTGTATCTGCGGCGCATGAACCATTAGCTGTATGAGCTATATCCCGACATTGACATAGGCCACGTCAGTAGAATGGATGAAGACGAACCAGCACGAGGGGATTTCGTATCCGAAGTTGAGAGAAAACGAAAACTAGGAAGACCAAGACTCCGCTGGAGGGATCATGTTGACGAATCCCAGCGCACACTTGGTATTGTCAACTGGACAGATAAGACAACAGATCGATCTGGTTGGCGTAATATGTTATCATCCTTTTGTAAGATCCATGGTCCAAATATAAGTTCTTATTTTAATTTAATTATATTTAAAAATAACTTAATTTCGTTCCGTATATTCCCATTATTTTATGAACCCATTATTCCCATTATTTATGGAACACAATTTATTAATGTGGCTGCTGCGGCTGGCATCGAAATAGCGCATCCTGTCAGTCGAATTTTCCAAGATGTTGCCTCTGGTTCTACATCACGAATGGCTCGGACGAAATTAGCCCTACGGGTGTGGCTCGTCTCTGGATTATTCGCATAACTAGTATAGGAATTTAACAGCACCCCACTAGAAAAGTATAGACTCGAAGCTCAGAGGCGGCCAATTACTTGAATTGATATGATATTGATATGAATTGATGAATTTTGATGGAGTACGTACCAGATACATTGAGTACTGAACAGGTACATATGTGACAGTATTGTGTACTGTACATGAATCGGTTAACATTTCGGTATGTTAGTTCACCATGTTAAGCAGTGACCGGTTAATTCAAATGTTATCCAGCAGGTTAAATTTACTTGTGTTCAATGGCGATTTAAAAAAAAATAAATATTTGTTGTAGCTTCATTAATTCGATTTTAAAATGACATTTTAATATTTCCAAAGATGCAGATTTTACAAAATATTTTATAGGACCTTACATCATTGTTCCGCTTTGCTTAGAATTTTTTAAATTTTTATGATATATAGATAGAATATGTGTGTATGTTACTCTGCATTTAAAAAAAAGCATATTAAGTTAAGTTACAAGTTTCTTGAAACCGACTCTCTACTTGCACGTTGTTTATGTTGGCTTTTTGTTTTCTAATATTTTCAATGGTTTACTGTTTCGTGAATATTCAAAATTTAGACTACTTGTCAAAATCTTGAGTAGACCTGGGTCTATTCAAAATATGTACAATAAATATTCACCATGCTAATTTAAAAATGTTAGTCGATTCAATTCACACACAGCAAACTAATTTTAAAGAAATTGTGATATATTGTGTTAATCATCTTGCGATATTCCAAAAATATTAAATTTCCCTTGCGGGAGTTTTTACTCTGTTTGTTTTCTTATAATTTTCTAAATTTATTCAAGCTCAATACTTTTTTAAATAATATAAAGCTTATTTATTAGCTTTATATTACTTTCAAAAAAAGTCGAGCATAAAAATGTTCCAATTTGTAAAATTTTGTATTAACCCATATTTTATTAGCTTAGAGTTCAATTTGATGTTACGGTGTAGATTTAAACCGAATGGTAACTTTCGAGTAGTTGATTGGCGGAGTAAAGCATCAGTGAATCGTGTGACATTTGCAGATTCTAGTTTTGTACTATGCGTAGTTTTTTGCGGTAGGTTTTTGTTGCAAAGCTCATACCAGATATGTCATCAAAATTTTATGATTGACCATATGCATATTTTGTGCAGCAATAATTTAGTTAGACTTGATTTGCGTTATCAAATAGCATATCAGATTTCGACACATCTTTCAGCTTTTTGCTAGAATGTAGGACATGTTGTTTAAATTACGCTTTTTTGTACATTATAATACTCAAATAATTTATAGTTCCTTGTAATGGATTTGTCATGTGTTGCACATTGGGGGATTTATCGTAGAATTGGAACTAAGTCAGCAGTTTCTAAACAGCTGGACCGATATAATTCAAGTTTCACACAAGTATAGCTGATGTCCTATGCTAGAGAAATTAATATGTATATTCAAACATCACAGACCCAACTGAAGTCCCACAGTAGTAGCTTAAAATATTCAACCTTTTTGGACCCTTATCATACTTTTAATTTTGTGCTTTTTGATAAACTTTTTTATATGTTTGTAGTGCTAATACAAATCTAGAAACAAAAATACCTGCAGGTTGGGATATGCTTTAGAGTTCTCTACATGTTTGGAAATTTTTTTTTTTAAATTTGCAATTATTTGAGAATGGCTTGGCTAAATTAAAATCAATTTTCATGCTTCAATCAATCTTTCGATTGTGCATTGGCAGGGGCAGAATATCTGCATGCCACTAACTCATCGAACCCAACAAGAAATAAAACCACCAATACACGCAACAATACGAATACAAATACGGTAACAAAATTAGCGAAAGAGGACAGCATCGAACTCTACGTCAGCGGCGATACAGACGACGCACAGTGTTAAATTCTGCCAAACTGAGGGGACTTAATGCAAAAAAATAATATGCTTCAAATTCAATGATCTTTTATTACATGTTAGAGGATATACCAATGTTACGAAAATAAACAGAAAAAGGAATGAAGAAATTCTTTTCATCAAGATAACGGTTCTATTATACAGGTCTTATTGATATACATACAAAAAAAAAGTTTGTCAACATACATCAATCAGTCACAAAATTGATGTGCTTAAAGTAAAGTCGTGCGTGATTTGTTTAGAAAAAAAGTATTTTGTTTTAAACCAAAATAGTTAATTTGTATAACTTGCCATATAGCTTTTTGATATCTGCATTGTAAAATTTTATTATTTTTATTTAATCATCAACTAAAAAGTAAGCAAATTTCGAAAAATAATTCAGTTTTAATAGATTCTAACTTACAAATTCTATCAGATTCCACATTGACACCATATATAATATAAGCGGACAGATCCCTAGAACTAATATAAAAAATAAAAAATTGCTGAACTTTTGCACAAAGGCCTAATTTTTTATAATGAGTGAAATATCACGCGAGGCTGTGTTTGAAGTTTGGGTAACTAAAATCAAACCTGAAAAGTTTGAATCGGTATTAACTTACGTGTTAACCATTTTTGGAAGAGATATGGATTATGAAAAGTTAAAAACACGTTTAAGAAAGCTATGCTACGATTTTGAAGTAAGGTGGAGTAAATCTGGAAGAAGTCTAGCTAGATTTTTGCATCAAAATTCGGATTGGCTAAAAGTAAAAATGAACGCTTCAGAGTTTATTCCTGACGTTGCGCCTTCTAATTCTAAGAGAGAATCAACTTGCGGAGGAAAAGAAAAGCAATTTTCAGAATGCTGTCAGAAAACAAAACAACGAAAGTGTAAAGAACTTATGAGCCAAATATCTAGCGACCATTTGATTATGGCAACTGAGCTTAAAATTCGATCTTGCGGGAAAGGGGATTCGGCGAATTTAGTAAAAGAATTGGCAAATTCTTCTCCATCAAGAGGGTACATCGATAAAAGGCGCAGGCTATGTAATATGGAAATAAAACGTATGTCAGCTGACCAAGCACTTGCACAGTTGAAAGTTTGATAAAAGCACAAGAAGAGGTTTTTAAGACTCTACCGGATATTAACGACGAAATAAGCATAATCATAAAAAGGGGATGTGATGGTGCTGAACAAAGCCGTTACAAACAAAAATTTGCGGACCCCAACTTGTCAGACGAAAGCTTATTTTCTATTTCTATGGTACCTCTTCAACTTTGTTCAAGTATTACAGGGGAAAAAAATATTTATTGGCAAAACCCTGCTCCATCCTCGACCAGATATTGTCGACCCATCAAACTTGTTTTTGCAAAAGAAACGCGTGATGTCATTATAAATGAAGTGAAGCATATCCAGGATCAAATTTTAGCTTTGGCTCCAACTAGCATTAAAACGGAGAATTTTAATTTTAAAGTAAAAGCTACTCTCGTTTTATGTATGATTGACGGAAAAGTTTGCAATGCGTTGTCAACATATAAGTCATCACAAGCATGCTACTTGTGCGGTGCTACTCCAAAAACGATGAATAGTATGAACTCCTTATCAGACCGTGATATTAATGTAGATATGCTTGCTTTTGGCCTTTCACCTCTACATGCTTGGATACGATTTATGGAATGCGTTCTCATATAGGATGGAAATAAAAAAATGGTATGTAAGAGGGGAGGCAGATAAAGCTAAAGTAGCTGAAAGGAAGAAGGAAATTCAAACCAGATTTAGAAACGAAACGGGCCTTTTAGTGATATGCCAAAACAAAAACCGGCAATACCAATGATGGCAATACTGCCAGAAGATTCTTTAAAGATGCCATAATAACATCGGACATAACGGGTATAAATTTGAATCTAATAAACAAGTTTTGCACAATACTAACTTGTATAGGAAGTGGATACTCAATTAATATACCTGCTTTTCAACGTTACACGGAAGAAACTACAGAACTTTATTTGTCGGAATATTCGTGGTTCTACATGCCAGTAACTGTCCATAAAATTGTATACCATGGAAAGGATATAATATCTTCCTGCATCCTACCCATTGGCAATTTTTCAGAAGAAGCCCAAGAATCGAGAAATAAAGATGCAAGAAATTATCGCGAATTATTCACTAGAAAAACATCACGGGAGGACTCAAATACGGATTTATTGCACAGACTGCTTATTTCATCCGACCCATTCATAGGCAGTTTACGTACAACTCCAAAAACCAAGCGAGGAGATTTATCTGCGGAAGTGGTAGCATTATTATTGGACCATCAATATAACGAAGATAATTCTGATGATGAAGAATATTATGATTCGGATTAAATTAAGAAACTTTTATTTAATTATTTTTATATTATGTTTTAATTTATTGTTAATGTTGGAAACCCTGAAAGTAAGAAACATTTTCCCCCTTTTATTTAATATAATATCTTCTCATTAAATATAGCTGCATAACACAACTTGTATGGTTAAATATAAAAAAGAGCTAAGTATAAAATAAATCAAGTACATGTCTGCCTTTAAACCTAGAAAAATGATGTTTGAGTGGGGTTTGGGTGCAGTAGTTTCTGTCCCATGTTGCTCATCTCAGAGCTTAATCAAAACATTGAACATTAAAGTCTATACACCAAATTTCAAGGCGAAATCTCTTACACAACGCCTGAAATTGAATTAAGTCCCCCTAGATTGGCAAAACCTTACACTGTGCGACGGTCTGTCTGCACTCGGCAACATCCAACTGTCTGATACCGGTGACGATTTCAATATTATGATGGAATCGGATAGGTCTGGCTTGGAACCCAAATCCGAGATGTGCACCATGGGTACCTCAGCTGAGTCAGAGAAGGTTAAGAGCTGGATACAAGCGTTCGCAGCGCTATCTGAGGAGTATGCAGTCGAACGAACCAATATCCCTCTCAGTGCGCGGCAAACGCTTAATCCGGAAACATAAGTATGAGTCTCTGATGAATACAGCCGCCTGCTAAGAAGGACGCTACTGATACACTTACAAAATTAAATACACAAATAAACTCAAATATATCAACAGACAGTCACACGATACGCAAAACATGGCCATAAATCCAGCGACGCAGGCAGTCCCGGATGGTGGCAGACATACTTTACACAGCCCACCCAACGGCAAGCGCTCTAAAAGACCAAGAGTGGATCATCCTGTCATCGCGGGCACCTGTGGTCAAAAGACCTCCACCAAGAGACATCACTCTAATGACTCCCAGGCCCCTACGGGCAAGCGGGTCAAAAAAGCTGAGAGCTTTACATCATCACCCCAGCTCCAAATGCCGATTTTGGATCGGAGCAAAGATGGCTGTTGGTAGAAGAAGGCATACTGCGGAAGATGCATGAAGCACGAGGGGCCAAATGGCATAAGGGCTTGAAGATTATTGGCTACGGCAACCCTAGAGCTCTAAAGTTCTTGTCAGTATGCGTCAACAATCTGAGCGGACTCTAGTCATATATGAATATCTGCATCGTGCCTATCGACCAAATCCCGAGCTGGACCACGGTCAGAGTACGGGTCTCACCGCCCATCCTGGAGGACGACGTTTTCCTGGCCCTCATTAAAAGGCAGAATAAAAACCTGTAAGCAGAGGACTAGAGGACCGGATATTTCGAGGTCGTGCGAGAGACAAAGGAGACGGTAATGACTTATGAATTAGAATAGGTTCAGAACCCCTACGACTTCTGAGACTCTCAACAGGCCTTATTAAATTCGGTCAAAACTGACTCCTAACGTCCGTCTCCGACGAAAGAGAGAGTGGCAGAAACCGCAAGCGGCATGAGGGTAGTGCCAAATAATCTGCATCACTCTAATGCACCATCGGACGAGCTGCTGGGAACAATGGAACAGCCACGAAACCCTTACGGTAGTGGCAATGGAACGCCAGAATAAATCTATGCTGGGCTTCCCATCCACGTATATGCCATACTCATGGAAAGACCAGTTGACCTATATGTATGGGGGAAATTGAAACCAAACAACTTTAGCGCGGCATAACACGCCAACCTGAAAGGCAGAGTACTGGAAAAGGCCTTGCATGAAGCGGTAGGATTTCCTCGATAAATCCATTTATTATAAGGATTACACCATGGCAACTTTCCTAGACGTGGAAGGAGTCTTCAACAATGTGAATATAGCATCCATACTAAACGCAGTTGATGGCATAGGCTCACATACTGGCACAACGAAGTGGACAGGATATATGTTTAAAAGCAAAATCATAAACTCATATATGGGCAACGGTTCAGTAAGGACACGAGTTACAAGAGCAACTCCGCAAGGGGGATTGATCTCACCGATGTTATGGGATCTAATGATGAACACAATCCTTAAAGAGTTTGATAAAACGGACATCAACGTCACAGCATATGCGGATGACGTGATTCTCCTCATTGCCAATGGTTAGCGAAATCATGGAAAGGTCACTAAAACAATTGACACCTAAACAGAACTAGCCCTTTTTACGCGAAGATACAAAATTCCGAAAATGTTCGGACGCAAATGGAGGGAGTTTCCAACCGAAAATGATACACTGGATGTATACAGCGATTATAAGACCGATACTCTCCTACGGATTAATGATATTACCGGCATTACCGGCGCCCTCAGGTCTGCCCCTCAAGTGGCACTGGAGGCGATGCTGAATCTCCCACCGATCTATATAGGGCGAAATCTCAATCTTCACGGATGATTCTAAAGTGGAAGCAGGCACGGGGTCGGGAATATACTCCGATCCCTAAATCTCAAGATTCGCACCAGACCTCCGAACTAATGTACGGTCTTTCAGGCAGAGATGTATGCCATTAACGTTGCCGCAAAACAGATTTTAGAACGGGATTTATCTCCAGCGAAACTCAAAATCTAAGGCATCAGCAGGGCAGTTCTCAAGTCCTTAGACTCAGGAATAATCAAATCACGTTTTGCGATAGACTGCTTCTTATCCCTAACCCAAACTCAGGCGCACGAAATCACGCTCTGCTGAGTACCGGGACATAGAAACATCCACGACAACGAAACACCAGATGAATGTGCCAGAACGGGCTTCTGTGCGCGGGAAGGCGATGCGACTCTGGTCGTGCATATTCCGTTCGTGGAACAGATGAAGCAAGTTAACGAACTGGGAGTAGTATTAACTTAGCCCGGGATGGGAATCGGAACAGAACTGTAGGATAGCTCGATCTTCCATATGAAGACTTCTGCAGTAGCTGTTTAAATGAGGAAGCAGACACTCCAATTAAACCTCTTGTCAAATTCATCTTGCTGGTTGAGAAAATTTTTGCGCTAGACGCTCTCCTTTAGCTTACCCTCTCTCCTGCATTCTTCCCTACAACTATTCCTATCTCCTCTCTCCTTGCAATTCTATGTAAGGGGACTACAATGGACCGAAATTACGGCCTCGGGTGAACTCGTTATTTGTTTTTAAACTCAAGTGACGGGTTTGCCTTTCAACCTAACCTAACGTAAAAGTTGCAGCCACGAATAAAACTATCAGCAGCAAAAATCGCAAAATCATTGGGCGAAATCAGTACGAAGTTACTGAAGTATTTTCGAGAATTGAGAAGCAAAAGTGGGTTTAACAGTAAACGAGGAAACACAAAATTAATGGTTTCGACAAACAGAATATCCACCCGAACGTTGATAAACGTTATAATTTCGAGGTCATGGACGAAAGCGAGCACTTCAGAGATAAAATCGAGCGAACCAACCGAGAAACCAAGATCCAACTGTATATGACTCTCATACAACCTGTCTTGCCTTATGGCGAAGAATCCTGGGGCATATCGCATACTAATGAAACATGACTTCGAAAAATATATGGTCCTGTAATATAAAACGGTGAGTATCAACGACGGATGAACCACGTGCTGTATAATGTGTATCAAGACACTGCCGTAGCTAGGCGTATCAACATAGTGCGTTTACACTGGCTAGGCCTGACGGACATCGATAAATTTGACGACAAAGACTTCGTTGAAAGGACCAGGTGGAATATCGCCTGCTAGAGTTTGGTGTTACCAACTGGAGGAGAAAATCTGAAGATAAGGTCGGTTCGGGAAACATGTTTTTGTCAGTTTGTAAAGCCTTTGATTCCTCCCCCACGTTTGGGGCCACATAAGTTGTTAAGATTCCATAGTAATGCTAGTCTTTGACAGAAGTTGTTTGTAATATGCTAATGTTGTCTCGTTTTTTTAAGACAATTGTTACTACAGACTTTGGCAAACAAAGTAATGTGCTGACACTCAGTCAACCAACGCTGAAAAGTGATCCAAACATTTTACGTTAATGGTCGTTCTGCACTTCACGCATTGCGTGAATTTTGCAGTCAACATAACCGGCCATCTGAGTCAACAATCTGCTAGTTGGTGCAGAAATTTGAAGTTTTTAAAACACCCGTGCAGCTTCGTACAGGTCGTTCGGGGGAAAATGTAGCTGCTGAGGAACAAAGTGAACACACCGCAGATTGTGGAACAGACCGCGGCAACAACAATCAAACCATTCCTACAGTGCAGTTCAGCGGATTTTAAAAATACATATTTTCTACGTAACAGAATTCAATCGACACACGAACTGAACGCCATGGACCATTTGCAACGCAGTACATTTATCAATTGTATGCTTGAACAACAACTATTTCATGCCGATTTATGAAAAAAAAAAATCCAATGAGTGTTCGAACTCACGGGCGATGTGTTAACACCTTTTTGCTACACGGTACCTGTTCGATTTCTATGAACACATTCGTAAATGTTACATTGGAAAATAAAAAACAGCGGTCAATCATATGATGACGTTACAGTTAAATAATATTAATACAGACTTAAAATTATTTAAAGACCCAGTGCAAGCACATGTGTCATTATTTTCTTGCTCAATACTTTTTGTTTTATTCCCACAAAAGTCAAAGAATGCAAAGCAACAGACACTTGTACATACATACATACATTGTTATATTCGTACGATATAACCAAAGATCAACATAAAATACTTTTGACGTGACAACGTCTTAAATTAGGTTGCGGCCGGGAGTCACTTATGAAAAAGTGTAACGCCCGGTAACGTTACGATGAGTCACCGAACACAAGTAAACGCAATGTGTTTACTTGTATGCCAGAAACGATTTGCTTTGCTGGCTTCTAGTGGCTGTTGGTCGGTGGTGTGAGTGTTTTTGTTTTTTGGCACATCATATATATGACGACTGAGCAAGTATGTATGTGCGTATATATGTGCGTGTGTATGAATATTGATTTAGATCAGTCTGCATTGGATAAGGTATTATTTTTTGTTTTTTTTTGTTTTTTGTTTTTTGGCTTTATGATATGTGTAGTGTATGTTTGTGTGTAGAAATTTTCATATGAATTAGGTAGCCAAAACGAAACAGAGAGCTGCGGTCGGCTTTAAAAACGATATGCGAATATGATGAATTGAAATACTTTTTGGTTAGTAAATTATTTTCTTTTGTTTTTAATAAAAGAAATGTTTATTTTTTATAATAAAAGAAATGTTTATATTTTATAATAAAGGATATGTTTATTGTTTATAATGTCACATTTGATAATGTGTTCATAGAAATCGCACAGGTACCTAGATGGTGTTGAAATTACTTCTATTTTCCTAAACCATAAGTTTCAATAAATGTTAAAACATCGCCCGTGAGTTCTAACACTCATTGGGCAAGTGAGTTCATTGCACTCCTATTGTGCAATTTAATTATATTCATATCAATAAATATTCTACCGAGAAAAAGACGTTGTCACGTAAAATCTTCGCCCGTAAAACCGACTTTACAGGCAACAATTTTTTTTTAATATTTCTCCAAATTAATACTCCAAATTAAAACACTTAAATCTCGGCTCGCCGATATCGGATCGGCTTAATTTTTGGCCGAAACTCTTCGTCGAAACCCGCACTAGCTTTTTAATCCAAAAATTAATAAAATCGGCTATGAATTTCCGGAGAAAATCGCGTGGGAAAATTATATGAAAATCGACCAACAATCACTTTCAATACTGACTGCCAAGCAACGAACAAACAAACGATGATTTACTCTTCCAAACCTAACACTTGCGTATGTATTAAATTTATAGTTTACTACCCTAGAGGCGCGCGTATAGATGTTAACACATCAAAAAGTCATCATGAGCGGTGCGTCAATTTGTATGGGACCAAAAACTTGATAAAGAGTATAGCAGCAAATTCTAAGAAAAATGTTCCCTAGAAACCTTGGTTATAAAATCAAAATCGAGCCCGCTATTTGTCACTTGAAAATTTGAATCTAGATACACTTCGATTGAAATTTGAAACACATTCTACTCGTTGCTACCGTTACAATGACGTTTATTTTAGGTCGAAACTCCCCACGGTTCCTGTTTTATAGCTGTGTAAAGTTGGTCATCTGCAGCATTTTTGTGTAATGTTAGAATAACTTTTGAATGCAGTATTAGACTGTAACGACGAAGGTATCGCCTTTAGGAATAAAAATACAAATGGCAAATCTAATATCGCATTCGAAAGTTATTCTAACATTAACACAGATATCCCTTCACAAAAATGCTGCAGATGCTACATAAACCATGGAGACTTTCGACCTAAAATAAAAATCCTAGCAAGGTTGCAATGATTTGAATATATGTGTGCAATTTCGTCGAAATCAAACAGTACCAAGTCACAAAAGAATGGCATTTGGTTTGATTTTTTACGCTAATATGTGTAGAAATTTTCAAGTGAAAAATCGCGGGCTCGATTTTGATTTTAGAAAAGTGGGTTCTTGGGAACATTTTCATAAAAATTGCCGTAGATTACGTTTCTGTTATACTCTTGGTCGGCAAAACAATTGACCCACCCTAGTGAGCATACATGAGTTTTCTTAATTTGTATTGGATTTTAATTTACATTTCTTTATCTAAGGCAAATGCCAAAGAATTACCATTGTTCGCAATGCCAATTAAACAATTTTGAATTTGCATTTACTTAGGCAATGCAAATGCACGTTGTGGAATCGCATGCCAATTGTAATGAAATATGGGAATGCTTTGAATTATTTTGAATTTGTTTGACTGCTGGAAATTCTGTTTTTAAACTCTTTTATATGTACAGGTTTGTGGTTTCGATAGGTATTAACTCGTGGTAAAAAACTATGCACCCACATCGAGTCACTCTTTGGTGTTAAATTTAGGCTGGCTCATTCATCAGACCGGACTTCTTCGAAAATGATACCGCTAATGCAGTTACGTTAAACGTTTTCATGGCATT
Source organism: Phaonia tiefii (assembly GCA_963931995.1). Classification (NCBI taxonomy): domain Eukaryota; kingdom Metazoa; phylum Arthropoda; class Insecta; order Diptera; family Muscidae; genus Phaonia; species Phaonia tiefii. Next base: position 18,549,344 of record OZ008368.1, on the reverse strand, counting down.
ATAACAAACTTAATATGGCCCGTATTAGATGGCAATATGTGGTTCCAACACGATGGTGTCCTCTGCCACACAGCGCATGAACTAGAAAATATGACGAATAAACGAAAAAAACGAAAAAATTCGTCAAGTTTTGGTGTGTATTATTTGTAAAAGAAAATTTGCGGTCTCATTGAATTACCCTGTATAATAATGTAACATCTTATCTTCACTCTGAGATACAAAACAGGACAAATGAAATTTTTGCCTGGTTATAATGCTGGCTATGAAAATCAGTGAACGAGTTTTCTTTCTTGTAGTACTCGTACACTGAGTCAATTCCTCTTCAACACCAATTATGTATTCATTGTGTTGCGGTACAGCGTTTTATTGACTTTCCGAGTATCTAATCCGAACGAAGTATCAACTTTTAAGATTAATATTTGCATCTTAAAAGTTGATACATAACTCAAATACAATTTTCCAGAATAAAGTTAAAATTTTGCTAAATTGAAATAGGAACACAGCACTAATACCACATATCAAGCAATAGTTTTACTAACAATATGATGTTAAAAATGTTGTGCAGTTGATTGCAATTTGATAACTTGTACTGTACGATACACGACCGCTTTTAGATTATAATTGACTAAAATACCAAAGAACAAAAATAAAATTACAAAGACAAATGATGTTAACGCGCAATTCACAGAGGACAAATCATAAGCGAACATCAACGTATTTACGGTGGAAGAAAAAGGGTATTGAATAGTTATTTAACTTTGCGTCGCAGAGTGGTACAGAATCTTTTGATCGAGCAAAATTCAAAGTTCGTAAAAAATCGATTGTAGGTAAGAAGTTAGCGATTATTTTGTCATAGTAGGATTAAACATATATAAAAATTGAGTATAGTATAGTAACTTTTCTAAAGTTGGCTACTTTTCTTATTTTTCAATCGTAAAGAATGCGACAATTTTTGGTTTTTTCTGTCCATCTTTTGTTTAGCATCTTTTGATTCATTTCTTGATAATGCTTACAAACAATGTATTTTTGTTCGTAGGAGATTGCTATTTATAATTCGGGAACATTAAATAATAACTTTCTTCCTAAGTGAAAATGGCTTTATTTTTTTTTTCAAAGTATTCCCCTTGACAATCAATACCCTTTTCAAACCATTTGTCATAGTAGTTTTTCCATTCCTCTTGAGGCACCTCCAAAACATGGTTTTTGAACGCTTCAACCGCTTCTTCAGCGCCTCGTAAATCGTTGACCACGCAGTTTACCTTTGATATTCGGGAACAAGAAGCAGTCATTTGGTGCCAAATCAGGACTGTATGGAGGATGAGTCATCAATTCGACTTTGTGACTGCTCAAAAATTAACCTGTTTGACGAGATGTGTGAGATCTCGCATTGTCATGATGAAGAATGATTACCGAAGTGAAGTTCACCCACCATGGCTGGCCCACTTTTCTGTACAACGTTAGAATAAACCAAATCGATTAGAATAGCTCTAACTTCAATTCTAGTTACGTTATTCAGAATATTATGTGCTATGTAATCTAAAATTAAGAACATTTATATGTGAAGCGATCCTTAAGAAGGATAAAATTTAACATTTTTGATGTACATTTATTTGAATTTGAATTTCATTGACCGATACTTGATAGTTTTTGGTTAATGCATGATAAATTCAAACTGCAAGCTTACAAGTCATGAACATTTTTCTAATTGAAAAATGGTTAGTTTTTGTTGGAAATAATAGACAATTCAGTTCAACACACTACGTTTCAGAAAAAGTTCGCAAAATTAAAAAAGATAAAACAATTTCTTTATACTGTTTTACTAGTACTAAATGTAAATTTGGAAATAAAAACTCAAGCACTATGAAACAAGAAAAGATCCTTAATATCGAAGAAAACTAATATGCGCCATATACATATATGAAAACTTCTTAGACAATTATAAAAAGTTTTGAAAATTTTCACACTTTAATATTCACTCATGTTTGAAATTTTAGAAAAAAATTTAAAGGACTTTGTAACAGGACTTAGTTTTACTTTTATTGACTATTTTACAACCTCATGAGGTCAGACGTCTTACACATATTAATTAAACATACAAATTTCAACATATTCTTCCAACTGGCTCTATCCTTCACCTTTTATCGACAGTTGGTAACACCATGGACACGGAGGGTTTCTTCTGCCTGGTCTTTCCAGCGGACTCTTGGTCGTCCTCTTTTCCTGCTTCCATCGGGTACGTTATCAAAAGCCTTTCGCGCTGGCGCATCTTCATTCATTCTGACAACATGGCCTAGCCAACGCAATTGGCCTACTTTGATTCTTTGATTCGCCTAGCTAAGTCCACGTCAGAATATAAACTATATAGGTCTGAATTCCAGCGACGTCGGTACTCGCCGTTTTCTCTAACAGGACCACATATTTCACGGAGAATTTTTCCCTCGAAAACACCCAGTTGTTTTTCATCCGCTTGCAATATGACCCAAGTTTCGGAGCCATATCTCAAGACAGGTAAAATGAGAGTCTGATATAGGGCTATGTTCCTAAACTGCTTGCTGAGCCCAAAATAACATCTATTTGCAAGCACAATTCTCCTATCTATCTCCAAGCTGAGGTTGTTGCAGGCAGAAGAATCCCTTTTTGAATACAGGACATAATTCACTGAGACTCCAATCGTCGGGCATAGATTCCCCCAGCCATACACCGCATATAAGTGGATGCATGTGGGCTAGCAGTCCTTCGCCACCTGCCCCAAAACTTTCAGCGGGTAGGCCATCCGCACCAACGGCTTTACTATTCCCAAGGCGGGTGATCGCCGTTCCAATCCTGTCTTAGTTTGATGGGGGGGGGGGGGTACAATCTACACTATCTTACACTATCATTACCTCCTGATCTTCAGTGGAAGAATCTGAGTGGAGTAGTGCTGAAAAGTGGTCTCTCCACATTTTGAGCATACACTGCTTCTGGAAACAGGACTAGGTCCTTAAAATCGACGAAAACTAATATCCACCATATACTATACGCAGATTTCTCAGAAAATTAAAAAAAGTTTGGAAAACTTTCACATCTTCATATTCACATATGTTGTTGAAAATACGAAGCAGAAATTTTACAAAAAATGTCAAGGACATTGAACCAGGTCTAGGTCCTTAAAATCGAAGAAACCCAATATCCGGCATATGTATGAAAACTTTTCAGAAAATTAAAAAAAGGTTTGAAATTTGTCACACTTTAATATACAACATGTATGCAGATTCACAGATATTATTGTAAATTCTAAGGAGAAATTTAAAAAAAAAAAAATTGAACATCGCACATTATATTACTGACAGTTACACATTTCAAATATCATGTCCCAACAGCAACGAACATGTCCGAGGTATATTGCCGAGTGTAAAATATATAGCTGAACTCTTCTTGCCCACATTCGAAGATAACCAGAGTTGGTAAATGCATGAAACAAGAAAATTGTTTCCTATCTTCTACAGATTTCCACAATATTAAAGAATTTAGAATATGTCATATTAGATCGATTATAAGGACCTAGTCCTGTTTCAATGTATTTGGCATTTTGTCTAAATTTTCTCATTAGTATTCACAAGAATATCTGTGAATATTAAAGTGTGAACATTTTCAAAACTTTTTTTAATTTTCTGAGAAATTTTCATATATATATCGGATATTGGTTTTCTTCGATTTTAAGGACTTAGTCCTGTTTTAATGTCCCCGAAATTTTGTCTACAATTTCCCCTTAGTACTCACAATAATATCTGTGAATATTAAAGTGTGCAAATTTTCAAAACTTTTTTAATTTTAGGAACGTTTATATATATGACGGAAATTAATTTTCGTCGATGGTAAGGACACAGTCCTGTTCCAATGTCCTTGGAATTTTTTCTAAAATTTCTCCTTAATATTAATGTAAAATTTCTGCTTCGTATTTTCAACAACATATCGCATCCTATCTACAAAAGAGTCATAACTCAAAATATTCAAATTTTCAATAGAGCCAAAAAACTGATTTGGTTAATTAGAAATATGTATGAAAATACTCACTAATAGACATATTCATAAAGGATTTTTTCACGAAAGAGAAGAGTAAACGACGTCAGATTTTTACAGTGGATAGAAATGGTCCTTGGTTATTGTTTTTAAGCAAAAAATTAAAATTGGAAAATTTTGAGTTATGACTCTTTTGTATTTAGGGTGCGATATGTGAATATGAAAGTGTGAAAGTTTTCCGAACTTTGTTTAATTTTCTGAAAAGTTTACATATACATACATATATGGCGGATATTAGTTTTCGTCGATTTTAAGGACCTAGTCCTGTTTCGTTTCAATGTCCTTGACATTTTTTATTAAATTTTTGGTTCGTATTTGCAACAAGATATGCGAATATTAAAGTTTGAAAATTTTCAACACTTTTTTTAAATTTTCTGAAAAATTTTCATATATATGGCGGATATTGGTGTTCGTCGATTTTAAGGACCTATTCCTGTTTCAATGCCCTTAATATTTTTCGTAAAATTTCTGCTTCGAATTTTCAACTTTCCAAACTTTTTTTAACTTTCTGAGAAGTTTTAATATATATAGCGGATATTAATATTCGTCGATTTTAAGGACCTAGTCCTGTTTAAATGTCCTTGACATTTTTTATTAAATTTATCCTTAGTATTTCCAATAAAGTGTGTGAATATTAAAGTGTAAAAAGTTTGAAAACTTTTTTTAATTTTCTGAGAATTTTCATATATAGAGCGAATATTGATATTTATCGATTTAATATTTATCGATCAAGTTCTGTTTCAATGTCCTTGACATTGTTTATAAAATTTTTCCTTAGTATGTATTTGCAAAAATATGTGTGAATATTAAAGTGTAAAAATTTTCCAAAATTTTTTAAATTTTCTGAGAGTTTTCATATATGGGCATTTCCATACAAAGTGCCACCCTATGTCGCATCACGATCACATCGTAAATTGTTTATATTTTAGGACCATGTAGTTCGATTGTTTTCTATTCTTTTACTAAATACAGAATGTAAGAAGCTCTATATTTAATAGCAGATAAGAAACAATCTAACTAACTGGTCTTAAAATATAAGCAATTAACTAGGGTGACGTGATGTGACAAAAGGTGGACCTTTCTGTCGAAATGCCCATATATGGCGGGAATTGGCTTACGTGGATTTTAAGGTCCTAGCCCTTCTTCAATGTCCGTGACATTTTTTTCTAAAAATGTCTTATCGTTAATACTAAAAACGTGCATGGGAATAAAAGTGGGAACCTGTTGTATAAAAATATCATACAATTTAATGGGTAATGGTTTTAATGGCATATATATAGGATAGGATAATTGCATTTAAAGGACCTTGTACCCTTTCGATATCTTACATTTTTATTTTGGACATTCTGTCACTTTATTAGTGACCAGTGCAATGAAATTTATATGCTTGGTTTGATTCAAATACAATAAAATTTGAAGGTGGGTCAACATCACACTACCATATACTACTGTGAAGTTAGCCCGCCATCGAAAAATGTGGGCTACGATGACTGGCTAATTTCACGCTAGTGTATGAGTAGTCTTCGATGATTGGTTTTACGAATTTCTCCGAAGACATGCGGCAAACAAATGGTCGTGTACCAGTCAGAATTAACCGTCCTACGTTGTTCAAGCAGAACGGTGGCCACATTATCCATTCTAACGAAGAAACAGACGACCATTTGCTTCGCTGTGCGTCTTCCACGATCTTTTGTCGATTTAGCTCGTCTTGAAAGACCTACACGGTCGATTGCTGTTTTCTTTCCGGCACATACGCAAATATCTAGGTACCAGCGATTTAAAGTGGATTTTGATGATTCGTAAAAATTGTCACGGGTTAATTCTATTTTTTGACCAAGATGTATTATTCAACACACTGTAAATACAACAAATAGTGGTCGTAAGTGGCAACGTTCTATGTATATTTATGCTAAAAAGTGTCAAGCTTTCCAATGGAAGTTCCAATTTTCATCTAGGAACACTAGTATTGCCAGTTCCAGAAATATTAATAGCAACCCACGTACTACAGTTATTTCCTTTTTTTCGAATTTTGAACATCGATAACATTTGATATTTTTTCAAATTTCTTGAACTGTATCTCATACACATTTGGAGAAATTGCACTCAATTTGAGCTATTTTGTACCCATTCTGAGAAAGTGTGGTTCATTGTCTTTAACATGACGGCCAAGTTTTGTTTCTACCGAATATAGTTTAGTTGTACTAAAGTTTATCAATACCTCCAACGAATATTAAATACACTTGAAAAGGTTGGTGTATTCCCCAATTTCTCAGGGTAGTTATCTCCTATGCCAAATTTTGTGTAAATCGAGAATGCGCAGAGCTCACAGGTTGTGAGAAGCTCTCTTCAATCCCTTCATGGGATGTCATGGGAAAAAATTTTTGTTTTAAGTTGTACTAAGGAAGAATTTTTAGATTTCGAAATACCTATCTCATCAATGGGAAACTCTTCAAATTGGGGGAATTATCAAGAGTATAAATTGTTTTTTTAAATATGAAACATTAATGCGGTAAAATATTACTAGATAATTCTATACATATATGTATAATGAGTGTCTCAGTAAGATTGCACTTTTTAATTCTAGTGAATTTTTTTTTCATGTGGCAACTCTGAAAGTTAACAGCTGTCACATGTGTTTAATCCAATTATTAAAAATGGAGTGCTTTGCGCCTTATAATTGTGAAAACTTTTAACAACATTTAGAAAGTTGTGCTGAGACCACTCGCAAACTTTGAAGAATTTTCAGTCGAGAAGTGCACCTAATGTGTCAACCATTCGAAGAGTGGTCAACAAATTGGTAGAAAGTGCGTCGGTTATGGACAATTTGGGAACGTTCTCAACTACTTGAATTTTCACGGAGTACTACGCAGTGAATTTGGCAAAAACCATTCACCTTCATCCGAACAAAATTCAGCTTATTCAGGAGCTCAAATCAGCACACCATGGTATGCGCCGGCGTTCAATGGGTAATGGAGTAAAGTGAAGTGAATGCCAATTTTTCCAAACAGGTTATCTTCCTCGATGAAGCGCATTTCCCTCTGAATAGCTTCGTGAACACACAAAGTTGTCGAATTTGGGGTTCAGAAAATCCTCATGCAATCCATGAAAAACAAATGCACCCACAACGAGCAACTGTCTGGTGCGGATTTTGGTCAGACGGCATGATTGGGCGTTACGTTTGTGAAGATCAGGTCGAAATTGCAGTGACTGTGAACGGCATTCTTTACATGAACGTGATAACGGAGTTCCTGCGGCCTCAACTGGACAGCATGGAATCGGACGACATGTGATTTTAGCAAGACGTTGCCACCTGCCACACCGCGCATGAAACAGTGGATTTATTGCAGTAACGATTTTCAGCACAAATTATCTTAAGATATTCTGACGTTAACTGGCCACCAAGATCGTGCGAATTAACCCCGTGCGATTTTTGTTTTGTGACATCTCGGGTTTTTGCGAATAAACCGGAAACAATTCTTGAGCGCAAATACAACGTCCAACGCGTTATCGTTGAGATACAGCCAGATCTCTGTATAAAAAATTGATGAAAAATTTCATAAAAAGAATAATGGCCTGTCACCAGAGCCGTGGGGCCATTTGACGGATGTTTTATTACATACTTAATCGGAATATGTCTTCTTTACAAACCAATACAAAAATCACAACTATCTCAAAAAAACGAGATTTTATTCTAAAATGAAAAATTGCATTCTTACTGAACACCCTTTACTTACGCGTAGCCACCTAACTTTTAAACAAATCTAAATAGTTCCTTTTACTCCCATGTATGTAAATATAATCGTGTATATTTTAAACTACAAGAACCCTTTTGTCGACACTAGCATTATCATTCATATTATGACTGTGGAAGCAGAAGTTTTTTGTCATCAGTTTCAATGAAATTTAACAATTTTACTCCACAAAAAACGAAATCAATTGAGCGTGCCGGAATAACTGTTTTGCATTTCAAACGTGAAGTTTGTGTTCAATAGCTGGCAATTTTTTCTTTGAGATTTTTTTGTCCCACGTCGCTATCCAATCAAATTGATTTGATGTCATTTACCTTTATCAATTAGAAAAAGTCAATAATTTTCAAAAAGATTTTTTGTATGAACACATTGGGGAAAAGCATTTAAATATAAATTTAGTAGATTAAATATCACGGAAGAGAGTAGTTTTAAATAGAAGTGGGAAACATTTGGTGAGAGAAATGTTTTTATTTAAAATCTAAAACCCATTGATTTAAATTCTAAAGTTATAAAAACTATCGATTAGTAAAAGATTCAATTGAAGTTCAAAGTTTCGATTTGTCACTTTCTTAATATCGCCTTGTGACAATAAAAAATTGATTGCCTTTATTTTAGAACAATGCAAATACCATTTAGTTCTGAAAAAGTTGATTGACATAAATTTAATTAAAATGATAACAATCGAGCAACAAGAGATACAAGAGAGAGAAACGAAGATCGAAAATTATATCCTTTTTTGTGCTTAGTCACATGTTAGTCGAAAATTGATCCGTATCAATTCTCTATCCACTGTCTTACTAAAACATGGCCATGTCTGCTTTAGAAAATTGCAAACCTTGTTGCCATGGTTGTCGTTAAAAGACTACAAAAATGAGTTAAACGTTAGGATGTATTTGTTCGCTTCTACGCCGCTCGATTGCTACAGTGAACTATACATAGGTGTTATGCATTAGAAATCATTATGTGGAGAATGTATAGTGTAGTGAATATAACGTTGTATGCGTTCACACTAGAGGGTACTGAAAACCGAGTTTTTTGGTATTTCAATCGTAATGTCTCAAAAGATGAGTATTCCAAAACTGATTACGCGAAAGTCAAATTTTTTTACTTATACCCCCCTAACGGCTACTGAAATTTCGATTCCTAATAGAGTAGTGTCAATATGGTTGTTCACTATTGCTCAAATGTATTACCATCATGAGGATAATTAGAAAAACATTTTATCAAATTTTTGACAGATCATTTTTTTCATCGGGTTGCTGTTGTGTATTACTCTTTGGTTGGACATAAATCGTAACCTACATAAAACATTAGTGGCAATCAAATACAATTTAATCTTAGTTTGATGCATGGTTTCATCCTGGCTACTTACTCAGGTTTCTATCAATTTCCTCATATGTGGATTAACAAACACAAAATTACTCAACTCTGTCATCTGCCGTTTCACATTATAACACGTTTCGGCCATTTGTAGTGTATCATGATCTGTAATTGTTTGTGTGATTGTATTCAGTAATGTTTACAATGTCATAATGGAGAGATATACGCAAAAACAACGTTTACAAATTATTAAATTTTTTTGATGTGTTAACATCTATAGGCGCGGGTAGAAGCCAAACTCACAAAGGCAATACATCCAAACACAGTTTGTCCGACTGCGATCACAGATTGTTTGGCGTTAAACTCCTCCGAAACGGCTGGACCGATTTGCATGAAATCGGGTAGGTCTCAGAATCGGCTAACGTCTATTTTTCATACTCCTAAATGATAAGGGTGACTCACCCCTATATAGAACACAGATGTGTCCGACTGCGAAACACAGATTGTCAGATTGCGAAAAAAAACCACACTGATGTAGCGACAGCGAATAGTTGTCTTGTGTGGGTGCGGAGCACTTTCAGAGCAAAGAGAATTATGACGTGGTTATACGTATATAAAAATGAGATACCAAGATAGCAACGAAAATTGTGTGAACTTTTGTAGAGTATGTACCATAGACTAATATTTATAGTAGACTTAATAGTTCTCTCTCTAAATTTGTGTCATTTGTCCTGGTGTGATATTTGCGTTCGATGTTGAAAAGAATTGCTTTACTATTACCAGATAGAGGCAATGGTTCAAAACAACGAACAAAATAACAACAACGGCATTTCGTTTTGTGTGTTAAAAATGTTGTGTTAAATACAACACAAATGTATGGTAACAATAACAGTCAATAAAAAAGTTTAAGACAGATTTAAATTTCACAGTTTTTCACCAAAACGACATGAAAAGTTAAAGCAAGAAGTTATTGTAATTCCACCGGGTGTATGTCACTTTTCGTCAAACATCTCTCTATCACACCGACCCCATCAAGAAGAGTGTGAAAGGAAACGTCAGATGAGCCAAATATTTTCTCTGGTATGAAATTACTCTATGGTCTTGACTTTGTTGAAGAGAGGGGAGAGAGGTAACAAATCAAATTCTGAGAGAACATAACAAGCAAAGTAAACGAGCTGGGCATCTTGTGTACGTCGATCATAATTTAATACGAGTATACGATGTTTTTCATCCACACAGCGTTACAATCACGTTACTTATAAGATAGAAGCGAATGAATGATTACGATGAATTTCATCCACACGACGTTACATTCACGTGACTTATACGACTGAAACTATACAATCTTATGAAAGTATCACAAGAGTTAAAACATCATGGTATCTTAGGCGGGGTACACTTTCTCACCAAACAAGATGCAATTAAGATACAACTACGATATCGTATACGATGTTTTTCATCCAGACAGCGTTACAGTCACGTAACTTCTGCGATCGAAAATGTTTGCGAGGTATAAAACAGTGATGGGCACACTAGCACAGAGAACATCATATTTGTGCGAGTGCCACAGAGAGCGACTGCGCCGCACATTACACTATGAAACAAAAACTGATTTGAACTTTTATTCCCTTACAAAAATAGAAAATATTGGTGCTGATTAATATTCATGCACAAAAAAATATGTTACTTAACTGCATTCTTGTTTTCCTTATGTCATAATGAGAGCACAGTATTTTTTTGTTGTACAGTGTAGTAAACAAATGCCGATAAGCAATCTTAGACTTGACGAAGACGATCGTTTCCAAGAAATGTTTAGCTTATACTGTACGTGTGCAAGCAGTGCGTCGGCAGAATATTTCAATCCACCACGCGTGGTTGGATTTTGAGAAACTGGTATAAAAAAACACTGGTATAAAATAAAAAGTATTAAACAAGAAAATAATGACACTTGTCTTTAAATATTTTTAAGTGTTATTAAGTATTAATATTATTTAAATGAATCGTCAAAATATGATTGAACGCTTTTTTTAGTATTGTGAAAGGTAAGTCAAATATAATGTGGGCACTCTCAGAGCAAAGAGAATATTGACGTATATTAAAAATGAGATAACAAGAGAGCAACGAAAATTTTGTGAACTTGTGTAGCGTATGTACATGTGTCTGTAGCTTTGCATTCTCTTTGTTTTTTGTGGGAATAAAATAAAAAGTATTAAGCAAGAAAATAATGGCACATTCACATTAAAAAGTTCTGCTTTGCTTTTCAAACCTCAGCCACAAAATTCTACTCTTAATTTTAAAATTTTCAGTTTCCTGAAGTTCGGTGGACCAATTTAGTCTTCTTTCCAACATGCAACCACGCCACCAACAATTGTCCGTTCGAAAAGTTGAAAATTCGACACTACGGACAAACAAACTTTTAACGATTGACCTTGCTACTAAATTATGTTTAAAGTTAGTTGCATCGAACGAAAATACGCATTCCCTTTAATTTCTGTCCCTATTGTGTCTAACAAGCGAGTATAATGCAACAGAAACTTGAAGAAATTTCCAACTATCTCTACTATGCACAAAATAACGCAAGCCAGTTGCATAGTAAAATAACCAAGCAGTAGCAGTTGACGTTGTTGTTGTTGTAGGCAACAACAATAAGCGTTTTGTTTTTGTTTCAATCGCTTAAGTTGTCAATCTATACACGTAAGTCCAACAACACAGAAATATAAAAAGCACATAAACAAAGTACAGATGAGTTTGACAGCTGAAACGATCAACCACAACAACAAAATTTAAAAGAGCTGTTCCTAGGAGTTTACCTTCCTTATTTTACCACGACCAGTTGTTGGAAACTCGTATTTTTTACTCTATGAATGATAACTTTCTCGCATTTGAACTTAGCTTTGATTGTGGTGGCTTGGATGGCGACGCTCCGATGCTTGATTTTTATTGTGTGTAATTTCTTTTAAATGTGTGACAGAATTCGAATTGTTCTATGAATGAAGGGCGGCAGGTTACAGAGTTGCATTCCATTGGTAACATTGCCAATCACGGACGTAAAGATAACTATAATTTACACTGACAGAATTTGTTGGTCTAGTTATGTGTGATAAAGCGATATTGAATTATTACAAAAAATTTAACTGCGCTTAATTTTTAAAATATATTACAGGTATATATTACACTACACAAACACGAACGTCGCACGCACGAAATGCAAATTTCCTACACGAACACATCGTGCACACGAGTGGCACATCGTGGTACAGTAAAATGCATGGCACATGCCCACGTCTAGCTCAGATTGTGCAGCATTATGATAACCACTTTGAATCGCAAATTGCGCGGTGGTACAAATTCAAAATTTTATTTGGGGAGTTTCTTGCTTCGTCATCTTTTGTTAAGCTATCAACCGATTTGAATGAATGCAGTATGGTTGCGATTGGATTCCGAATACTGAACTGCAAATCTTCGAAGTGATTATTGGAACGAAGTTCCTAATCGCACGTTGCGGGATGTGGGCTAAATGAAAAAAAAATTAAACAACTTTTTTTTAACACTATTATGCTACAACCCGGTATTATCAACTATAATGGCTACTTTTGCTTTGGTTTGCGTCTAGATTAACATATGTTGGAAAATTTCAGTATAAATTACTCTTCTTAAAGTAGCTTTTCTTAAAAATAATATAATAATACCTTTTCTTTTCTTTTCATGAGATAAGTAGCCTTTCTGAAAATAAGTACGTTTTTTTATAAAAAGTATCATTTTCGTAAAAAGAGTACCACATCTGTAAAAAGTACCTGTTCTTAAAAAAAGTTCTTCTTTGTAAAAAGAAAATCATACTCTTATGGCTTTTCTTACAAAAAGTACTTCATCTTAAAAATAGTACTTTTTTTTAAAAAAAATTTGGTTGTAATAAAAGAAGTACCTCTCTTTAAAAATGTATCTTCTCGGGAAAATATAATACAAAAAGGGCCTAAAAATATACTTTTTAAAAAAAATATCAAAATTTTATCATTTTACAAAAAGTATCTTCTTAAAACAGTCATTTAAATTATAGTATTTTTCAACGGGCGCCTTAGGCGTTTTGGAACTAGCTACTACATAATATATAGCGATAGGAACTTCGTTCTAAACGGGTGTCCTTTAACACCTTAGGTATTTTTTTCGCAGCTAATATCGCGCGTTTTTCTAAGCCAAGCATGGTTTAAATAACTGTGACCGAAGTTCGGGAAGACTTTTGTGATGAGTTTCTACCTCGATGACGTGAAGTCACAAAAATTAGATGACAGCTGCCAATTGCAGCATCAACCGGAATTCCGCCATTTCCAATTGGCAACAATTTTTTTGAGAAATCATCGGCTGATAGCTCGTACTGCAACGCCACTGGCAAGTTCGTCGTCTACTGCATCTTTTTGCGTATCGCCAGAAATACTACAATTTCAGGCAAACGTTGAATTAATTTGCAGGCGTCGACTACGGTATGACCCTTAAGTTTAATGGAAATCGCCGGTCAGCAAATCATTCATTATTCGATGAAGCAATGATTGCTTTGTAAGCTTCCAATACCTGTGCCATTGCAAAGTTTCTTCAAGTGTTGCTTGTTGGTTAGTCATTCATGTGAAGATTCAATGAGAATTTTAACGCTGAATGAGCCGTCCGACCGTCTTCCAACAACGTGGCTATTCTAGAAGAGGCGACCGCAAACGGGATGTCGGGTCTTGACCGAATTGAAGCCAAACGCAACGAAATAAGAAACGTTTTTTCAGTCCCACCCGGTGTATCGATCAAGTAAATCCCGTAGTTGCTGTCATCAGCCGCCTTCAGTAATCTGTAGTTCATGTTCTTTTCCTGGGAACTGTCTCTGTCACAGCGTCTCGATCGAAAACTCGCTAGATCTGCAATTCTCGATTAAATACGGCACATGAGCAGACGCATGCCTTCGATCAATTGTCGTATCAGCGCCTCGTATCAGATCTTTTCATTTATTTTCGGTTGAACAGTATAGATACTGCCAAGAGCATCAGATAAATACATATCCGTGTTTTTTATTCGACATATTCTAAGTGCAATGCGAGCCATTTCCGAGTTGAGCAGCATAATGTTGAAAGCGTCAATTCCGCAGGTGGAGAAGTAGTAGTTATAGTGCTGGTAGCCGTTGGTTCGCAGAGAAACACTGTCTTCCGTGAAATATACGCGGTTTCCATTCTCAAAGTGAACCCCCAACAGTCGGATGACGTTTGGATATCGGAAGATTCTCCAAATGACCTCATAGGAACCAGTCATCTGCACCGATGGTGTTTTTTTTTTTTTGATTTGCGGTAAACATGCTGAAAATGCGGTGTCAGTACGTATCGGCATCGCAGTCAAACGAGTGTAACTTTAAACACATTGCTTTTTTGTATTGTCTTCGGATATGCGCTCATTAAAATGAACGTTGACGAAACGAACAACCACCGGCTGACACCGCAACATGATTAATACAAACACCGCATAGTTTCGTTATTTTTTATATACGTACTTCTTTCTTATGGCAACGAAAATTTCATAAAAACCGAATACCAGGCTATAACTGCAAAATATAGCCTTTACCCACTAAAAGTAGCAAAGTGACTGACCTTATTAACAACAGATGTAAACAAATGTGTTAAAATTGTACATCGTTGATCTTAGTTAGTGTCATAACCATAGTGTCACAGTATAATTAAAATCATGAATCGTTGTATGCGGTGATCGGCTCATAGTAAAGTGATTTCTGTTGTTGGTGCATGATACAATGATTGGCGATCATTGTATCAATCGTGATGCGGTGCTGGCGCATTGCCAGTGGTTGTGGCAATCGTGATGCGGTGCTATACGATGTATGTGTCAGTCGTGAAGCGATGACATCTTGTGTAAGTATTTTTATGATCACGTACCATAGGCTTTGTTCACCATTGTGATTGTTTGGTGTGTGTTTCATTACCCACCGGCAACGCAGTTTGATTATGTATACCGCATGTTGCGGTCTACCCTTGCAGCTCACTGATAGGAACTCACATAACGGCCCAATTGACTGCACGACACTTCGCCATTCTTGTCCGAACACTCTATCCCCCCCTTGTCAAAAAAACTGTTTTCAGTATACCCTACTCTGCATTTACTGCAAAACTCCTTTCTTATCTTGTGTATTCGATCAGAACTCAGTTTTCCAAAACACATTATCGCAGCTTTAATTGTGCTTAATTACTTTAAAAAAGTTTCATCGATACTACTTAAACGCAACTTCCATTTGCGATTTAATATAAAAGTTGTTTGCTCTTCGGAAAAGCGTAAAGTTGCAATTTTTGTTGGTCCAAAGAGAAAAAAACAACCGAACGAAAAGTTTTCCTTTCTCCTCAAAGGCAGAGATAACATTTTATATGAATGACAAAACAAAGAGAAACTGCGACAAAGGCAAATGGCAGCCAGGATGGACGAGAATGAGAGAGAACAAAATAAGTTTCTAGTACACAAAAAGTGCAGTGTCATCGTTTTTAAAAAAGTTATGATGAATATTTTTTAATTGGGTATAATTATGATTACGATCGGACATGGCAAATGAAACCTGATAAACAAGTGAAACTTGGGCTTAGTTTGCAATAAAAGAAGTTTTACTTTTGTTTCTTTAGTATATTGTGAAATATTTAAATGAAAGATGTTGTGGTTCACATCAGAGGGGGAAAAGTTGATTACTAACGACCCTATGCAGCAGAAAACTCATGTCGTAGCAATTGAAAAAAAATCAATGAGTGTTCGAACTCACGGGCGATATATTTACACCTTTTTGTTACACGGTACCTGTTCGATTTTTATCAACACATTGGTAAATGTTACATTGGAAAATATGAAACGAATAGTTTTTGTGCTGACGACTCTTCTGATATTGCACTTTCCTTTTTCTTACATCTGCTTTAACATTAGAGGTAATATTGTTAAAATAAATAAAGCAATATTTAGCTCACTGAAATAATTGTTTTTGTTTTGTCATAACCAGAGCGACGACAAAAAGTATTGCATAGTATAGAGAACTTTTTGCACACTTTTCCGCTCTCATGCAGAGAGTCTGAGTAAAAGAGCATAAACTGGTCTTATTCTCTCAATAGAATATGTCAATATAAATGCTCAATTTCGACAATGTTATTGCATAAAACAATACAAAAAGTATAAATGTTTCAGTTGCCATCAATATTCCACATCAAAATTATGAATGGAACAAGTTATCACAAAAAAAAGAGAGTAATACGTTTTGAATCATTCGCCAGATGTCGCCAGTGCTTTTGAGTCATACAATTTGTTCTATGAATTCTCTATACTATTCACTACTCTCTAACGACGACGACCTGCTTGTTTGTAGGCTGCCGCTACATCAACACCATCGTACTTATTACAACAACCACGTATGTGATGCTAACGCTGTGTGTTGTTGGCATGTGTTCACTTTGGTAGATTGCCCTACCACGCCTATAGATGTTAACACATCAAAAAAGTTTTTCGTTTTTTAATTTTAGAATGAAAACAAGTATTTTTTGAGGTAGTTGTGATTTTTTTAGTGGATTGTAAAGAAGACACGTTTCTATTAAGAATGGAATAAAATATTCGTCAAATGACCCCCACGGCTCTAATGACAGGCCATTATAATTTTCATGAAATTTTCCATGACTTTTTCACAGAGATGTGGCTGTATCTCACCGATGACGCGTTGCATCTCTTACTTGAACTCAGGAATTGTTTCTGGTTTATTCGCATAAACCCGAGATTTCACAGAAATTCAAAGAAAAATCACACGTCGTTAAATCGCATGATCTTGGTGGCCAGTTGACATCAGAATTTCTTGAGATAATTTCTTTTGGAAATCGTTGCTGCAACAAATCGATAGTTTCATGCTCGGCGTGGCAGATGGCGCCGTCTTGCTAAAGCCACATGTCGTCCAGATTCATGCCGTCCAGATGAGACCACAAGAATACCGCTATGATATTCCTTTAACGAATTCCCTTCATAGTCACTGCAATTTCGGTATCGTCTTCAAAAAAGTAAGGCCTAATTACGCCGCCTGACCACATTCCGCACCAGACAGTCGGTCGTTGTGGGTGCATTTGTTTCTCATGGATTGCATGAGGATTCTCTGGGTCCCAAATTCGACAATTTTGTGTGCTCCGAGAGCCATTCAGACGGAATTGCCCTTCATCGGAGAATATTACTTTTTTTTTTGAAAAATTCCATTTGGAAAACTCCATGATCCATTGAACTCTGGCGTTCTCCATGGTCTACTGATTTGAGCTCCTGGGTAAGCTGAATTTTGTACGCATAAAGATGGAAGTTTTTTGTCAAAACTCGCTGCGTAGTACTTCGTAAATTTTTAAATAGTTGCAAACGATGCTGAATTGATGTTTTCGGGTTTTAGGCGACACTCGTTAACAGCAGCAATGTTTTCAAGAGACCGGCCGGTACGTTGACGCACAGCAGTTTTCCCGCCCATAACCGACGAAGTTTCTACCAACTTTTTGACCACTCTTCGAATGGTTGACACATTGGCTGCACTTTCTCGACTCAAAATTCTTCTAAGTTGGCGAGCGTTTTCAGCATAGCTTTCCAAATTTTTGTAAAAAGTTTTCACAATTATAAAGCGTTGTTCTTTCCTAGAGCGCTCCATATTTAATAATCGGAATAAACATACATATGCGAGAGCTGCCAAATTTCAGAAATTCCACTTGCTCAAAAAAATTACACCAAATTTAAAAAATGCAATGCTACTGAGACACCCTTTATTTCTAGAATATAAACCAAACTGCACAGAAGTGATCTGAGCAAAATATAAATATATTTTGGTGTGTCTTTCGGAGTAAAAATTTATACAAATTACATTGTCTTTGATGGATCTTTAAGTGGACAACTAAGACTAGGCCAACTAAACAGCGTCCAACTGTCATTACTCCTTCAAACACTCCGAGAAATATATAACAGTGAGCACGTCCTAGAAAGTATGCGTATGGTAGACAACAGTTTGATATCTGAGGTGCCGCGATTTCATAAAATAGTAATCATAAAATAATTCATTAGTTAGCGACATATTAGAATTCTAAATGTGAAATTTTCTTTGGTCCCAGCTTCGGAAAGGAAAATATTTTGCATATGTCTTAGCCAAGTATTTAGAGTGTCGTAAATATAACAATGTAAACTATGAATTTTAGGGGTAGTCGATTCGAAAGCCATGTTAACATACAAATCAAATATAGGTAAGCTCCAAAAAGCTTTGACATAGGGTGTTCAAAAGTACAAACATAAATATTAAATTCGATATGACTGTATCCATTTAATTTGACCATGACTTTTAATACTGTTCATGTTTAGCAGGGGAAAGTTCAACATGGAAGAATAGAATTTTTATTTAATAAATACAAATTAATGAAGTCCAATTTTACTTCATTATGGGCCAATTTTACCAGCGTCGTATTTAATTCATTAACGGGTAATTTAACCATATTCGATTATTGTTTTAACTGTCAGTTAACAAATTCCCCACTTCACCAAATCCCATTGTAAACAATTGGTCTGCCTATTTTCGTCTTCCTTCGAGTTCGTTTTCGAAAACACTTCGTGCTGGTTCATCTTGATCCATTCTGCTGACATGGCCTCGCGCTACTTTGATCCGCTTAACTGTGTCAATGTCGGGTTAAAGTTCATTCAGCTCACGGATCATGCGTCGCCGTTATTCGCCGTTGTGCACGGTAGGGCCATACATTATTCAAGGTATATATTTTTCTCCAAGAGGTACCAGAATGGCAAAGTTGTCAATTTTGAAT
Organism: Phaonia tiefii; assembly: GCA_963931995.1. Classification (NCBI taxonomy): domain Eukaryota; kingdom Metazoa; phylum Arthropoda; class Insecta; order Diptera; family Muscidae; genus Phaonia; species Phaonia tiefii. Next base: position 18,530,401 of record OZ008368.1, on the reverse strand, counting down.
TAGACCTGAAATATCCAATTCATGGGACGAACCGAACACATGCATTAGTAGCGTCTGTGTGAACAACCCCAATGAGAAGGCATCTCAGATTGTCATGACAACCGTCACTGAAGCTCATCGAACTATTAGGGCATATATTTTGTCCTTAGAAGGCGGATAATCTTACATTGCTGGTCCATCAGAGTGATGCAATTCATTATTCTGGTCAGCGTCTGATTCATAATGACCGGCTACAAACCTGACAGTAGGCAAAAAGTCTCGGTGTGCAGGCCGTGCCAACCGCCACCGTTCATAATGACAGTGAAAATATATTCGCGAAAAATAATACACGTAACTCCTCTTCATTTTATGGACACCATTTTACGGATATGCGTCTGGAATGTAAGATCCGGTGGCAGCACCCATCTGACAGATGCCCTCGAATATTATTAAGTCTACATTAGTGTTATTCAGATAATAGGTCAGTTAAATAGACCAGGGCTGTAGAAAAAGGATGAACTGTGAAATCTACAACACCTGTCATGAAAAAAGCATGCAGGTGGTTGCCGATAGTAGTTGGCAAAACGCTACAACATCTACTTTTACCCGCATAAAAGCGCAATACCTCAACTATTCGTTAACTTGCTAACATGCCCCGATGGAAGATGAAAACAATGAGACCAAGGACTTGTTCTGCATTTAAGCTATGACTATGCCTTGGGTACCCAATATTTTCGGCCCTGGAATTATCGGGAACATCCGAGGATCAAAGTCTTACTATTTGTTTGGTTGTATAACAATATAATTCAAGTTTTGTGAAAAAATATATCTTCTACTTCGATACCACAACAATTATATTTTAATCAAGACTACATAATTAGAATCTTGATGGCAGATGATCTCAAGTTTCAGTGACAATTGTGACCATTTATCTCACGAACTGCATATAAAACCATTGGATCCGTTTTATTTTAAGCGAATCTGTAAATCAGGTTTGTGTATTAAAAAATTGGTTTAAGGAGCCTACGACAAATTATCTCATTTTAAACAACTAAAATTTGTTTATTGTATTGTAATAATTGCGGATCAATAAGACCGTGATTTTTCGAACTTCCCTCGTAGTTATATGAAATGCAACACGGTTACCATAAAGTACCACCTGTTAATAGACTACTGTCCAACTTTGAGCAAGTTCTGTCATTTACTTTGCGTGTAACAGCTGTTCAAAACAGACAACCTCGTGCATTTTTTTAAAAATGAGAAAAAGTGAATTTCCAGTGTTCATTAAACACTATTTTTTGCGCAAAAATTACCGTCAATCGAACCCAGGAAAACCTTGATAAATACTATGCGGACTCTGCACCATCGATTTCAATGCTAAAAAAGGGGTTTACTGACTTTCGTTGTGGTCGAACAAGCACAAATGACGCTGAACGTTCTGGACGGCTAATTGAGGTCAATACATCCGGAAATGTCGAAAAAGTCCACGATTTGGTGTTGGCCGATCGAAGAGTAAAAGTGGGTACGTGAGATTGTTGATGCCATAGGCATTTCATATGGCAGTGTGTATTCGATTTTAATGATCAATTGGGTTTAAGAAAGCTATCTGCAAAATGGGTGCCGCGTTTGCTCTCAATTGACGATAAACGAAATCGTGTGACAACTTCAAAGGATTGTTTGGAGTTGTTCATTGGGCTACGAATTGGTACGTCATCCGCCATATACTCCGGATTTAGCACCCAGTGACTGTTTCCTATTACCTAAAGAAATGGCTCGGTGGAAAGAGATTTTGCTCCAACGATGAAATTAGTGATCAAGCAAATCAATTGGAAGGAATACAAAAATTGGAGAAACTAAGTGCATTGACCTAAAACAAAAATTATGTTGAAAAATTAATTTTTTTAGCAAAAAAACTGTGTTTCATTCAAAAAGTCACGGACATATTGATCCTCCCTCTACGTTTTTAATAGTATTTATTTAATCAATTTAGGAACATAATATTTGTAGATATAATATATATTTGTAGATTTTAACCATTTATACCGAAAACAGTTTTCAGGACCCCGGGAAATCTACAAATAAATCGAAAAAACGAAACCCTTACCTATGGCCCAGGCAAGCGATTAAGATTAATCTTGATGATTTTAATGACAAAATTGAAAGTGCAAATGTTTCAGTCTACTTCGCAAAACTGCAACGGATTGAGAATTATAGATTTAGCCGCAGCAAAAACCGTCGATGTCGGTGGTACAAAAATGTAACATAATGACAAATACATGTCAACTTCGGTATCTGCTAAGCAGAAGGCACTCTGCCGATATAATGGACGTACATGTGATTAACGGTGCCTATGTCAAATTGGATTATTACCTGCACCCATAAAAACAGTAGCCGAATTAGCCGTAACCGAGTTTAGACGATGTCACAACCACATTAGATGTCTTACTTATCCGTTCTTGAACAACGCAGGGGGTGTTAGGGATCTTGCAAACCGAAGATAGCATATTTCGTCAACCAGTTCGATTTTTTGCTTTATCTCTCCAGTTGGTAATATCAAGTTTACGCAGGGATCCTTCAACCTGATCCCTCAAGCGGAGTCTTGGTCTTCATAATTTTCGTCTTCTTTCGAGTTCGGTTTCGAAAACCTTTCGTGCTGGTTCGTCTCCATCCATTCTAATGACATGGGCGTCATCGATACTCGCCGTTGTGCACTGTAGGGCCATATATTTTTCGGAGTATTTTTCTCTCGAAGGCCCCTACAGATGTTTCGTATGCTAGCGATCAACCCCAGGATTCTGCGCCGTGTAGCAAGACAGGTTGTATGAGAGCCTGGTATAGCTGAATTTTCGTCATTCGAGAGAGGGCTTTATCTCTAAAGTGCTTGCTTAGCGCAAAATAACATCTATTCGCAAGCACAATTCTCCGACTAATTTCATGGGTGAAGTTTCTGTTTTCTTTACGCCAGACCCGAGGTATATAAATTTGTCCACCATCTCGAAATTAAAACGGTTATCAACGTTGTGGCCGTCGGTGGTTCAATGGTTAGTGTGCGCGGCTCTTGTACATGAGATCCTGGGTTCGAACCCGGCTCTGACCACCTTCAAATTTTCTTTCGGCGGCGGTCACCTCGCATAGTGACGGCGACACTATCGAGTATCTAGCCATGAAAAAGCTTCTCAAATTACCGTTCGGAATCGGTGTAAAACTCTAGGTCCCAATCAGTGAGTGAAAACTGGAAAGCGCACAGCTCAGTGATTGTGAGAAGTTCTCCCCAGTCCCTTCATGGGATGTAATGGGAAACCATTTATTTTTTTTTATTTATCAACGTTCACGCTTTGATCAAATCGCGTGGAGGCTCTGGTCGTTGAAACCAATAATTTTGTCTTGTCCTCATTTTCTGTCAGACCCAATTTTGTTGTCTCCTTCTCAATTCTTGAAAACACCGCATTAGCTTCGCTAATTATGCGCCCAGTGAAATATATATCATAAGCAAACGCGAACAGCATGTGAGCTTTGCCTGACGCCTCGCCTAGTTTTGAAAGGTTCGGTAAGATGCTTAACAACTTTCACTGCGGATTTGGTGTTCGTCATAGTCGGTCTCCAAAGGCGTACGAGTTTTGCAGGAACACCAAGCTCACACATTGCTTCGTAGAGTTCACCCCACCTCGGGCTATCGAAGGCCGCCTTATAATCGACAAATAGATGATAGGTGTCGAGTTGGTTTTCGTGGGTCTTCTTCAGTATTTGCGGTAGCGTGAAAATCTGATCAGTTGTCGATTTTCCAGGCCCAAAAGCCACACCGGTATGGTCCAATCAGGTCAGCGACAGTTGGTTTTAGTCTTCCGCACATTATACTAGATAGAACCGTATATGCTATGGATTAAATGCTTAATTCACGGTAGGTGGCATAGAGACTCGGGTCACCTTTTTTAAATAGTACACTGAGACTCCAATTTAGTACACTGAGAAGCCAAATTTTGTTATTGAGCTAATGCCTTTACCTTAACAGCTAATCGCCACCCCAGTTAAACAGCTTCGACGCTAATCCATAAGGTCCTGCAGCTTCGTTGTTCTTAAGCCTGTTCTTAAGGCGGGCAGTAGCTGTTCTGACCTCATCTTGGTTAGGAGGGGGCAATCGACGTCGTCGTCAAAATTGTGGTCGACTGTCCCATCGTCATTGGATAAAAGAAAATGCAGCGTTCTTTTTATCCGCACTCTTCATCGTACCATGGTTTGTTGCCAAGCGGCTTTTCAAAAAAAAAGAATGGTTGTCGCGGCAGTTTTTATAGAGTCGGAAATAGGTTTCCACTGCGTCACATAGCCGTCATCGGGATGGGGTGGGTTCTGTGCGAAGAGTTGCGACAGCTTCCTTGAGTAGGCTGTGGTTATCTCTGGTAATTGCAGCTTTGCGATGTTCAGCTTCTCTGCGTCTGGTATTAGTACGATTTTCGCTGTACTTAATATTGTGCGAACCTTTGCTGTTACTAGGTAGTGATCAGAGTCGATGGCAGCTCCTCTGGTCACTCGTACTTCAATTACACTGATGAGTGGCTTTCATCAATTACTACGTGATCAATTTGTTTCTTCGTTCTGTGATCAGGGGATACCCAAGTAGTCTTGTAGTAGTCATACCGTTGTCGTAACTGTCAGCATGTAGACTGAAATTGCTAATATTTGGATTACACATATTTTCCCTGCCTACTTTAGTATTAGAATCTCCTAGTACGGTCTTAATGTCATGGCCAGAGCAGGGTCATACGTTTCCTCTAGGCGCTCATAGAATATGTCATTGGCATCATCATCTTTTTCTTCTGTCGGGGCATTCACACAAAATTAGGGAAATATAAAAATATTTCGCTTTTATGCGGATTGTGGCTATACGTTCACTAACAGGATTGAACTAGATATCGCAGTCTTTTGCCAACTACAAACCCGCAACCAAATTTATGTTTTTTCTTATGGCAACTGTAGTATATGTCGGAGTTTCGTTTTCTTGTGCAGCCATGTCCTGTTCATTGCATTTCGTGGATTAATTAAACATCAATCAACATCAATTGTGGGAACTAAATTCATTTGTGATTAATTCAATGCGGTTGTCGCAACCGCAAGTCGTTGGCAAGAGCCGAATTGGCAGTTGCCACAAACTCTTTTCAAACAAATAGTTCTGTGAGTATGGTTGCATCCAAGTTTCGAACAGGGACAGGCAGAGCTAAAATTGAACACTGCCAGACACTTCGGGAATACACAAATAATAGGGGTTGCTACAGCCTACTCAAATAAACATACTCAGGGCTGCAGTAGAATTTGCAGAAACCGTGAATTTGTGTCGAATAGCAATTGATGAAAGGGACATATGGGCATATTTATATACCAATGATTCATTCAGTCACAACACGAACCTTGTTAAAGATAAAACGGAAGTATAAAAAGCGAGTGAAAAAATTTATTCCTTCAGAGATAGAAAAAAACCCAAAAAATATCTCCCGAAATTAAAAATCCAAACTAATAGGCCTGGCACATGTTCCCCCTTCGGTAAAGTTAAGCTCGGAGTATATTGGGTTCATGGAAAACCAATGTCCGTGCATAACATGCCCCAGGAGATTCTAATGCAAATGAAGATGTTGGGTAAATAGAAGAAGATGGTGTCGATTCTCCCCTACTATTCATAACTATGCCAGATCAACAATTGCCTAGCTTTGAAACCAGAATACCACAATCACTGAGGAACTAACGGCAGTGCAAAGTGCATGCACCAGCTCATATCCAAAATTTGGTTAGTAGAATGCCTGACCAGCGATTGGAGTCTCCGGGAGTTATACCCCGCGTTTACTGAAGCTAACCGGACTTCGAGTTGGTTTATATTCCTTTTCTCTGACAATATCTAATATTGGGAGCCTCAGTATATGGCCGATCCCAGGCAGTCATCTTCTGCGTGTGTCCAATTCAATAGCACTGTTACATGTTCGCTGCCAGAATACACATTAGAAATTGTCTTGGGTTGGTAAATATGAAGCAGTTGTGTCAGACAACGTTTGGAAATCGTTTCAATCTTCTTCACTGTCAGCTTCGTGAAGTTCTAAGCAGTACAATCCGACAACAGAACAGAGTTTATACTCCAACTAAATATTCGCCATTTCGTCTTTCCTGATATCCTCTAATTTCGTCAGAGTAAATGCAGAGTTTTGTGGCCGTCGGTGGTGCAGTGGTAGTGTGCGCCGCTCTTGTGCATGAGAACGTGAGTTCGATCCCACAATAAATTCCTTTCGACGGCGGTCACCTCGTTTAGTGATGGCGACACTATCGTGTACTTAGCCATGAAAAACCTTCTCAAAATACAGTTCGGAACCCGTGTAAAATTGTAGGTCCCTGTCAGTGAGTATAAAACTAGAACTCGTATTCCGCCCTTATCGAATACGCAGTAGCTTTGTCTTCCTTAATGGATATTTCCAATCCTACATTTTTGCATGTTTGGAGAGTCTGTTTAACTTTACCTCGATGTCCTCAAGTTAGAGGGTCATAACACGGTAGTCGGTATTATATATACATAAAGGGTTTTTCAACAGAGCCGCTACAAAAGTAAATAAATAATAACAGGAAACTACGCCATATTTTTTCCCCCTCTTTTGACATTTCTCTTCAGTAAGGCTTGCCATTTCATCATGGAAAGATATACGAGCCAACAACGAGTCGAAATTGTTAAAATTTACTACCGAAATTTGGAGTCAGTGGCCTCAACTTTAAGAGCGCTACGTCCATTTTATGGTCGTCATAATCGTCCTACCAGATCATCAATTGAGCGTCTAGTGGAAAAATTTGAATCCACAGGCACAGTACAAAACGTTCCCGTGCCAGTGAGACAAAGAAGTGCCCGTAGTGTCGAGAATATTGCTGCCGCTGAGGCTTCAGTTCAAGAAAGCCAAAATGTGTCTCTCACACGTCGTTCTCAAGCGTTGGGCATCCCTGTGACGTCGTTGTGGCGAATTTTGCGAAATAATCTTGGCCTACATCCTCACAAGATCAAATTGACGCAAGAACTGAAGCCTCTTGGCCACCATAAGCGTCGAATGTTTGTGAATTTGACTGAGCAACAACTTGAAAATGATTCGGATTTTGGCTTCGTCAGCAATCCACACATAATCCATGAGTCATCATTGCATTCCGAAAAAATTACGGTTTGGTGCGGTTTATGGGCCGGCGGCGTCATTGGGCCGTACTTCTACCGTGATGATCAACGCCGGCTCATTACTGTGAATGCGAATCGCTACCGTTCAATGATAACCGAATATTTTTGGCCCCAATTGGTTAATATGGACTTGGAGGACATGTGGTTCAAACAGGACGGCGCCACAAGCAAGACAGCGAATGCCACAATCAATTTATTGGAAACCAAGTTTGGTGAACGTGTTATCTCACGAAATAGCCCAGTCGATTGGCCGCCTCGGTCGTGCGATTTGACGCCGTTAGATTATTTCCTGTGGGGCTACGTCAAGTCTATGGTCTATGCCAACAAGCCAGCGATGATTGACAAACTTCGTACGAATATCGAATGTGCAATTGTAGCAGTATCGGCCGATTTATGCTTGAAAACTGTCGAAAATTGGGTTCAGCGTCCGGACTTCTGCAAGCGTGCCCGTGGTGGCCATGCACAAGAAATCGAGTTTCCTACATAATGGCATCGAAAGTACTTTCACAGGAATAAAGAATTTCATTGGTATCTAAAACCGGTTTTGTTTTATTTAAAAAAACTTTTGTAGCGCTCTTATTAAAAACCACGTTACATACTCCACTAAATGCCGAACGGTGCTTCTGGATTAGTTGCCTCAACTACCTCCTCCATAAATAGAAGAAATAGCGTGGGGACAAGACACATCTTTATCTAACTCCCACAGATGTAGTGAAAAGTTATCTTCCTTTCTAGTAAAACGAACTCTATACGCTTAATTTCTGTGTAATTCACGGATCATGTCCACTATCTATTGTGTTACAGTGTTTGTTGTGTATCCATGCACTTTTGATGACGGGCGTAATGGCATCTGCTAGCGCTGACGCACCTTATTTCAACAGCTTCTCTTAAATTTTATCAGGACCAGAAGATTTATGATCCTTAATTTATTCCAGTGTCGCCTCGATCTCTGGTTGCGACAAGGCTTACGTTCAAATATCACTTCTCGGGTTCCGATGTCCCGAGTACACTGATCTTCATCAGCCGGAAGACTACATTGTATCATAAAAAAATTCACGACATCTAACTTCTGGCTGATCTCCGTGCCATCATTAGCTTTTAACGATGCAGTACTCCTGCTGTTGTTGCCGCGTAGCTTTTTTTTGAAGAGTTCACAATACGGAGGTTACCCGTAGTCGTAGCTCATTCGGGTTTCTCTCCTATTTTGTTCAGATAATTGTCGTCCAGCAAACCCAAAACATCTTGCTGACAAGTAAATGGTTAATTTGATTGAAGGTTCGCCCATCAGGTGATTCCTCAGTGTACTTATGTATACTTATAAGTATAAGGGGGGAATTTTGTTCAGGAATTCATGAGCGTGTCACGGTTGTCATTCCTTACAGTTCCAATACCACGTCACGGTTGTCATTCCTTACAGTTCCAATACCATGTCTTACTACTTCCTGTAGGTTGTTGTTATCGTTGCCCACTTTGGCATTGAAATCTTCCAGAACTACTTGACACCAAATGACAAGGAGGTTACAAGAAATTCCAGTTGTCTATAGAAGTTGGCCGTAACATCACTCACGTCAGACTCCGCAGGTGTATAAGTCTGTACCACACAAATCTTGTGGAATTTCGAATTACAACTCGCAATGACGATGCGATCAGATATTGCCTTGAATTTAGTGACGTTTCTGTAATAAGTGATTTTTAAGACGAGTGATTCATTAGATGATCACATCCGATCCTACCTCTGGGGCTGCAAATAACCTCCAGGCAGGTATATACCATATATTATGGCACATTTTTTATCGACTTACCGTTCTAGATCCGTAGTCTTTAGTTAATAGCCCTGTGCCCTACCAACTTTTGCAGGCATATCCAGCTATGGAACTGGATAATCCACAACTGACCAGATATTCACATGCCAGCAAATCCTGGAAAAAGCGCACCAGATGCAAATTGATACCCACGAGAAACAAATTGACACTATATACATACTTATATCCAATAATACAGATTGCACTGATCCACTTGGTATAAATCTAAAGCGTGTTACTCTTATTAAATTATGACAACTGATTGTAAATTATGACAACTTTAATAAATTCTGTTACATGTGTTGTAGATTCCCCACACCGCCGAATCGAAGAAAAATTATTTTAGAAATATCGGAAAACTATGAACACGTTAACTGGATGCCTAAGTTCTGGTGTTGATCATATGTATTCGCGTTTAATAATTGGCAGTAGGACAGTCGCAATAAAATGCCATATGGAATACCAACTGTTTGGTTAGAGCCAACCAACCATGAACTTATCCGGTACAATTTACTAGAACGTTGATGCTAAAATATCATACCAAAAACTACAACTACAACACTAGAGGGCAGATAAATACGTCCGTGAATTTTTGAATGAAACACAGTGTTTTTTGCAAAAAAAATATTCCTTTCAATAACCTCTTTTTAGCTCAATACACTTAGTCCAATGTTTCTCCACTTTTTGTATCCCTTCCAAAAAATAGGATTTTTCGAGGTCCATAAAAGAGACTTTTGTTTGATCAATAATTTCATCGTTGGAGTCACTGGGGGCTAAATCCGAAGAATATGGCGGATGAGGTACCAATTCGTAGCCCAATTCATGAAATTTTGCCAGTGAGACTACATAGGTGTGCACCTGTGCATTATCTGGAAGAAAAATAACTTTTTTTTAAATCCTCTTAACCCTGCTGTTAGATTAGGACCATTTGGTCCAAATTTTTTCTGTTTTCCCTTGTAACTTTGGAACGGTGATATATACTGACTAAATTTTTCTGCTAATGGGGTCTTTTAATAAAACAATGTTATGTGCGAAAATTAAATTTTCTAACTTTATTCAGGACTGAGAAAAATACAAAATGACGAATCTTAGATTAGAGGACCATTTGGTCAATAGTACATTTTTTCATTACCAAGCGAATGTAAATTCATGTCAAATATTTAGAAGATGTTTTTGATATGTCAAATACTTGCTTTAGAAATTATTGAACCAAAATAGTTACAAAGGATAAGATAAAATTATTATTTTGGATGAAAATTGCAGTATGGACCAAATGGTCCCTCAATCTAAGATTCGTAAGTTTTTTCTAATCTAACAGCAGGGTTAAATCCTTCTTTTTTTAAATCCTCGTTAAATCGCTCCAATAAGTTGGCATAATATTCGCCGTTTATTGTTTTCCCCTTTTGAAGGTAATCGATGTGGATTATCCCGCGTGCATCCCAAAAAACTGTTGCCATCATCTTATTGGCCGACAAATTTACCTTGGCCTTCTTCGGAGCCGGTTCACCCGGAGAAACCCATTGTTTAGACTGCTGCTTGGTCTCCCGAGTGTTGTAATGGATCCATGTTTCATCCTCAGTTAGAAAACGCCGCAAAAACTCCTACGAATTGCGGTTAAACAACTCCAAACAATTCTTTAAAGTTGTCACACGATTACGTTTATGGTCAATTGAGGTCAATTCGACATTTTCGGGTGTATTGACCTCAATTGGCCGTCCAGATCGTTCGGCGTCATTTGGTCTTGTGCGACCACAACGAAAGTCAGTAAACCACTTTTTTTACCATTAAAATCGATGGTGCAGAGCTCCATAGTATTTATCAAGCTTTACTTTGGATTGATTGACGGGTTTAGTTTCGAAAAAAATAATATTTAATGAGCAGTCGAAATTCACTTTTTCCATTTTTAAAAAAAGCGCGAGGTTTTATGTTTTGAACAGCTGTTAAACGCAAAATAAATGACGGAACTTGTTCATAATTTGACAGTAATCTACTAACAGGTGGTACTTGATGCGAGCAGTAATGAATTTCATATAACTACGAGGGAAGTTCGAGAAGTCATGGACTATTTGATCCGCCTCGTATAACATCCTGTTGGATAGAGTTATTGTTACCAAACTATGCCCGTTACAGTGATTCAACTATCGCCGCTTGCGCGCGACACTTAGGAGAAATCGGAAATTGGTTTCTAGTACCTCCCACACAAACAATATATTTGACCTGGATATTTAAAAATCAATCAAACAAACTTCACAAAAAAATTTATTTTATACTTCTGGAAACATATTTTTTTGAAATATGGGCCTTAATATTTTTCAGTTTGTTCCTTTGTATGTACTTTACTGTAAAATATAATATTTATATATATAAATTGTATCGGTTAGACGCATGTCTACTGAGTTGATCGGTGCCCGTGAAATATCTGTATCACGTAAAATTTTATATTTATTTTTCTACACCATACTTTTTGATGTGTTAACATATATAGGCACGGGTAAGGCAATCTATCAAAGTAAACACATGCAAACAGCACACAGCGTTAGCATCACATACGTGGTTGTTGTACAACAATGGTCTCTGCCTGAAAATAAGTATGATGGTGTTTATGTAGCGGCAGCGAAAAAACAAGCAGGTCGTCTTCGCCAAAGAGTATTAAATAGTATAGAGAACTCATGGAACCAATTGTATGACTCAAAAGCACTGGAGACATCTGGCGATGGATTCAAAACGTATTACTCTCTTTTTGTCATAACTTGGTCCATTCATAATTTTGATGTGAAACATTGATGTCTTTTGAAACATTTATGCTTTTTGTATTGCTTTATGGAATAACATTGTCGAAATGGTGAATTTATATTGACATATTCTATAAAGAGAATAAGACTAGTTTATGCTCTTTTACTCAGTTTATCTACATGAGAGCGGAAAGAGAGTGCAATAAGTTCTCTATGCCTGGTTCCATCGTAAAGGGAGCCAGCTTAAATTTCGTGCTACATATGTTGAATAATCTTTTTATATATAATTCTAATGCACTTGTATTTGTGACTGAACTCCTCCTAAACTTCTGGACCGATTTGAATAAATTTTTTTGTATGCGTTTGGGTAGCGCCCTGGGTGGTTTAGATTTACTATTCGGTCCAATTGGACAAAGGGGCGTGGTACCTCCCATGCAAATCGCTTGAAATATTATGCAGGACAACGTCCGCTAGTATTTTTATATAAACATAAGTGAGTTCGCATACATAACAATTTTACGCAAGTATGAGTAAATTTTTGAATGGATGAAAATATGAATGCGTGTATGTTTAAATATGTGAATGTATGAATATTGCAGTTTAAATTAAATCTGTTGAAGAAAATAATTAAATTATCTTCACAAATAATTATTTAATTCAAGCATTTTTCGAATATACTTATTTAAATTACAATACATATATATATATACATATTTAAATTGCATATTTAAAATATAAAAATTACAAAAACAAAAAACGCTTTCCCACTCTACTTTCCACATTTTGGTGTACACAAACAATAAGCGACAAATATTCCAAGTGTACTGAAAATATTTCAAATGCTAAAAAAACAATGAGTTTTGGTTTCTCATTAAAGCAGAGAGCTGGGATACGAAATTAATGTGTTTTTGTTTTCTTTTGACAAAGCACAAAGCGACACCGAGCTGCTTTCTGAGTTTCGTTAACAGTCGTGTTGTCTAAGTGTAAAGTGCCGATCGTGTTCGGGCACTGGTGCAATAGGATGATGACCACTGCTCTATACTATACAATACTTTTTGTCGTCGCTCTGTTTATGACAAAACAAAAACAATTATTTCACTGAGCTAAATATTGCTTTATTTATTTTACCATTATTACATCTAATGTTAAAGCAGATGTAAGAAAAAAGAAAAAAAGACAAATCGAACAGGTACTGTGTAACAAAAAGGTGTTAACACATCGCCCGTGAGTTCGAACAGTCATTGACTTTTTAACTGTTTTTTCCTTGTGACCAATGGAACAGCATCCCTTTTCGTAAGTAAAATGAATTTTAATTATTGTAAATGTTTTCAATATTCTTTGCTTGTAGTTTTAATATGGAGTTTGATGACTGCATTGTAGAATTTGAAGATTCAGTGGACACTTAATGCAAAACGTGATATAGTGTTATACGGTGGAAGACTCAAAGACTTTTATAGCTGTCACCGGTAGTGTTAAGTGTCGCCGCTAAGCGTTCCTGTACTGAAATAGCGTTACGCATATTTGTGGCTTGTTTCCTATATAGGGTGACACTAGTTTCAACAATTCCTTAAATAACGAATAAACTTTTTGAATAAAAAGTTTTGGGTATCCATTTCACCAAACTCCACCATCAAAGTTTTTTCATATGCGCCATCAGTGCTTCCTTTTGTGTGCCACTCCCTGACCCAAGTACTTCTTCCAACATTTCTATTGTTAATTTTTTAATTTTTCTTTCTCATTAAGTTCACATACTATTATTAAACCTGATGCAATTTTCCTACAAAAAATCATGTTTAATTTTTTAAAATTTATATTTGCATAAACAATACAAAATTTGCAATTTACCACAACAGCTGTTTTCAAGATTTGCCGTATACTATAACAATCGTAAATCATCACAAACTAAATTTCCGTTGCTATCTCAAGTACTCTCATTAACAAATAGTTGTTACCTAATTGCTAATTTAGTCTTTTTATAGCCACCACTAAAACACTTTTTTGAGATTTAGTTGGTAACTGTAACGTGGCGTCATAATCCGCCCATACATAATTTAAGCAAACACCCGCGAGTATCTGTCACCCACACCGGACACGTCACCCAGCCAACCGCACCGGCGAACAACCACATACATGGTCTATCGAAAGTGCATGGTAATCATACATACCAGCTCAGAGAAACAGAAAAGAGTCGCTAGCCTCTCTTCGTGTCGACCGAGGTAGTAGGTCATTTCATCGAGTTCCAGTTGCTTTTGTTATTTACTCTTTGGTTGGACCAATACGGATGGAAATAAAAGGGATCGCGTATTTTCGTTCGATGCAAACAACGTAAAACATAATTTAGCTATCATTAGTATCAATCAAACACTTTTAAACTTAGTTTCCTGGATGGTCTATAAAATGTATGTCTTCTTTGGTCTCTCATTCTATATCATTTTCCGGGTACCTTCTCGGTCAGCTGTGGAATATAAACCCCCTGATACTAGTCAACTTCAGTCGTGTACGACCACATACACTGATAAGAATGGTAATTCTGATTCATATCAATGCTGATGGAGTACTTAATGTTAGGGTTGACCAGCATCATCAGTCAGTCGCTACCCAGCGCACAACCCGATACCATTATAGGTAGTTCTCGGAACTCTAATTCCAAACGGAATCAAGAGTAAAACTTTTCCCTTAAATACATTTACCATAGCGGCTTAGGCTGACTATTCCACCATAGCGAATTCGGTTGACTATTCCAAAATAGCGGCTTAGGCTGACTATTCCACGATAGCGACTTCAGTTCACTATTTCACCTTAGCGGGTTAGGCTGGCTATTCACCATAGCGACTTCGGTTGGCTATTCCACCATAGCGACTTCTATCGACTATTCCACCATAGCGGCTGAGGCTGACTATTCCCCTATAACGACTTCGGTTGACTATTTCACCACAACGACTTCAGTTCACTATTTCACTTTAGCGGTTTAGGCTGACTGTTAAATCATAGAGACTTGGGTTGACTATTCCTCCATAGTGTCTTCGGTGGAATATTCCGCCTCAGCGATTTAGGCTGAGTACTCCACCATAGCGGTTGACTGTTCCACCGTAGTGACTCCGGTTGACTATTCCACCATAGAGGATTAGGCTGACTATTCCCCCATAGCGACTTCGGTCGACTATTCCCTCATATCTACATCGGTTGACTATTCCACCATAGCGGCTTCGGCTGACTATTCCACCATAGCGACTTCAGTTGACTACTACACTATAGCGGCTTAGGCCGACTATTCTGTTATTGACCGAAAGAGTCAACGGGAATCCGATCCAGTGCTTTTCTTCCGAATGTGAGGTACTCTCTGAAAGTTCGAACCGAACCGGTCTTGAGCCGCTCCCTCCTACACAGATCCGACTTCCCCGTGTGCGAAACACCAAGTTCCCGATTACCTAAAATCGATTGACCAAACCCAATGGATACTATCAAACCGTTCCCAGAAGAGTGTTTTAACGCCCCTCAGGAAAGTGTCCCCAACCATTAGCAGAGTAGTGCCTTCAACCGCTCCCTAGAGAGTATTATCGTCATGCCTAAGGAGTGTTATCACCCATTCCCAGACGAGTATTCTCCAAACGTGGATCAATTGATGTCGTTTCTTTAAATTAAATTATTTTGTATCATAAGAAAGCCAATTAAGAATCTGAATTCAAACCCCAGAGTAGGGTAAACCATTCTGTTTTTATTTCGGAAGGTTTAGTGGATCCTAACGAAAGACCCTGGACATGACTGAGCTAACCTCAGCCTTTGACAACACCACGTTACAAAATACCTATCAAAATCGATCTTTGTTTACACTCAAATACGCTAAAAATGTTTGATGTTTGCATTTGTATCCTTTACTTTTAAAAACAATGAGTGTTCGAACTCATGGGCGATGTGTTAACACTTTTTTGTTACACTGTACCTATTCGATTTATATGAACACATTAGTAAATGTTACATTGGAAAATAAATAATTCTTACATCTGCTTTAATATTGTTCTGTAATATTGTTAAAATAAATAAAGCAATATTTAGCTCAGGCAGTCGGTGATACAATGGTTAGTGTGCGCGCCTCTTGTACATGAGATCCTGGGTTCGAACCTTGCTCTGACAATCTTAAAATTTATTTCGGCTGCGGTCACCTCGCATAGTAACGCGAAACTATCGAGTATTTAGACTTGAAAAAGCTTATCAAAATACTGTTCGGAATCGGCGTAAAACTGTAGGTCCCAACCAGCGAGTATAACAGTAGCAGGCGCACAGCTCAAGGATTGTGAGAACCTCTCCCCTGTCCCTTCATGGGATGTAATGGGAAACCATTTATTTATTAGTGTTGAATAGTATAGAGAACTTATTGCCCTTTTTTTGCGCTCTCATGTAGAGAGTCTGAGTAAAAGAGAGTAAACGAGTCTTATTCTCTTTATAGCATATTTCAATATAAATGCACCATTTCGGCAATGTTATTACATAAGCAATACAAAAAGCAGAAATGCTTCAAAAGGCATCAATGTTTTGCATCAAAATTATGAATGGACCAAGTTATGGCAAAAAGAGAGTAGTAAGTTTTGAATCAATCGCCAGATGTCGCCAGTGCGTTTGAGTCATACAATTCGTTCCATAAGTTCTCTATACTATTCAGTACTCTTTGGCGACGGCGACCTTTTTTTAGAAAAGAAAATTTATTCAACATATTTGTTTGTTAAATTTATCCATGGGACGAAGAACCGTGTGACTGTGGTCCCACAATCATCCACTTTTTTATAATGCACCCTTAAATGGGTAGCTTTGAATTTATATTCTCTCATGATGAATACCACTATGATGTTATTGTGGCTGATATCTTAATAATTTTCTGCTCTGGAGAAATATGTTTTGCTAACGTCGTTCACTATCTGCAAATTTTTGACACCCATTTTTCACGTGAGCATTTAAATAAGCTGTCTCATTTGTTATCTTACTGTAAAAATTAATCCTCAAAAGAAAGAACAAAATCTGCCATTGTGTTATGTTCAAGTGCGTATATTGAGCTATATCCGAAACAAACTTTATAAAATATATTTGGTCAGGCTTTGTAGCAAACGGATAATTGGGTTCATACTATTTCGAATATATTTCCCACTAACAGCATCGAATCGATCAAAATGTAATATTTTATAAATTTCTATCACCTCAAAACTAATAAATGTAAGTACTACATCATATTACTAAGTGTTTCTGCACACCAACGAAAATCTTCGAGCTTTTCGGTTTCTTTTCCTTTGCTTTATCTCTGCCAAACATTTGTGTTTATAAAAATGCAAATTCATCATATTTCTTTTAGAACATAAAACAAACGAAAAATAGCTGGAGTTTTAAAGAAACCATGTGTGTCAGTATAATTTTTCAAATAGTATTTCACACACATTCCCTTACTTCTACACAGATGCAGCTTGAGTAGTCTAATATGCCATGAAAGAGAGAGATATGTCTATATATCCTTTTACCAAGAGAGATGATGATTTATTATATAGACCTAGTTTAGTTCAGTCGTACACTGATGAAAAATAATCACAGCAAAGTAGCAACAGCAGTAAAAGCAGCAGCACTTTCAGTTGCTTTGGCAACATAAAGAACCACAAAATATTTGTTTCCTGGTTCGTGTTTCCAGATTGCCTTCAAGTTAGCTTATAAAGATACATATTCATGTGTGAGTTGCAGAAATATTTCTACATTTTGTTTGACACAACATGTCTCCGCTCTGATAGCATAATGCATAGCATATTGTGATATATTTTCCATCTCCATTTACTTTTCACAAACAGCTAAAAGGATAAAAACTTTTGTTTTGTTGTGTCAACAGTACGTAGTTTTATGTGAAAGTTGTTAAACTGTATGTCAAAGTCAAATGCGAATATTTAGTTTTTTGCAGTTTTAATGGAAGGATACTTTTGGTACAGAAACTTAAGATACGTATGAAGGCGATTTGCAGTTAAATGGCACTGGCATATAAATAACAAATAAAAGATAATCTTAATACTTAATTAAATTATATTAAAAACAGGAGTATGTAAACTAAATAAATAAAAAAAAATATTTTCCATAATATTCCGTGAAGGGACTGGGAAGAGCCTCTCACAACCTCTCTGTGCGCTTTATAGTTTTTCTAACACTGACTGGGACCTACAGTTTTTCACCGTTTCCTAACGGTATTTTAAACTGTTTTTTCATTGCTGAGTACTCGACAGTGTCGCTGTCACTAAGCGAGGTGACCGCCGTCGAAGGAAATGTAAGGTGGTGACAGCATGGATCGACCCCGCGTGATTATGTACAAGAGCTGCGCACACTAACCACAGAAGGTATGTAAACTACAGTAAGAAAACCCTTACAAAATTTCAAACGATTTCTAACTTACAATTATATTGGACAATTTGTGCTATATCTCTAACCTCTCGAAATATTGGCTACATCCTGTTTTGCTATATAAACAAATTTATCTATTTTTCACTGTTTCACACGTGTTTGATATACATCTATTTATACTAAAACCACTGATATCATTTGTATACGTCGTTGGGGGGTGCGTAACAGTGAAATTGAAAAAGTATCCAAACAGGATCACTACAGGATCACTACATAATTAAATACAAGGATACCAAGGGCTAAAGCGAGATATCGTCAGGATACCCAAGTGGGATTACCTCAGGCAGGGTGTTCCCGATCGAGTATACAGGACTTATCGATGTCTAGACACTAGCTCGGATTCCCTCAAGCATGGTGTCCCCGAACAAGTAACCAAACAGGACCACTTCAAGTCTAAAACTATTAATACACAATGCTACAAGCTACTATGACTACAACTAACTACGATGTGTTAGGGTCGCCGGATATCCAACGACTGACCTGTTTGAATCGAAACGAATGCCATTTATTATCCAGATATATGTTCAATGTTATAAGTGTTTCAAATTCAGTATTTTACTCTTCCCTTGCGTCCACTGACTTCTCAGGGATTACAAAAATTGGTAATTAATATAAATAAGCCGTAAGGCCAGTCCATTTAAACATTTGTTTTTCTAAAAATTCTCTCCTATTCAAACTTTTGGTAAAAGGATACAAAACCAATACTCTTGTCATTCTTAAAAGCTACCTTACTTCTAACCTACATACTAAACTTAGCCTAAAAAACGAAAAATAAAAGTAAAAATAAATAATAAAGTTCATATCCATCACACCCGTACAATTATTGGGCGGTGTTATACAGGGTGACCTGATATGGTCCAGTCATGTGTGTGTGTGTGCTTATGAGTGTTCGATGCACATATACTGTCACTCAATGGTTTGTGCTGCGCAGCTGTTCTCAACAGCGTTCCCACTTTACTCCGATCGGAGTAGATCTGCTCCGTTTCTCCAAAAAATTTTAAATCTACTCCGCCACTACTTTTTTACGCGGATCTACTCCGTTTTTAATTGTCCCAGTCTGTCAACCGTTTGATTTGTATGGCATCTCTGTTGATACGAAAGAAGGGCCAATTGACGTTTGACACTTAATGATACGAAATGTGAGAGTTTGAAAGAGAACACACTATATGTAAGAAAAACACTATGAATATGAAAGAGAACACATATGTATATGAGTTCAACTGACAGTTGCTTTTTAATATTTTCTTTTCGTTCAAAGCGCAATCCTCATAGGTAAGAAACCAAATTTGTTTTAGTTACAATAATGTAAAGAAATTAGTTTATCTTCTTAGGAAATGGAAACTACAGATGAAGAAAGTTCTGGTGATGAGCAGCTAGCTAAAGATGAGCAAAGGAAAGGCTCTTTCAAATATTTGCAAAAATACAAACTGGAATGGGAGAAAAATTGGAAATGGCTTAAAAAGGAGAACGGCTTGGCGTACTGCAAGTTATGCAGTAAAACTTTATCTAATAACATAAGCCACTTAAAACGCCATAATGCATCCAACTTGCATTCTAGAAAAGAGGTTCGGTGTAAAAATCAGTCCCTTCTTCCTACATGCCTTAGTAAACAAGTTGATTCGCAAGTGAGTAACGACGTGGTTTTACGTAAAGAAGTGTCAATGGTGTTGTTTTGTGTGAACAATTACTTACCTCTCACTACGATGGATTCATTAACTGATCTTTTCAACGCAATATCAGCCAATTCTGGTAATAAACTGCAATGCCACTCAACCAAAGCAACTGAATTAATTGGGTTGATCAGTATTTATTAAAAAAAAAATATTTGTGAGGTTCTACAAAAGACTGCATTTTCTCTAATCATTGATGATAGTACAGATATTAGCTGTAAAAAATGCTTAGTTTTAATAGCACAGTATTACTACAATGGAAACCAAGGAAACTGGTTTGGAAATTAAAAGCAATATTTTAAAGTATTATATAGAGTTTTGTAAACAAATACAATCTAGATTTTCATTTACTGATGCTTCTTTTAACTTACTGCAATATATTGATCCCAAACATATTCAAGCAGGTAAATTGAAATCAATTCAAAAGCTTATTGAAATATTTCCTTTTAATAAATGCCCGGTAGATATTTTGAATAGTGAATTCAGGTCATTCATTATTTACGACATTAGTCAATTTGACACTAGCGATGTAGTAAATTTTTGGACGTCAATTAAAACGCATCGCAATATTCTCGAACAATTGATGTTTAAAAATTTAGCCGAGTACTTTTTAACATTAGCTTCTTTACCACATAGTTCTGCATCTGCAGAACGGCAGTTCTCGCAAATGAACATGATAAAAAATAAATACCGAAACAGGTTAAACGTTACCACAGTTGAAAATTTAATGTTTGCCAGAAATTCTTTGGAAAAAAACAAAGTTTTTCTACCTCCAGTAGATTTACTTAAGTTCATAAAGTCATATAAATATTGCAATGGGAAATATGTCAAAATATGAGTCTTCCAAGAAAGAGTATAAATTATTGTATTTATCTTTATTTTCGAGTTTTTATAGCTAGTCATTGAATTTTTTCTTATGTTTACTAATTGTTTCTTTATGTTTATTATTCAATTGTTGAAATGGTTTTGTTTTGTTATTATAAGTTTAAGTTTAAAAATATAAATGAACTGGAAACAGAAATTTTTATAGCTAGTCATTGAATTTTTCCTTATGTTTATCAATTGTTTGTTTATGTTTATTATTGCATTGTTAAACTGGTTTAAGTTTAAATAAATGGACTGGAAACAACATATGCCTCGAAAGCTTTGGTTTTAATCTGTTTTAATATGGTTAACGTTTTTTTTTCTAATCTACTCCGATTTGTTCACTTTTACTCCGTTTTTACTCGTTGTTTACTCCAATTTTGTTGATCAGTGGTGGAAACGCTGGTTCTCACACAGCTGCTCGTGGTGAGTTCATCAGAGGTGGATAAAAGAGGAATAAAAAGGGGCATTTAACAAAAGGGAGTTTTATATCTAAATCAAAATAACTACATATCGATACCGTCCCGTAAGAATGTACTAAGCGACACTTTTTTCGAAACTGACTTTTTGATGTGGAACTATACTAGAAGTTAAGCGCCACATTTTGGCCTGGGTTTCGCTGCCCTATCATGGATGCAAAGGAAACTAGAGAGAAAATAAAATTGTATCAACCGCCAAGTTTTCTCACTGGAATAAAGTTGCTCCCTGAAATTTGTATTAGACATTTTTAAAAGTCTAATTGTCGTAAGCAACAAAAGGTCCACACAAAAATTTTGTTAGATGTCGCTAAGTTTAACCGAAATTGTCGCTTAGCACACTCATCCTACTAGAACTTGATCCATTTTTGTCGTAGGCTACTGCTTTTTTCCCATTTATATTGTGTTTTTTTTTCGTCTCGTCGGTTGTAAGCGTATTTTTGTATGTAAATACCTTTGTACAGATATCTGTTGATTTTGTTTCAAATATTTGAATGAAGTAAGTAGGCTTTAGTTTTGTTTGGAGTTATTTTGTTCTTTTATTCTAGTCAGTGTTTATTGTACTTTTTTCGGTGAGGAGTTAGTTCATCGTTTCGTGGTATTTTAGTGAAACTATTTATAATTTTACCATGAATGAAATTTTGCCAAGTCCCTCGGGATTGCAAAAGCCAATTTTGTTTCATTCAAGAGCTAGATATATGCTTGAATTAGCAAAACAATCTAATGAAGAAATGAACGTAAGTAAATAAGCTCCTTGACTCTTGATACAAGTTTATATTTTGAGGTAGGTGAGATAAATACAATTATAAATTTTGTTTTAGCTTAATCATTTTGAAAAAACAAAATGTACTACGGGCAGAATGAGTTTGTCTGCACCATCTGAATCTGGATCTGGGTCCGAGTGTGATCCGCTTGAAACAGATGGGAGTTCATCTTGGCATAACGATTCCATAGAAAATTCAAGTGCCTATGAAATAGAACAACGCCAAAAAGTAAACAGGAATCCAACGCCGCAATTCATGGCCATTGAGGTATGTAACCAGGGGTTGGGGGTAAAATCGAAAATAGCTCGTGTTGAGAAAAAACAAAAATCTGTGCAAAGAAATCCATGCAACAGCTGCCAAAACAAATGTGCAACCAAATTAAGTGAGTCGCAAAGGCAAGAATTTTTTGACTTTTATTGGAAACTGCCACATACCCAGCAAATAGATTGTATTTTATCCTGCGTTGATCGTGTTCCTATCAAAAGGCGACGAAGCAAAGAAATTGAAAAGAAGACAGAAACAAGAAAATATTTTATAAATTTTGAAGGGAAAAGAATACAAGTATGTATGCAGTTTTTGCTGAAAACCCTTAACATTTCAAGTAGAGTTGTGATATATGCCCTTGAAAAAACAACAGTTTTAAATACATCGGATACTGACAAAAGGGGTGCAGCAGCTGTGTTCAGTGCTACGTCCGCTGATTTAAAAGAAGCCGTTTGCACTTTCATTGAAAGCTTACCAAGGATTCCATCCCACTATTGACGTTCTAGGACAAATAGAACTTACTTGCCCACCGAGTGTTTTATTATTTCTCACCTTTGCAGAAAATTTAAAGAAATCCACGTGGAATTTTCAAAACGTACATCATTGGCAACCATGTTCGCAAAAAAGATAAGTGTACCTTTTGGGAATCCTAAAGGACCGTGAACTGGATGAAACACAGAAAGTAAAAGTGGCAAAACATTCTCAACAGAAAGAGGCGAGCCATAAACTGTTTATGGAAGATTAAGACAAAGCCAATAGTTCACCATCATTTGTTTGTGCCAGTTTTGACCTGCAAAAAGTTCTAAACGTTCCACATACGCAGAGTATGCTATTTTATTACTCGAGAAAATACTCGTTTTATAACGAGACAATTTATGAGAGTGGAACACATAATGCGTATGCGTTTGTGTGGGGTGAAGTTGTTGGAATGCGAGGAGCAAATGAAATTTGAACAATCGTCAATCAGTACATGAAAATCGTCGATGAGAGAAAAACTGTTATATCCATTTCCTTATACTGTGATAGCTGTCCTGGACAAAATAAAAAGCTCCAAATCATAACAATGATTTTTTTGTTTATACAAAAAAAGCGAAACACATTAACGAAATTAGATTAACATTTCTACTACCCGGCCATACCTACATGCCTGTTGATTCTGTGCATGCAACTATAGAGAGATTTGTCAAGAAAGCTACAATTTGGACACCATCAGAATGAGTGACTCTGATTTCCAATGCCAGGATAAATCCCGAACCTTATGAGGTGGTAGTGTTGACATACAAAGATTTCCGCGATTGGAAAAAAGAAGCGCTGAAATATTTTCCAACACAAGGAGTTAAAACCAAGGAGCAAACTAATTTCAAGATTGCGTAATCTAATATTTTAATTTTTTCTAAATCATCTCCTGAAGTAAAATATTTACAATTTCAAACACCTTCTCCTTCATATACCCTGGATTTTTGTCGCACGCGCAATCAAGTCAAATGCCTTGAAAAATTCAATGAACCAGACATTCTTTATTCTTCAAAACTGGCAATATCAGGCGCGAAACGAAAGGATTTAGAGAGTGCTCAAAAGAAAGTTTATTCCTGAACGATACATAGAAGAATACGAGGATATTATATAAAATACATTTAGTGAGAAAGAATACGAATTGGCAGAGACAGATGAAGAAGACGATTTGTCTGACAATCAAAATGATAATTAATAATCTTAAAATTTCCATTCTGATCTCTAAAATGAATTTATGTTAATTTTTATATAGATCTTCATTTATTATAATCAATAATCCTAAAGTGTCCTTTTTGAATTTTTGTTTTGAAATAAATGTTTTGTTACTTTTTATATAGATTTTTATTTATTTTATTGTTTAACAGAAAAAAATAAAAAATTAATTAAACGACACAATTTATTTCAAACCTTTATTTTTTGTGTCCATGTCAATGTTTTAAGCGCCATTTACCATTCTATCAAGCGCCAATGTATTGACCACGAAAATGTACTAAACATCAAAAATTTGTTATCTGATTAAAATTTTGGTTTTGCAATGATGTCAAGTTTTGTATTCTGAAAATCGCTTTCCAAATATGTTCCTTTCAATAAAATACACAAATAAATAAATAAATGAGACGTTTTTTTTTCGTTTCCTGAACAATTTTAGAAATGTAGCTTAATACATTAGACTGATTCAAGAATGTATGGGATTTGCAGATGTAAGTTTTTATTTGTCTCCACAAGGCCGCCCCAGTTTCATTCATCAAAAGAAGTGTGCATACCAAAAATTGGAACAATCGGAGAATATTTAGAGGTCGCTAGTAATTTCAACTTTTTGGTTAAATTTGGATAAATTTCACATGAACCCCGAAAAATCGTAAATTTCTAGAGACCTCTAAATATTGTCCGATTAGTGTGATATTTGAAATATATACTTACTTTGTCGATTGGAATAGGGGCAGCCTTGTGGAGCACAAGATTTTAATGTTTTTGCATTTTGAATCAGTCTATTAATACATTCTTATGGGAAAGTATCGATATATAACGGTGTGATGTGGATGGACACAAGTTTACTACTTCCATGCTCACAACGAACACAATAGGAGTGATAACGTAGGCGTTGAAAATTTCTACATGTATTCTTATGGAAGAAGAAAAAGAGCTGGCGTTTGACGTCGTTTCTGACGTAGACGACAAAAATTTGAATTATTTTTATTTCCCTGGCGTCTAGAAGGGAAATTGTTGCCAGCTTAATACAAAAATTATTATGTGTTGATAAACGTTTTTCTATTTTTCTGGCAATTATAATTAAATTATTTGAAATTTCTTAAAACAATGTGAGCAGGAACTATAAAATCATAGTCTGAACAAGAAAACAGAACAGTTGATGCAGTTTTTCTCCTTCCGACCGGTACAAAATAGTAATTAAGGAGTAATTGCTGAGATTGGCGTGAGTATGTGTTATTGATCAATAATTAAAATGTAAGCAAGGGTGACAAATTTGCACGCCAAGTGATTGTGTTTATCGACAACGTATTTTAATTTGACGCCAACGTTATCGCTCTGATTTTCGTTACACACTTAATATAATAAATTTTACATCTTCAGATAAACTTTTCGAGACAACAGAAATTATTTTTTAATTTCTAAAAATATTTCGTAAGCAATTCACATTGACATTACTTTTGCGCCACCTTGTATACCCATTTACGATAGTTTTGGTTTTATATTTTCGGCCATTTTATTCCAGGCCTTTTGGGTTCTGTTTTTTTTATCAAAACGTTGTTGAAGAAATTGGACAATCAATGTTATATAAATTTGTGGCTGCAAATATTCAACTTCTCCGTTTCCATATGCTTCGGTAATGAACAAATATAACTGGTATATTTCAATAAAATAACCCGAGAAATTTAAATTGTACGAGTATTAGCCCTGGGAGAAATTTAATAAATGTGACTATTCGTTTCAAAGTTTGTTTTCGGAATCCCTTTGAAATTAAAATTTTTGAAAACCCTCCAAAGGAGTTTTCAAATGGAACTACTTCAGAAAATAAATACATTTTCTTAAAACTTGGCAACATTAAAAGCAGACACCCTCGTAAAATGGAAAAAGTTGAATTGCGTGTGTGCTCGTTAGAATGTCCCATCAATAAATTTTTTTTTTTGCTCAAGCTCTATTTGATAGCTTAGATAAAGTATTTTTGGGAATTTTTTCAGATTTTACGGAAGTGGTTTAGAGGTCGCGCAAGTCGAATTTCCCCCAAAAATCGGGTATTCCGGGCGTTTTTTTAATTTTATTTAAAACTCGGTAATATCCACGATATTGGTTTGTAAATCAACATTTTTTAAGGTAAACGTCCAAACTTTTATTGTATATGCACAAACCACCAGTCTTGGTAATGATTTTCCTCAATAAGGCACCACGTATTAAATTTTTTCGTAAATGTTGGGTAAATTTTGCAAATAATGCTTTATATCTTTTAAAATTCCTACAAAAATGTAAAAAGCTAATGATGCGATTTAAAAGACGTATAAGTTCCAAGCAATTTTGTAAAAAAATATTTTGAATTTCCGGTTACTGTTCCAGAGATATTTAATTTTAAAACATTTTACCCAGTGCATGAATCTAATAATATTATCATCTGTTTGTTATTTTTGCATCGGATTTGCTTTAAATTTCCATAAAAATTTAAAATACTAATGTTTCTGTTTGTCGTTTTTCATCGGATTTGCATTAAACATTGTATTATTGAAAAACTCTACATGCGCTTAGTAACTACAACATATTGCAGGAAATATATATATGATTGCTTGCAAACATATATATGTTTCCTGCAACATGTTGCTGGGACCGTTTTTTTCTGCGTGTAATTCTTTGTCGTTACTTAGCGCATGTAGATTTTTGAATGAATACAGTGTTTGAAGCAAATCCGATGAAAAATTTCCAAATAGTTTATAGTATTATTAGTTTCACACAATGGGTAAAGAGTTTTAAAATAGCATAACTCTGGAACAGTAACAGCAACTTCAAAATTTTCGAAGAAATTTAAAGCAAATCCGATGCAAAAATGGCGAACAGATTCTTATATTTTTAGGTATTCTTATAAAAAGGTTTCCCATTACATCCCATGAAGGGACCGGGGAGAACTTCTCACAATCACTGAGCTGTGCGCTTTCCAGTTTTCACTCACTGATTGGGACCTACGGTTTTACACCGATTCCGAACGGTATTTTGAGAAGCTTTTTCATGGCTATATACTCGATAGTGTCGCCGTCACTATGCGAGGTGACCGCCGCCGAAAGAAATTTTAAGGTGGTCTGAGCAGGGATCGAACCCAGGATCTCATGTTCCAGAGGCGCGCACACTACCATTGCACCACCGACGGTTCACACAATGGGTAAAAGGCTTTAAAATGGTATAACTCTGGAACAGTAAAAGGAAATTAAAAATTTTGTTCTACAAAATTGCTTGGAATTTATCCATCTTTTAGAATGAATTATTAGTTTTTTATATTTACATAAAAATTAAATTTTAAAAGTTATAAAGTGTTACTAACAAAATGTATCCAAAATTTACGAAAAAATTTAATACGTAGTACCTTATTGAGCCAAATCATTGTCAAAACTGGTGTTTTATCCATATACAATAAAAGTTTAAACGTTTTGCTTTAAAAATGTTGACTTACAAACTAAGAAAATCGCGGTTATTGACAGAATTTTAAGTAAAATGCAAAAAACGTCCGGAGTACCCGATTTTTGGGGGAAATTCTACTTGTGCGACCTCTAAACCTGTTCCGAAAAATCTGAAAAAAATCTTTCCAATCAAGCTTGAGGAACCATGAAAATCGAAAAAGAAAGATTTTTGGGACACCCTAGTGCAAATTGAGCATAATTTGTGTGTAAACAACCATCACCCAAAGCAAGGAGAGGCTTGATCAATACTATAGGGACTCTGCATTATCAATTTCAATGGTTAAAAAGTGTTTTTTGGAAATCCGTTGTGGTCGCGATAGCACAAGTGATGTCGAATGTACAGGTCGCCCAAAAGAGGTCGCCTCACCAGAAATCGTCGGTACAAATCGTGCAATAGTATTCGACGACCGAAGAATAAATTTGAGCGAGATGGCTGAGGCTCTTGGCGTCTCATCAGAGTCGGCAAATCTCATTTTATATGAATATTTGGGTGCCGTGATTACTCACCCGCGACTGAAAGCCCAATTATGTGACCACTTCAAAGGAGTGTTTGTCAATGTTTAACCGCAATCTGAAGGTCCTTTTTTGCCGCTTTGTACCCTAAGCGAAACATGGATCCATGACAAGAGACCAATGAAAGGTCACATCAATTGGCTCCTCGGGATAAACGAGTACAAAAGACAGTTCTTTGTGGTGCAGGCGGTGACATTTACACCGATTATTGTGAAGGGGGTAAAACGATCACCGGCCACTATTATTCACAGCTGTTGCACAGATTCGAAAATGATTTGAAGAAAAAACGACAGAATTTTACGAAAAAAGCATGATATGACAACGCACCCGCGCATAGGTGTGGGAAAATTCCATAATTTGGGCGAAAAACTTATCTACATTTGGGAGTTTTTGGTCGGTCCGTTTTTTAAACTTGAACTTTTTAAATTTATTCAAATTTATTAATTTAGTTTTAATATTAAGCATTTTTATCAGCTTTGGGTAATTTCAAAATATTTCGACGTAGTCCAGGACCCGACCCCTAGTGAATTGAATGAAATTTGAACAGAAGTTTCTCCTCGACCATACGAATTCTATGATACCAGAATTGAGTCAAAATTCAAAGTAGTTTTTGTTTTATGGTTCGTTGAAATAGGTATTGTATGGCACTTCTGAAAAAAGGACCTGGCTTAAAAATGGTATAACTTTGGAATGCGTTAATGGATTTCAAAATGTTGGATATCATTTTAAAGCTTGCAGTAACTCCTATAATAAAACTCCTAGTCGATAAAAACAGTCCTGTCGTTGTGGTTCAATGATATTGAAACCTCCAAAGTGTCCTTTAACCTTGAATACCCTGGCATAAAGTAGCTTTAATTTTTGATTTCCCCCACCAAAAAGAAATTCCATCTTTTTCTCTACATCATAGCCACATATCATAATGCGATCTCCATGGAATCAATAGATACATAAACTTTGGTAAAGACTGCTCGAGTTTTCATGTTTTCGTTTCGATTTTTCAAATAGTGACTACGTATAACACAGGTACAAAAAATACTAAAGTAGAAATACCTAGGAAGTGAGAGTATTTTTCTTTTCTACCACAAAAATCTTGAAACCCGGTTAAAACCCCGGTTTGTATACCTCTACGCACATATAAGCCTGTTAGTTAGTTTATTATCAATCATTTGTAGTGTCATAGAATTGGTATGGACGAGGAGAAACTATTGTCCAAATTTTATACCAATCGAAAATACTGATTTTTGTGTTGATTTTTTTTGTATTTACCTCTTTATATGTATAATTTTCAAAAACGTCGAGCAAATAAAGTGTTCCAATTTTAAACAGGGATGTCTTTAAACCTATCAAAACTATGTGGGTCGAAACACTCATAATATTAATGAGAACTACGAAGCCGTTTAAAAAGTTCTTAGCTGCAGTATTTTCATAGTTTTCATTTTCGGGGAGCTGTTAAATCCAGTGAACGCCACGAATAATTAGATTTTCTGCCACTTTAAATAATGCGTTCACCAAAAATTTACCTTAGCAGTACCATTGCTTCTCTGGCTGTGGCTTCATTTTGTTCAGTAGTTCACCTTCCCATTTTCAATTTCCCAAGTCTTCTCTCTCTGGCCGTCGGTGGTGCAATGGTTAGTGTGCGCGGCTCTTGTACATGAGATCCTGGGTTCGAACCCGGCTCTGACCACCTTCAAACTTTCTTTCGGCGGCGGTCACCTCGCATAGTGACGGCGACACTATCGAGTATCTAGCCATGAAAAAGCTTCTCAAATTACCGTTCGGAATCGGTGTAAAACTGTAGGTCCCAATCAGTGAGTGAAAACTGGAAAGCGCACAGCTCAGTGATTGTGAGAAGTTCTCCCCAGTCCCTTCATGGGATGTAATGGGAAACCATTTATTTATTTATTTAAGTCTTCTCTACAACAATCTGAAATATAAAGGAGAATCATATTAGAATACTGGAGTTATAGATTATTCCAACCCCTTTGTTTCTTTTGTGCCACCCTGTATAAAGGAGATCTCATTAATATGATGAGTGTTTCGATACCTATAGTTATGATGAATTCACCGAAAAGGTTTGCTGATAAAAATCTTGACCTGGTCAAAATTTAAAAATTTATTTGTAGTCGACATTTTTGAAAATAATAAAAAGCTAATAAACTAGATCAACACTCAAATGGACTTGAGGTTGAATAAATTTAAAAAAATAGAGACAAAATTATCTTTTATGCAAAAAGTCACGGAGTTGTCAAAGTACCCTCGTAAAACATTACTTTCTTTACACTTTAGTCTCGAAATATAAGCTGCAGATAACAATATTTATCGTGTCGATTGCATTCGGCTCGAATAATATTAACATTGTAATTATGTTTTCGAACTAAAGAGACCGTAAAAAAGATTCAAACAAAATGTCTGAAAGTGGTCTTAGAAAGTCCACGTATATTTCAATGTTCATAGTTCTACCAAACACCATTAGCTTATATTTTGTCAAGATGCATCTAAATTTAAAATATTTTCGAGAATTTCTTTAAGCTACGTTCACCAATAAATCTAAATCTCTAAAAGCAATTTGAGGCATATTTAACTAGATTTTTACTGACTAACTTTCCAGTGTATAGTTAAGAGTAAATTCACTTTCTTAATCAACTTTCAATTATTATTCTAAAAGGAAAACTTCAACTAAAAATATTTGTGGTTTTCTTTGAAACTAACTTTTGTTGATATATCCCCTAGCCAGGGAGGTCGATAGTTTCTCATCTTTGAAAAACTTTTGTCAGCGTTTTTTTTTCGCATAAGATAATGCCTTACTATACATAGTTTATGTAAAGCCATTGAAGCTGAAAGTTATCCGCTCAATATTAATGTGCATACAGTGAGTTGAAATGAAGAACAACCTAACTACAGTTAGAATTTTTCTACATTAGAGGAGAATAAAATAAATAAATAAATATTTTCCCATTACATCCCATACTGGGATAGGGGAGAGCTTCTCAAAATCAGTTCCAGTTTCCACTCACTAATTGGGACCTACAGTTTTACACCGGTTCCGAATGTTTTTTTGAGAAGCTGTTTCATGGTTTATTAATCGACAGTGTCGTCGTCACTAAGCGAGATGGCGGTCGTCCAAAGAAGTGGAAGTTGGTCAGAGCAGGGATCGAACCCACGTTCTCTCGAACAACAGCTGTGTACACTACCCGTTGCACCACCAAAGGCAAATAAACCTAATAAACTTGTAAAGAACTCAGTTTTGCAGAACAAATATTGTCGAATCTTACCTTAATCAAGATCTCATCTTGAGGAAGAGCTGAAAATATGGTTTTCTTTATAATTTTTGTAGGACATTTCTTCTTCTTTACAAAAAGAATTAAAATTGTAGTTATTATGTTTTGCATTTCAGCTGAGAATATGTACACACATATTGTAGGAAATGATACACATACATGTGTCTAGTTAAAATAATAAAAATTTGAAACATATTAAATTGTTTCCTGTTACAAAATGATGTTGAAAATAAAATAGCTGCGAAAGCACAAGGACGTTTGTTACCTAAACTCATAAAATTGATTGATTTGATATTAAATTTAAAGTCGCTGTATTTCTTATAATTTAACGAAGATTTACATCTAATAACTCATTGCTCTCACGTGTAATATTCGATTACAAAGGATGTCCGCAAATGCACACAAAATTGGAATTTCGTGTCATGTGTTCGGTAAAGTGAACACACGGGAAAAACATTAGTTGAAATTTCGTGATAAAGTCTATATTTTGATTAGCATTCATAATTATCATACATGAGAATTATTTGTCGCTCATACTAATAAAAAGGTCTGACTTAGTAGAAGTTGTTACTACAAAAATTAAGTTGTATTAACCAATCTGCGTATTTCTAAGACCTCATTCATCTGAAATCGAAGATACATCTTATAAAAAGTACAATATACAAGTACAAGTAAATATTTCGAACTGTAATCATACTTTAGTTTCTGTTACAAAAACACTTGTTCCAAAGATATTTATTCAATATATTATAAGATGTTTTTTGTCGAGGGTTGAAGTAAGCTCAGTCATGTCCAGAGTCTGTCATTAGAATCCGCCGAAGCTTTAGAAATGAGAAACCCCTTTTCGGGGGTTCGAATTCAGATTCTTTATTAATCTTTCGATTGCAAAGTAATTTGATTTACAGAAATAAATGCAACTGATTCAATTGTTGAGAACACTCGTCTGAATTGACGAGACTTTTCCTGGGTCACTTGTCTTGGTTTGACAACACTGTTCTGAGGGCACTTGTCTTGACTTATCACTACTCTACTGGGTCACGTTGCGGACTGGTCGATTTTAAGATGATCGAGAACTTAGTGTGGTGCACACGCGATTATGCGGATACGCTGTGTAGATCGGGTTTGCGGGTTATTGACTCGGTATGTGATTTACATATCCGGTTAGGGATCGGTCATCATTGAATGGATTCTGTAGGAACAGTACAGGGGAATAGTCGGTAAGGAACCCATAATGGTCAGCCGAAGCCGCTATAATCGAAAAGTCAGCCGAACCCGCTATGGTCTAATAGTCAGCCGAAGCTGCTATAATTGAATAGTCAGCCGAAGCCGCTATAATGGAGTAGTCAGCTGAGTCCACTACAATTGGTAAATTTATTTAAACCGTCTTGAAAAAGGCAGTTTTCAAAAAGTTACCCCTGTTCTATGATCCAATTTTGATCCAATTTTTACCCCTGTTCTATGATCCAATTCAA
The DNA here is from genome assembly GCA_963931995.1 of Phaonia tiefii. Taxonomy (NCBI): domain Eukaryota; kingdom Metazoa; phylum Arthropoda; class Insecta; order Diptera; family Muscidae; genus Phaonia; species Phaonia tiefii. Next base: position 18,497,801 of record OZ008368.1, on the reverse strand, counting down.
TGATCTTTTCGGGTTATACAATTACTTAAATATAACCATATTGACTAATACAACTTGTTCCTAACATTAAACAATATTTTAAGGACTAACCAATCTGCTAACTATAGTTTTTATAAAGTTTTTTAGCATGAGGCGCTTACATATAAATTATACATATTTTAAATCTGTTCAACAGCTAAGTGAGCTTAAACCCTAAAAAATGGTCCTGTAAAGCTAGGCTATGATTGGAAAACTTGTCAGTAAGTACTTTAGCCACATTAACGCGAATGAGAACTACATCAAAGTGCTTATAATTGTGTAACCACTGAAAGTAGTACGTTGCTGCAATGTATACAAAGGTGACATAGCTTGTGTGTTTGTCTGTGCGTGTTGCGTTTCGAGAGGGCGAAGTATGTAAGTACGTTGTGTTGCTGGCTTCAAAAAGAGTTCGTGTTTATGTTTTTGTCAATGAGTGTGGTTAAATAAAACGCTTGCATTTAAATTAATAATGGTGACATTTAATTTTGACACTTAATTTGACATTTAGTTTTGTCACCATTTTTAATTTAAATGCAAGCGTTTTATTTGAGAGATCCCTAAAAAATTAATTAACTCATTCATTTTAATTACGCTCTTTATTGAAAGTATCTAGACCATTGTTGTTGAAGTGCTAAGTAGGCGGACCATTGTACAACCCCATCGTGAAGAAGAATATACTTATTGAGGCTAAGAGAAAAATTATTTTCTTGTTTTTAGTGCATTTATAAATAAAACACTGTAACTTAATTTTTTTTAATTATTTTTTTATTTTTAATTTTTTAGTAAATAATATTTTTTAGTAAATTCATGTATTGTTATCCAAATCTGACAAGTGTGCAAAATTTTAGTTCGATTTTAGTTCGAAACACAAGTTAAATATAAATCACTGTAAAAACACTGTAAAAAATCATTTTTCGACGTATAGACCTAGAAATTGTTATGCTTTGGGCAAAGGCGGAAGAAAAGCAAATTGGGCGAAAAAATACTGGTTGGCGAGCGAAGTTGCTGAAAATCGAAAAAACGGATCTCAGTATTGCTATTGATTACATAGCAAGACTTGATGCTAATAATAAATCCCTACAAGAGAGCGCCACACTCCCGCAGGGTATCGCAGTGATGATGATGGCTTGAGTGAAGCCGAATTCAGTGCCGATAAAGAGATACAGTATTTCAAGAATGACTTTACACATTGAAAATAAATTCCATTTTTTAACTAACTACTCAAAATAATATTAACATTTATTTCTGTACATTAACTTTTTTTCATCGATTATTGTTTTATCCATTATTTAGAAAGATGTCATGCACAAGAACCGAAAATTACAACAAAAACTAATAGTACTACATGTTGTTGGTGTCAAGAATTTCTTTACACAACTCAGTTTTTACTCCTATTTCCACTCATTTAACGATGAGCGGTAATTTTACCGTTATCTTTGATCCGCATTGTTCTTTTCTAAGATTTTGTTAGACAATTGGTTATAAATTTTTGCTGTGCACGCATGTAATACATATTATGTTTAAAATATGCCAGACAAGAAAATATCATTCGAGGTAGTTCAACTGATTTATTATAATCATGAGTAGGGGAAAAGTGCGCAGGAGCTAGCGGAAATGTTTTCAGTGTCACATAAAACAATTTACAACATTCTGAATCGAGCTGAAAAGGTTGCCCTAAGCTTAAGATAAGTGGAAGGACAGAGCGCTTAATGATCAGATAAATTGCTGAAAACTCTCAAATTCTGAAAAGAGCGCTTGCGAGAGAGCTTAAAGAAGAGTGTGGTGACGAAACAGTTGGGCAGGCCATATTAATGTTAAGCGTAATGTTGATAAGCGTTTTTCTTTCGCCATTACGCATAATCCGCAGCCAACCGATTATTGGGATGACGTCATTTGCTGCGACGAGACGAAAATGATGTTGTATTACAACGATGAACCCAATACAGTGTGGTGCCAGGCGTTAAATGCGTTAGAAAAGCGGAACATCATTCCAACCGTAAAATTTTGAAAAATGTCTATTATGATTTGGGGGTTTATCTCAAGTAAAGGAGTGGGAGACTTAGCCTTTATTGAGAATACTATAGACGCGCAACAATATTTGAACATTTTAAAAACCCATTTGATAAACAGTGCCAGAAAATTTGGATTTATTAGGGATAATAAATCGAAATACAAATTTTATCAGGAAAACGAAGCATAAGGCACATAATGTATGAATCTGGCTTCTCCACAACTGGTGAAAAGTTATAGATACGCCTACACAAAGTCCTGACCTTAATCCCATTGAAAATTTGTGGGTCCTATTAAAGAAAAATGTCGCTAAGAGGCAACCAAAAACCGAACCGCCCTAAAAACATACATACATTGGATATAGAGAATACCTACCAACTATGATATGCCCAAGTTAATTCACTCCAGGAAAAGCGGCTACACAATCATTATATTGTTATTCGTTAGTTTACTTAAAACAAGATACGCATCTTCTCAATTGTGAAAAGACATTCTTGACACTACTAAAAATGAAATAATATTTTTTTTGTGTTTGTGTTTTGCACTAAACTTACTCTTGTCAAACCTTTATAAATACTATATAGAATTATAATAAATAAAATATATATGTTTTAAATTAACAGCTGTATTCATTCTTCTAATAAATATGCAAATTTTAATTTTTGTTCAATGTGTAAAGTCATTCTTGACATACTGCATACTGTCACAGAAAGTCGCCAATGGACAGTGAGAGACAGTCTCTTGGGCAAAGCCGGCACAGGGTGGTGGAGTCCGTGCAATGCCGGCACAGAAGATGCCAGTGGCCATGGCCAACGTCACTAATGACAACAAGTAAAACATTCTTGACAACAAAATCACTGGAAAACCAACTACCAACCAGGAACTCCCGGAGAGCAGTGATTTCCTCAGTCTTGCGACTGTGGCATTGAAGAAGTGGACAGCCAACAACAACAATACGAAGAAGGCGGTCGAGCATCAAGGTTGCCAGTGGTAAGATAAGAAAAACAGTACCGACAATTACTACTACGGATTAAAAGTTAAACCTATACTAAACTGTATGCCACGTACTTTAGAATATGGACTATTTTTTGTGAAAACTTTTAGCAAAAAGGTGGTCAATATTCAGGTCAATGTCGTTGAGGACCACGCTAAGGTCCGTGAGTTAGTTGAAGATCAGAAATTTATATTATGTATTTTCACTCCAAAGGCGGAAGAGCCAGTGAGGCACATTTGCCGCCACCGTTTATATGGAAGAGTAAGGAAGCTATCGAAAATCGATATTTTATACATTTATCGGTGATCCTCCATCCCCCACACTTTAACAGTTTCACTTTAAATGCGATCGAGGGCGGACGTGATTTTATATTTTACAGACTACCGCGAAAATATCTGGTTGTAAGTATTTTTTGTTATAACTTTTTCAGTTTTCGTGATTTAAAAATGATATTTAACAGATGTATACTATTGATATTAGTGGCAAAATGTCGCCAGTGTTTGTTTAAGTTAATTTATTAAAAGTGTCAAAAGTGTTTAAACTAGTGCAAGAGGTTTCCTCTGGAGCTCATTCTCCAGACCATTGGTGGGGTGGTTTCGGCGTCGAATTTGCCCCATGGGGTGGATTCACTACTGGCAAATGTACACCAGTCGGTGGTTTCACAACTGGTATATATACCCCATGCGGTGGATTCACCACTGGCATATGTATCCCATGCGGTGGATTCATACCTGGCAAAGACCTCCAAGTGATAGATTCGCCACTAGCGTAATTAGAATAAATTTCAAAAGTATTTATTAATACCTGTAGGTAAAAAGATCTTATAGCTATGGTTCGAAACTATAAAAGAAATTACTTTGCGAGATCGTATAAAACTGGATGCATTAGATGACTCTGGCTAGTCGTCTGAAGATGAATATATATGTATGTATTCATCGAAATATACCTCAAATCAGGTGTTCACAAAACGTCAAGCAAAATAAATATGCGAAGATTTTAAAGCATGCTCTAACCTACTGCATATCTTCTCCTATACAATCTCATGAAAATTTGTGTTTGAATATGCCACAATAACTGATATTGCCATACCTTTTTCCAAGGAGAAAACAATAATCCTTTTCCTGGACAATCACGTTTCTTACTGCAGTCTAACAGCGATCATATTTTGCAGAGAAAATGGAATTCATATGATTACTTCTCCGCTACATACGCCATTGGATATATCTGTATTTGGTCCATTTAAAAAGTATTTAGCGACTTCGGTCAATGATTTCCATGTATCGAATCCTGGAAGAATATTTACAATGTACGACAAACCATCGCTATCTAATATCCGATTTCGGAAGGCATTATTTGCTGGAAACATATTCAAAGGATTCGAAACGACAGGTATCAGCCTAGGTAACAGACAAATATTTCTTGAGTCAGACTTCGTAAACGAACCAAATTACGAACATCTAACCGCCGACACTGGTAATGAACCTAAACTTCAACAAGGCGGCATTTCAACTGAACCTGATGTCCTGTTTGAGTCCCCAGTCACACCAACATCTCTTCCCAAAACTCCGGAGCAAGTTCGCCTACTTCCTAGAATTTAACAATCTAATTATAAAAAAAGAAAGGGAATCCACAATCTTGACTTCTATTCCATCAAAAGAAAAAAATTAACGTGCACAGTAATAAAAGAAACAACAAGCAAATAAACCTTTGGTACGAAAAGTAGTCCCGAAAATAAGTAAGAAACGCAAAACCTACGTCGTATTATCATCTGATGAATCAGATCCCCTAAGCTTCGCTGTATCAGACTGATGTGTTTGTTCGCTTATAGAACCTGAGAGCCTTGGTGAGACCAAATTCGTACCTGTACAATTTGATGGCTAGGTAGATAAGTTCTATGTTGGCGAGATAATGTCTGAATGCCCGGATTAAGTGACTGTTGATTTTTTAAGAAAAAAACAGGTTCGTAGATTTTTATGCACCACGTGTTAACCACATATTCTATATTCCCAAAAATGACATTGCCCTCAAGTTGACGGATGCCAATCATCCCGCAGGAACGTCGCGATCGCGATGTAAATAAAAATAAATGGTTTCCCATTACATCCCATGAAGGGACTGGAGAGAACTTCTCACAATCACTGAGCTGTGCGCTTTCCAGTTTTCACTCACTGATTGGGACCTACAGTTTTACACCGATTCCGAACGGTAATTTGAGAAGCTTTTTCATGGCTAGATACTCGATAGTGTCGCCGTCACTATGCGAGGTGACCGCCGCCGAAAGAAAATTTCAAGGTGGTCAGAGCCGGGTTCGAACCCAGGATCTCCTGTACAAGAGGCGCGCACACTACCCATTGCACCACCGACGGCCACATGTAGATATCATGATGTAGATGTCGCATTTATATTTTATGAATTATACAATATTAACGTATTTCGAATTGCCATTTGTACGTTTAATGAATAACACAAGTACCTTCCTTTAGTTATTTTTTCAGTGAACTGCCTTGTTGATCGCTACCAATACAATATTGGAAATTTTTTGTTACATTTACATAAACTAATAGCATTTGAGTTCCTTTATTTTTTGACATTGTTTAATAAATTCGACTACGAAACTTTTGTATAGGATTAAAGATAACATAATTCTCTTCTTAGTTCTTAGATTAACTTTATTGGTTCTGTGTACGGCATATCCGAGGTAAATGTAATCGTTTACTATCTCGAAACTATTCCTTCTCCATTCTCGAAAATACCGCAGTAACGTCTCGCAGATTTCGCCAATTGATGTCTAAATCAGCAGCATCCCTTTTCCGGCTGAGAGCTTTATTCGTATTGACTGCAGCTTTTCTCACGATGAACTGAATTAATCATGTTGAATATATCACATTGTAGGTTTTCACCCTGATTGAGGCCCCGCCTCTTAATAAATGGATCCTTGAGATTTTTACCAATCTATATTGAGGATTACTTGTCGGTCAGTGTCGTTCTACAAAGGCGTGTCAGTTTACCAGGAATATCAAGCTCCGATATAGCTTGGCATAGTTTTTAAAAAAAAACTAACCATTTTTCAATTAGAAAAATGTTCATGACTTGTAAGCTTGTAGTATGCATTTCTCATACATTAACCAAAAACTAACAATTTTCGGTCAATAAAATTCAAATTCAAATAAATGTAACTGACACTAGCACGGTCTTCAAAAATGCTATACCACGGAAAAAAAACAACTCTGTGATATAGATTAAAACTCACCTCAAAGCACTGCAACAATGCGAGAACGCATGAGGAAACGAAGAACATGGTGAAAAAATCCTGTCTGTTCTTGTTGTTGGAATTATAGGCCTTTCAGTGATGTTGATATTTAGGGATCTTCGATCGATACTAATTCGCACATGTGAATTGCCGAATTGAGTTTGTATATACATATACGATTGATGATCAATCGATGGTATCAATTCAGGCACAGTAGTTTAGCACCTGATGATGAACTTGTCACGGAGTTTGAAACTAGTCATGTCAGTGACTTGTAAGCTTGTAGTATGAATTTCTCATACAGTAACCAAAAACTAAAAATGTTGTAAATGTATTTTTATTTAAAAGTATATTTTTAAGTCCTTTTTGTAAGAACAGGTATTTTCCCGAAAAGTTGAGTTTTTAATTGAAGTATTTCGTTTATTAAAAACAAATGGTTTTTTTCTAAGAATTGGTACTATTTTTAAGAGGAAGTACTTTTTTAAGAAAATCCCATAAGTGTATGCATTTTTTTACAAAGAAGTACTTTCTTAAGAGCAAGTACTTTTGAAAGAATTAGTACTCTTTTTAGGAAAAGATTATTTTTTTAAGAAAATATACTTAGTTTCAGAAAGGTTACTTATCTCAAGATAAGAAAAGAAAAGGTGTTATTTTGTTTTTAAGAAAAGGTACTCTTAAGAAAAGGAATTTATGGAAAAGGTATTTTGTTTAAGCGCTTTTTTTTTAAGAAAAGATTTTTTTTAAGAAATAGAAATTTTTTTAGAATTGGTCCTTTTTTCAAGACTAGGTACATTTTTATTTTGTTTCACAAAAAAGGTACTCTTTAAAGAAAATTTAGTTTTTTAAGAAAGGCAATTTGTTGTAAGAAAGTTTAAGTTTTTAAGAAAAGGTACTTATTTAAAACTTACTTAAAAAAAACAAAAGGCACTTTTTGTAAGAATATGTACTTTTTTAAGCAAAGGTACTTCTTTACGATAAGGTATTTGTTTTAGGAAAAGGCATTTTGTATTATTTTTTGAGAAAATTTATTATTTTACAAAAAGGCACTTAATTAAGAAAACGTTATTTTTTAAACTTCTTTCGCTTTGGCTTTTTTAAATTTAGTTTTTATTGACTTCTAAACTACAATAAATATTGGTTACAGGCCCCACCTAAAAACTTCCCATTAAACAAGAAATTTCCAAACATATGTTAGGCCAGACACAAACCAAAGCTAAAGTACCCAATATAGTTGATAGTTGATTATTTCATTTAGCCCCCATCCCGCAACGTGCGATTAGGAACTTTATTCCAAATTCAATTGATATGCATAATATTTGGTGATACGGAATACAGTTATTTTTAAAAATTAAATTGTTCGAGCTTTTGGTCGTATTTTCAAATTATTTTATTGTTCGATATTTCGCTACCCTTTGGATAGCATCGTCAGGAAAATAAACACAATTATTAACAAGAAATGAAAACAATTCTTGTTGACACTATCCAAAGGGTAGCGAAATACCGAACAATAAAATTAATTGAAAATAGGACCAAACGCTCGAACAATTTAATTTTTGAATACAGTTATTGGTAATCACAACTGAACTATAGTTGGGTGTAAATGTAGTTGTGACAGCGAATCTCTTCTCTGTGTGGGAGAGCTTCTAAAATTCAGTGAGGTCTGCGCTTTTTTGTTTTATACTCACTGATCTATAGATTTCACACCGATCTGAACGTTGTTTCTCATGGCTAAATACACGATAGTGTCGCCATCACTAAAGGTGGTTTTACACGACATGTATTTTACATATCGCATGTCACTTTTTTGACCCGTCTGTTTTCGTATGCCTGTCAAAATTATTAAAAAAAATGCGGCTCTGAATTTGTTGTGTTTAAACGTTCACGTGTAAACCATATGACATAAACTCTGCTTGTCATTAACAGCTGATGTTGTCATGTCACATAAAACATAATTATATAAATTTTGTGAAATGGATTCACGAACAAAAACTATAATTACAGAGTGCAGCGTTATTATTTAATTTTACCGCTCCTTGAAATTTTTCTTCTTCCACAAACGCTTTGTTGTTTATCAAAAAACAGCTGATGCGATACGGTTTTACATACATACCATATGTATTGCACGATGCATTGTTCATATAGAATGCTTGACAACGTTCACACGACATGCATAAATTTTTTATCTGCAAAAGTGACATGCGATATGCAAAATACATGCCGTGTAAAAGACGCTTAAGCGAGTTGACCGCTTTCGAAAAAAATTCTAGGTGCTCCCAGCGGGGATCGAACTGACGATCTCATGTGCAAGAGCCTCGCACACGACCATTGCACCGAACTGGAACAGAAAACTTTGCACGGGGGCTTGCCTTATAGATATGGAGAAAGCATTTGACAATATTTGGATCCCAGGACTAATATGTAAACTGACAGACTATGAATTTCCACTACATTTAACGGTATTACTACATAAGATGCCCGAAGATAAACACTTCGTAATAAATATGAACGGAAGTACAAGCAAAAAGTTTAAGATGGTCAATGGCTTACAGCAGGGAACAGTCATGGCACCAACACTTTTTAATTTATACATTCTAGAGTTACTCAGTAAAATAGAAAACATTATAGCATTTGCAGACGATATTGTAGTGTATACTCCAGGTGGTACAATTAAGAATATTAACAAAGACCTACAGTCTTCCCTTGACACCGTGGAAACATATGCAAATAACTGGCACATGAAAATCAATGCTGAGAAGTGCGAGACTATTTTGTTTCGACCACCTGTAAATAAATGCAATAGCAACATCAGAAGAGAATGGAAATCCTTCGGTATAAAGTCAAAAGCAGCAAGTGAAAGAATACAGAATTGCCAAATTAAACACCACGAAATACTGGTGGCTCGATTGACAGAAAACTGCTTTTTTCAAACTTTTTTTTCTATTACTCCTTGACCACCTTATTTTATCTTAACATATACATATACAAGTGATGTTTTTCAATATTTTCCATTACGATCTAATTAAATTAACTGCTATGGATTATAAACCTACAGATATATAATTGTCAAAAAAAAGGATCTGATTATAAGAGATTATACTAGAGTACTCTACATGGGGCATTGTATATTTAAGCACATGTAAACTATTGTCTATTTTAGTATATAAGTACACATGATGAATATAAATAAGCGAATAAAAAAAAAAATAAAAATTACAGCAGACAGTTGTCCGAGGCCTTCGGCCACGGACTGTCCCTACAGGCTGTGTCAGAGACACGGCCATTAAGTTTAACGTAGAATACGCCATCCGATAAGACAGAAAACATATATAACAATAAATTCATTTGCTTATATTATTTATCATTTATTGTTATATATGTTTTCTGTCTTATCGGATGGCGTATTCTACGTTAAACTAGATGGCCGTGTCTCTGACACAGCCTGCAGGGACAGTCCGTGGCCGAAGGCCTCGGACTACTGTCTGCTGTAATTTTTATATTTACCAACGGCATTTGATTCAAGTCCGTTTAAAAAAAAAAATATTATGTTAAAATTTTTTAAACTTAATTTAATTTATGTATTTTAATTAATATTTTTATTGAAATAAGATCTGCGAATGTTGAGAGGGCCGTCCTAATATTAAAAAAGGTTTACCTTATCGAGTCTTCGCATTAGCATTCGAGCGTTGTGTGCAAGCTATACGCTTTGCAATTCAAAATTAATGTTACAACAGCTCTATTGAAGCTTTCGCAAAAAAGCTTTATTACGTTAGCTTACTGTTTGTTCCACTTTTTACTAGATATATGTTGCCAAGCAACATTAGCTTGCTGTTCGTTTCACTGTTTACTAGATACATGTTCCTAAGCAATGTTGAGCAACCAAAAACACTCAACCAAACACCACACATATGTTTGAGTGTATGTGTTTAAACAATTTTCATTTGAGAAATTAAAATACTAGAAATATATCAACCAATGTGAAATGTATATCAAACGAAAGATAACATCTTCATTTACCTACAAAAAAATTTTTAAAAAAATTCATCTAGCCGTTTCCTCAAATTCAATGAAATAAAGATTACAACAATAAAAACCGGACATGACTCCTCATACCGTAAGGTAAGACGTATTCTACGTCAAAAAAAAAACGACCATTGCACCGGAAAATGTATCTATCTCAACAATCTTAATATAAATTTATTATACATAACACACATGACATTGTAAATAAAATTATAAACAAAGGAAAAGTTTAAAAACTAAATTTTCATTTAACAGACAAAAATTTCAATATGTACTTAAACAATGAAATAATTGATACAGTTTGAATAACATATTCGAACTCAGCAACTACGTAATTGAAATTACAAAGAAATCTACTTTAATTCAGACAAAGTGTTTTACAATGCAAAAAAAAATATAATAAAAAACTCTATTTCTTTTGCTTCCAATAATAGGTAATACACGTAATAAAAGTTTAGAATAAAATTTAAAATTACTTTTTAAATTAAAAAAATTATAAACTATAATCATTTATTTTGAATTTCAAAGTCACCATTATACATTTAAATTATTCACCTCAACTGCCATGATCTCAAGTTATCATACAGTTAAAGCTAACTAAAAGTATCAGCTGCCAGTTTGTATGAAATTTAAAAATTGCAACTGTAGTTAGCTCCAACATTTACAAGTGTACAATATTACCGGCGTTTACCTTTAAATAAAGCACATCATATCTGACCTTGTTACTGGATTATTGCCATGGTCATTTATTTGCAAAAATATTGTCACTTGGTATATATCTATACAAAAAATTTATTACATTCAATATATGAATTATTCAGGACTTACCTGAGAACTCATTGTGTGTACTTTACATTACTCTGGACAGAATATGAATACTGACTTCAGAATTAGATGTATCCGCTTATTATTTTTTATGTTTTCGACTGTGGGTGATAGATCTGAAAGAATGCGATGTGAGCGTGTATTATGTATCTCCGAGTGAAGTACATGGTAGCTAACAAACAAACAAAGAATGTAGTTGGATGCCAAAGGACCATGGAGTAATATCAGTGAGAACGAGTGTGAAGAGTGTAGAGTTCGGATATTTCGGAAATGAAAGCACAACACAACTATAAAACACTTCCTTTTTAAACCGGAACATGTAGATGCCGCACTGACAAAATTTATAACATTCCTACATAGTGATGACTTTACGCTTTTGTTTCGCCGTTAACAAATACAAGGATGCACATGGGGAATCTTCATGTATGTCTGAATCACTTTGTTCGTACAATTTGTGTGTCTGCTTGACAACGTATCCTTTTTGCTTTATGGTAGTATAAGTTCACACGAACATGTAAATTAACACCTACACATACGAACTTTCCGTTAACAAACACGCTTGTATGCAAGGGCAAAAACTACAACTACAGTACCAGGGATCTATAAGTTGGAGCAAAAACACACATTCTGCATTCCGCCAGGGGCGTGCCACAAACTGAGAAGAGAATGTTGCTTGTACAGCGTTATTGTAAAATATAAATAAACGAAAAAGGTTTATGAATGCAACAAACTCTTGGAATACATGAACACATCAGCATACACTTTATACACACAGGAAGGACAGTTGCAAACTTTGTTGGGATACACTGAAACCGGAATTTACGAGAATATCCTTCAGAAAAACAAACTGTCAGGAGATTTAGTTAGAATTGGCATGATAAGATTCACAGCTTAGTTTCACTTGTAATTTGGTTATGAATTGCACAGAGGTACTGTAATTCTGCCGTTCGAGGTTGAGGATTCGATCTAATAAATAACGAAACTGGTTTTAGACTTGATGAATGATTCTAGACTCCGAGATACAGGAAGGACAGTTGCAAACTTTGTTGGGATACACTGAAACCGGAATTTACGAGAATATCCTTCAGAAAAACAAACTGTCAGGAGATTTAGTTAGAATTGGCATGATAAGATTCACAGCTTAGTTTCACTTGTAATTTGGTTATGAATTGCACAGAGGTACTGTAATTCTGCCGTTCGAGGTTGAGGATTCGATCTAATAAATAACGAAACTGGTTTTAGACTTGATGAATGATTCTAGACTCCGAGATAATTGTTCTTCGTCGGGTTCCTGTATATGTTACATATTGAACAGAATTTGACTAACCTACGGTAAGGGTTGATATTTCTATTTCTTTCATCATTGAAAATGGTTATATTGTTTTTCAAAATATTCTCCGTGAAGATCAATGCACTTTTGCGTGCTCTAAAACCAATTTTCGAAGCACTTTGCCGCTCCAGTTGAGACATCTCCAAAACCTAGTTTTTGAACTCATCAACAGCTACTTCGGGCGTCCAAAAACGTTGAGCACTCAGTATTGTCTTGATGCGAGGGATCAAACTGAAGGCATTGGGTGCAAAATCACGGCTGTATGGCCGATGACCCATCATTTCAAATAGCCCATTGTTTCAGCTGATGTGTTAGAGCTCGTATTGTCCTGCTGAAAAATAATCCGTCTTCTGTTGTTGTTTTTCGTTATTTCTTTTAACACTGGAAATGGGATTCGTCGCTCATTATGATTTTGGATACGAAATCAACCTCTTCTTGCACCAAGTTTAACAGAGCATAGGAGTAAGTTAATCTCATTTGACGGTCAGCAGGCAGCACTTCGTGAAAAGTTTGCACTTTATACGGGAACGTCCTTCAAGTCTGTCACCAAACCTCGTTGCAACAAACGTCTACTGATGCCTAAGGCCGACTACAGAGTGCACGCTATAAGCGAATCGAACCGATAAGAGCTAATACTTCGTGCTATATAAATGCTACATGATGTCAGAGTAAGAGCTACATTGTGCGGAGCCAGCTGGTTGTTATTGAAGGCATTCTATGAGAAAGAGTGGCATGGTACAAATATAATAGTAGATACAAATACAACAAGCCAAAAACAACAGGCATTTTGTTTTGGCTCAGTGACTCAATTAAGACGTTTCTCTGTGATTTTTATAGAGAAAACATATCAAAAACAACAGTTGAAGACGACCGGTGGTTGCCGAAAAACAAATGTAAGCAAACTTTGACATTAGAGAAAAGCTACTCCCTCCAGAAAAAAAATTCAAATCAGCTGGGCTAGTGCTTGTACAATTTGTTTTTACCATGACACCACCCAAATGTTATAGCCTTTTAATTTGTGTATGTTTCGTTTGTTCTCTGGTTTTTAATAAGTTGTAGTCTTTTGTCGGTGCTCACTTGTCCAAGATGGACACTTGGCAGTGGATAGTAGTGATGTGCGGTGCCGCATATTTGATGAACCAGTTTTGTCGAGTCCGGTTCCGAGAAGAACCGGGTATTTGGACCTGTTCCGGTTCTCACCAAAAAAACGAAAATGTGATATATTATTATAAGAATATTCAATTTGATAAAAATACACGTTTTCATACCCTAAAACGTTAACACTTGTGATTTCTTTGGAAGCGAGTCCTGTTTTTTTTTGGAAACGTTTTACGGTTCTTTTCCAACCGTTTTTCAATTGTTTTAGAATCGCTTTTCGATCTTTTTGGTACCGTTTGCAGCTCTTTTGTGCACATTTTTCGGTCCTTTAAGAACCGTTTTCAGCTCTTTAAGAACAGTTTTCGCTTCATTTCGACCCGTCTTTCGGTTCATTTGAAACCATTTTCGATTCTTTAGGAACCGTTAATCGGTTCTTATAAGTACCGATCCCGTCGGTTCTTGTATAGAACCGGTTCAGTAGAACCGGCTCCCCGAATCTGTGCACCACTAGTGGATACATATTTTCGACTCTATACAAACTGCTACAAACTCATGCTCGTTGAGAATAAATAATTTGTGTTTGTCTTTTATTATTACCCTGTATAGGCAAAAAAATTTTAAAACTATATAAAAAATTGTAATAGTTTACAGTTCGAACTACTCTATGCGTTGTACTAAAGATTTAACAGACTTATATATAATTCTTCCAAATAGGCACTTAATTCCTCCTTCACCGCCAGTCACTTCGTGTTGTGTAATACAAATAAATTTCTATATTATTTCCCTCTCAATGTTGCACAGTTAGAAATAAAATATAAAATGCATAATTGCACTATCTGCATAATTTACTAAAGAATTCTAACAGAAAGAGTTTCGAGCTCTGTAATAATTACATATCCCTAATCGGGATTATCCGATTCTGATGTTAACATCAATATATTTTGATTTGCATTAAAATAATATTCCGCTGTATCATTCAGTGCAAAACTTGTTCACACATCTAACTGACTAACCACTAAAATTTATCACCCTAAATTAATGTCTCACGTTGGAAATGTTGCATGTTTTTGTATAAACCCCTCATTATACAGTGTCATGTGTTTGAATTGTAAATGTGACAGGATTTCAAAACTGCATGTTTGACTACTTACTCAAATCAATTTAAGTAAGCAAGATGCTAAGAAAGCTGTCAAAAATACAGTCCAAATTAAAAATCAAGAAAGAGACAGGCACAACAAACTGAATATCTTAATATTACGATTTAACGACAATTTTCATTATGGTTTCACGGTATATCGTACTAAGATTTCATACAACTATTCGGTGTCTATTTGTGAAAACACTTCTGATAACTTGGTGGTTCTAAGGGCAGAAATACTTAAACAGCTTTTCTTGTCCACAGGCATACCTACATATATCGTATATCTAGGTAAAGCTGACAACTGTTAATCCTAGAATCTTTATTAAAAAATTATCCTGTTTTTCTTTTTATTAAATATTCTTCTTAAGGGAAAAAGAGGGAAAAAGAAACATAAAATATATTAAAACAGACTTTGAGCTCTTGGGTAGCTTGAGTAAGAGCCTCTGGTTTCGGCCAAAACGTTCTTCATCGATAATGCCCACTTCAATAAACCAAATTGCCGTAATTGGGCTGAAGGGCTTCAAGGATTGTCATTACATCTAGACACACAAGGCCTAGGTGTAGTTTACCGGCAAACTTTAAACTCACGTTATGATAACGGAATGTTTGCTGCTCAAAAATTAAAGCCCACGATCTTGAGTTTTTTTTTTGTGTTGAAGAAATACTCTTTTATAGACATATATGGCTTATATTATATTATATCAACACGCTGAAAAATCTGTAGTGATTTCTTGTTTGGATGCAAAAATAACATGTGTTTGGAGCTTGTCACAAATATAATATACTTGTGCCCAAACGCATTTTGTTTGCTACTCAATATTATATGTTTGAGACACAATGAGTAATATGTTAATAATATATGTTTGCGAACCGCATAATATATGTTTGTGCTACAAATATAGCTGCGTTTGTTGCACTGTCTATGCTCCCTCGAGAGCAGGAGAATAAAAGAGGGACAACGAGAGAGTCTATCTTGTAAGTTTGTCTGTATTTTTGCATTATTCTCTCAGTCAGTGAGTCATAAATACTCTTTAATGGGCGTTTAAATTGCAGATGAAGTGTTTCTTATTTTGCATGAGTCTCATGTATTCAGTCGTCAATGGTTCATCGGACAGAGGATATTAAAAGCGCTTGATCAGTGAAAAAAGAATTAACAAACGCTCGGACGGTTAAACAGTTTGTGAAGTTGCTTTGGTTTTTGTGTATGTGTTTCGCATATATTTATGTGTGCTACCAAAGTGAAAAACGATTTTGAGGAAAGAAACTGAAAAGGCCAACAACGTGAATCCTTTTTCTGAGGTTCGAGCCTCTACTGAAAATATCGGAATAGCGGACCATTTGTGAAATATAATAAAAATATAATAATTAATACACGCTTGTTGTATATAAGTAGTATATAGTTCGTGTAACAACGCATAGTGGGTAATCAGGCATAGTTGAAACCTTCTGAAAACAAAAACGTGAGAGGCCACAAAGAAAGGAGAAGCTAAAGAGCAGCAGATTCTCATTTCATAAAAAAGTAATGCATTCAGCAAGTAAATATTTATTAAAAGGGTAAGTTTGAACACATAAATTTTTGTATTAATTATTTATTTTAATTATAATAAATAAAGAAAAAAAGAATAATTCTTTCCTAATATATGGAGGTTTGGGGGAACACACAAATTCTTCCACGTTAGTATATGGATGTTTGGGATAAAGCACGCATATGTTTCCCCGTAAAAGCATACATATTTGTCGGTAAACATGCTAATGTTTGCATATAAACACACCTGAGTTTGGGACTTGCAAACATATAAATGTTTGAAGTGTCTTCCAAACATAAACATGGTTTCTGCAGAATATGTTTGGGAAAATATGCTACAGAGGCCGTTGTTTTCAGCGCGAAAGACAATTGGTTCCTAGAAGACAGCGCACAGCTGTTGCATCTATGGGATTATTGCGAAGTCAGTTCGGTGACCAGTCATTTCCTCTCCTTTGACTGCTAAAATAGTGCCTAGATCAGATAATACCACACTTCTAGGCTGTTTCCTTTGAAGTTACGTAAAATCCGATGTCTACATGGACAAACCGGCTGTGATCGAAGATTTGGTAGCTAACATTATCGAATCATTCGCCTAATTGAGACCTTAGAATGAACCATGATATCCGCAGTTACGACCAACTGTTGAAAGAATGTAATGTTCAAATCCAAATTCCTCCGTTAAATTTTAAAGACAGGGTCATGCAATAACAATTAACACAATATGGTAAAATTTATTTTTTCTTTGTAGAAAACGGATTGTGTGTTGGGGAAATATTGCTTAATACCAAACGGTTGGGCAGATTCGGTCCTATTTGGAATTAGTATTGTCAGAATCCAGAACATAAACAAACAATTGTTATATCCGGATGTGATAATGGCGGTTCTGACCAGAACTTCAATTGCCATGTATGGCCTTCATTAAAGAAAAAAATAAAGATATACAAACAATACCAGTCACAAGTCGACAAAATAGAATTTGGAGAAGTTCTCAGCCACGAAACCCTATCTGTTCCAGGTCTTAACAGCGTAAAAGTATTTTGTAGGAACCCTAAGTTGATTCTACTACATTTATTTTACATCACCTCCTACGAATCCCTACGACCAAAACCGTTCATTTTGTAAATGCAAAACAATTTTATATTTCTTTAAAAATTAAGTAATTCACTTAGTAACTAATTATTACTATTATTTTGATAAACATATACTTTGTTAAACGATTGTATTCAATTTAAAGAAATGTATACTCAAATACACGCTGAAAAATCTGTATTTTTGTTGTTTGGATGCAAATATAACGTGCTTGCAGCTTGCCGCAAATATACTATACTTGTGCCCAAACACATTGTGTTTGCTTGCTGTTCAATATAAAATATTTGGGACACAATGATTAATAAAAAATAATATTTGTTGTGAGACCCATATGTGGATTTTTTTTGTTGAAAACCGCTAAAAACAAATACGAGACAGGCAACAAAGCAATAAAAATGAGGCAGATCTTCAATTCATGACAACAGTGGTTGCAAACATGTACACGTTTCCTACAATATGTTGCTGGGACCAATATTTATCGGCATGTACATATGTAACGGGTTTTTCAACAGAGACGGTACAAAAGTAAATCGATAGGGACAGGAAACGACGCCATATTTTTTCCAGCTCTTTTGACATTTCTCTTCAGTAAGGTTTGCCATTTCATCATGGAAATACGAGTCGATATTATTAAAATTTACTTGCGAAATTTGGAGTCAGTGGCCTCAACTTTAAGAGCGCTACGTCCAATTTATGGTCGTCATAATCGTCGTACCAGATCAACAATTGAGCGTCTAGTGGAAAAATTTGAATCCACAGGCACAGTACAAAATGTTCCCGTGCCAGTGAGACAAAGAAGTGCCCGTAGTGTCGAGAATATTGCTGCCGCTGAGGCTTCAGTTCAAGAAAGCCCAAATGTGTCTCTCACACGTCGTTCTCAAGCGTTGGACATCTCTGTGACGTCGTTGTGGCGAATTTTGCGAAAAGATCTTGGCCTACATCCTTTCAAGATCAAATTAACGCAAGAACTGAAGCCGCTTTACCACCATAAGCGTCGTATGTTCGTGAATTGGGCTGAGCAACAACTTGAAAATGATTCGGGTTTTCATCGGAAAATCATCTTCAGCGATGAGGCTAATTTCTAGCTGAATGGCTTCGTCAATAAGCAAAATATGCGCTATTGGTCAGACAGCAGTCCACACGTAATCCATGAGTCATCATTGCATCCCAAAAAAATTACGGTTTGGTGCGGTTTATGGGCCGGCGGCGTCATTGGGCCGTACTTCTTCCGTGATTATAAAGACCGGCACATTACTGTGAATGCGAATCGATACCGTTCAATGATAACCGAATATATCTGGCCCCAGTTGGATAATATGGACTTGGGGGACATGCGGTTCCAACAGGACGGCGCTTCAAGCCACACAGCGAATGCCACAATCAATTGATTGGAAACCAAGTCTGGTGAACGTGTTATCTCACGAAATGACCCAGTCGATTGGCCGCCTCGGTCGTGCGATTTGACGCCGTTAGATTATTTCCTGTGGGGCTACGTCAAGTCTATGATCTATGCCAACAAGCCAGCGACGATTGATGAACTTCGTACGAATATAGAACGTGAAATTGCAGCAGTATCGGCCGATTTATGCTTGAAAACCGTCGAAAATTGGGTTCAGCGTCTGGACTTCTGCAAGCGTACCCGTGGTGGCCATGCAAAAGAAATCGAGTTCCATACATAATGGCATCGGCCGTACTTTCACAGGAAAAAAGGATTTCATTGGTATCTAAAACCGGTTTTGTTTTATTTAAAAAAACTTTTGTTGCGCTGTTATTGAAAAACCCTTTATGTAGATCCCTAATGTACATTTTCAGATAAATATAGAACTTCATATGTTCTGAATACACATTTCCAATAACTTTTACTTTCTTAACTAACATCACAAGATTAAGGATTTTAGCATTATTCTATACATAACAGAAACTACTAATTGAATCTGTATACTTTCAGTAGGTATCCATGACACAGCTGATCGACTATGTAGTAGGGAAATGGTAGAGAACAAAGTGGATAAGCACCCAGAAACAAACCATGCACAAAACTAAGCTTAAATACTGTTTGATTGATACTCATGACAGCTAAATTATGTTTTATATTAGTTGCATCGAACGAAAATACGAATTCCCTTTATTTCTGTTCGTTTTATGTCCAACCAAAGAGTAAAATTCAACAACAACTCGAACTCGATGAACGTAAAGAGAGGGTTAGAGACTATTGTATATTTCTCTACACTATTTAGTGTTAACAAAGAAGAAAAATGTTAAGAAGGTAACAGTTTATAATCATAGAGAAGAAGTTCTTATTGGTTTACACCATAGATGTGCAGCTAGTACTCTTTTGAGTCATCGTGTTTTCACACCGATAGTAGCTTGATCGTTTTTTCACACCAACATGTCCGAAAGCTTCCCTGCAGTTTTAAAAGTAGAAATTAACTCAAAATCGTTAGGTATTTGGCTAAAGAAAAATTGACTAGTGAATCCAAATGCCACAAGTTATGCAAGGGTTCGCCTTTTGACTCTCAAACTATTGATTTACTTCTTAACTTTGTTCTTACTTCTTTGTGTCGATACACATTTGTTTGCTCTTGATGAAAGAGATTAATATTCTTGCTCTCAAATTCCCGTAAAGCATTTCAATGTTTTGTGCTCATTAACGATTTCATTAGATAAAAGTATTGCAACGATGGATATGTATGGAATGCAAAAAAAAGCTGTACCGTTATTCCAAAGGAGATAAACGAGAAAAAAATATTGGCTTGACTATTAGTTTCTTGTGTTGGCGTCAGTTGCAATTGGAAGTTCGTGGTCAGAAAATGTGTAATTTGAAGCAAATAAATAATTATATAATAATATAATAAAGTCTCAAATAACTGGAAAATGTTTACTGCGTACTGGTAGGTAATATAAATTTAAAATATTGATAACAGATTAAAATATTGTTTTCAGATTATTTTATCACTTTTGCAGAATCCATACCAATAAACACGAAATTCCCTGGGTCGGCGGAAGACCAACTAAGAAGACTTACTCAACTTCAAAAAAAAAAACGGGAGATAAGGGCAACCTCTGTTTCAAAGAAACAACATAAAGAAGCAAACAACTGATAGCTGTAGAGTCGTCTTTAGTTTTACCTTTCAGTTTTTTATCTTTTTATTAAACATATTTTTCATCTTTTTAATTTATATTCTTATGAAAAGCGAAGAAACAAAAAACTCATAGATGTGACGTTCTTTTTAATTTTATCTTTAAGTTTTTTATCTTTTACGAAGCGTGGAATTTCATTATATTTTATTGGAATTTATTTAAAGTTTAAATTATAGTTTTTAAATGAATTATTATAATTTTAAGTTTTCATTGTTAAATAAAAAAATATCAAAAAATGTTCTCGTCTTTTCATTATGGAAATAACTGGTACATTAGGAGTAGAGGAATCGTTGTTTTTTGCTGACCGGTGATTTCATCGGATAATCTTCATTAATCTTTTTGTTATGGCAGCAGTATTAGTGAATTCGTACATCACATGTTGTTAGTGAAATCATTAGTGAAAGGTTATGCACAAGATGGCAATTGGCTACCGCCAATCTCATCCCCATGTTAAATTCGTTAGTCGAAAGCATTGCTGGTAGTCTGGCAGGTAGTTAGTGGTAATTCTTGGTAGTTAGGGAAATCACTAAAGATTCGTTAGCTACGTCGACTGCAGGGTTGCTGCTTGTTTACCGATTCAAAGTCAGTTGCTGTTCTGCATTCACACTACACTTAAAAAATAACTTTTAATTGCCATGGACGAATATAAAGAAATTTTTATGTTTGTAAATGGCAAAAATCATAAATGGAAATAATCATTGGAGATGTTGATATTTGATTTTTTTTTTAAGATTTAGTTTTAATTTTTAATTTTTTTAATTTTAATTTTTTACTCAGTGTACTACTTTTGTTTTCTCTGCTTTTGTTCTGCTTGCTCCGTTCAACTTAACACAGTCGCAAAATTCGTAAAACTGATTTGAAATGCGTTTGTGTCAGTTTGCACATGTCTGGTTTACACCAGTGGTAACCAACCCATAGCCTCGCGAGGCAAACAATAATCGTACTTTTCACACCCACACAATCGGCAACTCACATGTACACAACAATTTATTTTTGATTCGAAGCATCAGGTTGTGCCTGTTCGTTTGAGACCGCACCCAAGCACATAATACGTTTGTACGCGTGCGTTCGGTTTTGCCTACCACTGGTTTACACCAGTGACGGCCAACTCTTGTTGAAACGACGAAGTTTGGTCTGGTTTCACACACACACAGCACGAACGTTTACGAAACAAAAAAAATATAGAGGCAAAATCAAAAAAATTCACTCAGTTGCAGACCAGCATCAACAAAGGCAGGTTTAAATTATGATTAAATTTTATGAAATAGGTACACTGGTAAAATATTCAAACAGCACATTAAAATACAACTTATATATATATATATTTCTATTTTAAATAATTGACTTAAAATTAAATAGATTTTATTTAATAATATTTATTTTATTAATTTAAAATTTTTAATTAAATAAAATTTTTCAAAAATTATATAAATTTAATATATTAAATTTTTGATTTTTAATAAATACATTTTTTGATTTTCATTCAGTATGTGGGATATTGGTTGGGAAAATTCATTTTTATTTTCATTAAATATTTTTAATGAAGCAGAATGCCTTGTTTGCAACCAAAAAATTAAAGAGAAATTTGCATGCAATTTAAAGCGACACTATAACCGCCACTCAGATATGCATTCTCTTACTGGAATTGCTAGGTCTAATTTAATTATCAAGTTAAAAGAAGATTTATTCATTTACTTAATTTTAACACACATAACCTCTGAAAACCAATTAATTATAATATTTTTAAACTTATTTTTAAGATAACATACTATGTGAAAAGAACTTAGGTACCTGTTTTCTTAAAGAAAAAAAAAATATTTATTAATTGCAAACAATTGAATTCATATATTTAATTTTTTTATTAAATCATTCATTACATAATTTTAACACACAAACCCACAAATATTTAAACAAACTTAATATTTAAACATAATAAGTTAACATTTAACACACATATATAAGCAAAAATAGTAAAACAATCCAACAACGCAAACAAAAGAAAACAAATGCATTTCTCCATGTGTATATTTACCAATACACTCTCACTTTTGTTAAACACAACTAAACATTCTCATTTCTCTTGTTGGCCGTCACTGGTTTACACACATGATCTCAATATTAACCGGGAGTAGATGATGAGACTTTAATAATTCCTCTCAACTGAATTAGGAACAGGACTGATGTTGACAGTGGCGTCAAATGTAATGTTAAAATTCCTAATAATTAATGTGACTTTATATTAACATATGTATAACTTTCAAAGAAATTGTTGTATTATTGTATGAGATATATAACTACAATCTCATTATTATCATCTAATAATACAACAAGTAAGGGAAGATATAAATCAAGCACTACAGGAAATAATCTTTAAGACACAAATGTAAAGAAGGCTCTTTTGTATTGTTATACAAATTCCTCGATAAAATTAAATTTTGTGTTTTTCTTTATTTTTGAAAAAAGAACCAACATCACTATTTACTACCAAACCATTTAAGACAAAACGAAGTCTCAGGTGAGACGGCAGGTGAGACGGCTTGTCGCGAGATCTCACAAATACTTCAGTGGATGTGAGATCATTGACAACCGGTAATGAAGCAGAGTATTATAAGTTATTTCTCAAATGCTAATGCCTGCTACAAACAGAAACATTGGAGATAAATATACATACATATGCCGATCGATTCTGAGTCGGTCATAGCCGATTGTTTTATACCTGCTTATGCGACCGTAGGTGGTGCTCCAGTACATGAGTATGTGGTCACGGTGGTCATCTTGCTTAGTGACTGCGACACCATCGACTATTTAGCCATGAAAAAGATTCTTGAAAGGCCCGGTCGGAATTGGTAAAAAATTGTAGGCCCAATCAGTGAGTGAAAAACTATAACGCATTCAGCTCAAAGCTCTCCCCAATCTCTCCATGGAATGAAATGGGAAAGCATAATTTTTCTAACGGGACGAAAATGTAACAAAACATGGATAGATACATATGTATATCGCTTTCTCTAAATTCGGTCATTCTTGGATTGTACCAAGTTTAATTGAAATCAATTAATTTTTTGCTGAGGTTGGTACAATTTTCATGGAGGCTTTATCAAAAGGCGACTGATATATGTATACATACGCCTACGAAAAGTTTATGTAGCGAATTTAATGAAAATCTGTTAATATTTGTAACCTCTGCTGCCGATTGTACCAAGCTTTTTAATATAATTTGTATGAGAGGTATATCAAACTAAGGACCAATGCGGTCCATTTTAAAAATGTATAGTCCTTAGCCTTAAAGAAGCTCATGTACAAATTTTCGTTGAAAAGGATTCAAACAGATAGACACTGGATTCTATACACGCTGAAATATCTATATTTTATTGTTGTTTGGATGAAAATATAACGTATTTGTAGCTTGTCGCAAATATACTACACTTGTGCCCGATCACATTACGTTTGCTATTCAATATAACATGTTTGAGACAAAATGATTAAAAGGCTGTAATATACAGGGTGGTCCAGTCACGACTGGACAAATTTCACCAGCGTATTGCTTGGCTCATTTCATGAAAATATGTCCATTTACGACCTTCCCGGAACATGCAAGGGGGCGAAATGGCAGCGGTTTGAAAATTTTCTTATAGGATACTCGGGTAAAATTGCCAACTTCTGCATAAGTGGTCAGATTTTTTTGTTTTTTGGCTTGTTGCAATGGTCTTTGAGAGACCATTTCAGAGAATTTAAAAAAAGTGAAATCGTTGAGGTACATAGCTTTAATTTGCTCATCCAGATGGTAGGTAACTTATGTTTTGTTCTCTTAAAAGTTAACCATTCTGCTTACCTTTCCAAAATGCCCTAAACGAAGCCCAGAGGTCTTACCGTTCCACAGTTTATCATGATACATCTACTACTAAGAGTCGGCAATCTGATCAATGCTAGTCTACTACTAAATCTACTTGGAAGATTATGGTTCGGGTTACAATGAAGGTTTCTCATACAAAAAATTAAAAACTGTTTCCGGACCGATTCAATCATATTAACATACAAATTGTACTGAGGGTTCCACACTACAGATCCATAATCGAAAATTGGGAGGTGTAGTGAACTAAAAAGATTTTTCGTAACGTAGGGATCTGAAAATTCCTTTGCCTAACGTTTAATAAAGTTCAGAACGCCATAAACCTTATTTACCATCGTAATTATGTGGGAGTTAAAATTCCATTTTCTGTCCAAGAGAACACCAAGATGTATTTTGCCGAAAATAATGATGACCTAGATTTCCATGTCCAAAATTCTAAAACTTTTGATATTTTTCAATTCAAATACTTTCGAATTTGCCTTACAGAATACTGTGTCTTCATTTTGGAACTGCTGATACAGAAAAGGCGACTTCAGCGAAGCAACGCCGGGGAAACTTTGCAAAAACTCAAATAGTTCACAGGGAAACATATTGATTCAGTTTTGTTCATTTCCGATGGGCTTAGAACCGGTGTGCAGCCCTACTTCAAGGATATCTGAAGCTACCATAGCTAATGTTTCTGTCATATGAATAAACAAGTTAAAGTTATTTAGTAATTTATTTGATTTTTTTTTCTAAGCTCTTAAAGAAATTTGTTCTAATATATTGCCCATTCGCTGTACCTATAATTGTCTATGTTTCTGAAATTGCCAAATTGAAATCCTATTTGAGAGTGTTAGTGTGTGTGTGTGTGTGTAGTGTCACCGACTTTGCAGCCAAAGCTATAACCTGAGGTCATCTAAATCATACACTTCCAAGCAAACATGAGAAAAAAAATTAAACACGCGCATACGCATGCAGCAACAGAAGCGTGTCCCCATATTATCTACACAGTTATAATGTAGACATTCATAGTATATGCACCGCAAAACAAACTCATTGTCATCATCGTCATCGCCAACGCCACTCGCCATCATCAGAAGCGTTGTCCTTTGTGGTTCTTGTGACTGATAATAATGTCCTTTGACTGCGACGGGCTTTAGCCTTTGGATGTCTCCTATTGCTGCGCTACAATGATCCCGGTAGAAGAGCGGACAAAAGATTAATCAAAGGTATATTGTATGACCTGCAGTTGATGCCTTTGAGTGTCGGCAAATATGAGTGTGTTACAAAGTTTACAGGATGTTGTACGTTGTTGTTACTTACACATTCATAGTTTGCTGTCATGTTCGGTTTTGTCACATTTCTGTTATCCTTTCCTGCACTTGCCTGAATAGTTGCTGCTGTTGTTTCCTAGACTTTCTGGCGATGTCATTGTTGGCATTGTAAACACAATTTAAATTGTTCCGTTCAAGCTGGCGGAGAGTATTCGAATGTCATATGCTAGAGGGTGTGTATCGTTTAAGTAGGGGACGTATCTTTTGAGTAAAGAAAATGTGCGCTGCACTACTAATATTCCAAAATTAACATAACACAGAAACTTTAATATTAAACTAAGACGGTGCAGTGTATTTAGGCAATTACTATTTTGTTGAATTTCCTGCACACAACCACAATTACAAATTACATGAGGTGTGAGGGGACACCCGGTTGGAACGAAGTTCCTTTCGTTATATATTATGTACTAGTTAGTTCCACAACACACCCATGGCGCCTGTTGGAAAATATTGTAATTTAAATGGATCTTGTAAAATGTTTTGTTAAGAATTTTTTTATTTATTGAATGTTTTTTTTAAAAAAAAAATATGTATTATATTTTCCCGAAAAGGTCCTTTCTTTGATGAGAGGAACTTCTTTTATTAAAAAAAAAAAAGTGTTCCCGTTACATCCCGTGAATGGATTAGGGAGAGCTTCTCACAAACCTGTGAGCTGTGCGCGTTCTAGTTTCACACTCACTGATTGGGTCCTACAGTTTTACACCGGTTCCGAACGGTATTTTGAGAAGCTTGTTCATGGATGAATACTCGATAGTGTCGCCGTCACTAAGCTACGAAAAACCTAAGAGTATGCTTTTTTTTTTACAGAGAAATATTTTTTTAAGAACAGGTACTTTTTAAAGAAGTGGTACTATTTTAGGATAAGATTATTTTTTAAAGAAAATTTACTTATTTTCAGGAAGGCTACTTATCTCTAGAAAACAAAAGAAAAGGTGGTACTTTATTTTTAAGAAGTGGTACTTTTAGGAAAAGGATTTTTTGTAAGAAAATGTATTTTTTGTAAGAGAAGGCATTTTTTTTTTGAAGAAAAGCTTTTTTTACGAGAGAACAGATACAATTTTAAGAGTAGGTACTTATCTCAAGAAAATTTATCTTGTTTTACAAAAAATGTATTCTTTAAAGAAAATTTTGTTTTTTAAGAAAAGGCAATTTGTTGTAAGATAATGTACGTTTTTAAGAGAAGGTACTTATTTAAAAAATTACTTTTTCTAAGAAAATCTACTTTTTGTAAAAAAGGTTACCTTTTGAAGGAAACATACTTCTTTAAGATGTTATTTTTTTAAATTTCTTTTACTTTGGCTTTTCTAAATTTACTTTTTATTCGGTTCAAACTACAACGTAATAAACAGGCTCCACATAGAAAATTTCCCATTAAACAAGAAATATGTTAGTCTGGACACACACCAAAAGTACGAGTGTAAAAGCGTAGACAGACGACAGCGTTAATTTGCATTAGCAGTCTTAATTCAAATTAGCTTGTGAATTATCCCCGTCCCACTGTGTATTAGCTTTGTCGTAAATGCATGAAATCAGAGTGAATTTATACTGCATTTAGGTATTACAATATGGCAACACCGTCGAAAATCAATCAGCTCAAGATGTATCTATACATAGAGGTGAGAGCCGGAACACTGTGGAAGTGGAACTTTCTTGTGTTTGTTGTTTGCTTTGTTGATTTTATGTACTGATGCTTGACACCGCTGAAGTGGATGTTATTGAAACAGCACCACCTGCTATCACCATGTATTTGATATATCTTGAATCAGCTGTTGTCAAGTTGTTTGCTATCGTCAATTGAAAATGGATTCAAAGTCAGCAAAGGTGAGTTATTTTAATTGTTTTTTGCAAAAAAAATGAGAAATATTTAAAATTGAAACGCATTCTTTCCATTTTAAAATTTCGAAGGGAAAGAAGCGAAGCGTGTGTATCGTATTTTCCGCCTTATATCCATTTGATTTCGATGTAAAAGTTCAAAAAATTACTTGACAAACAAACAGTTGTTTACAAACAAACAGCTGTTTACTAAATGCAAAAACTGTCGTCTGTCAGGGCAAAATGTTAATTCACATTAGTGAGCTTTTAATGCAAATTATCGCTGTCGTCTGTCTACGCTATAAGAGTGCTGCCAAATGTAATTCCATGCTGAGGGTTGTGTTTCATGGATTTGCCAGTCTTGTACTTTGGCTTTTCTAATTTTAGTTTTATTGGGTTCAAAACTACAATATGTGATACACAGGCTCCACCTAGAAAACTTCCCTTTAAACCAAACAAAACCAAAAGTACCCAATAAAGGTGATGATAATGGGTTGTAATAAAGTAGTTAAAAAAAAGTTGATACAAGTTTCTGATGACAATTCTTGCTGACTACCCAAAAATTTGTGAATTCTTAATAGATATAATTTTGGACAATTTTCTCCGAATTTATTAAAATGGTGAACGGTTAACAAAATACAATAAAGTAGATTGTACTGAAAAACATATTTTTAATTTCGGATTATAGGTACACGCAATGAAAACTCAATTTGGAGGTCGTTGGGATGTACATCGAACAAGTGTATACACACACACGCTTAAACTCAATAGTATTCCCTCTTTATTGAGTTGCTCCACTATTATTTCAACAAAAGCCAACAAGCAATTCCTTCTGTGAAGGTGCTATTCATCTTCGCCGGATGCTATGGAAAACTCGGTGAACACACACATGTTGGGCTTTGAATCATTGTGCCTGGCTTCAAGTCCATTTTGGGAAATTGTCAGTACTAATATTAAATCCCACTTAGATCAATATTCTTAATATCTTTAATAATAATTTCAAAATAATTTATAACTTCCAAACCACATATATAATTGAAACCACAAAAAGCATTACCATTTTGTTAACTCTATGGATATTTTAACCTGTACCACCGTTTTTCCTTCCTCAAAAACATAAATGTTTGCCTTTCGGAAATTAATTCCTCAAACAAAGATAAATAAGTTTTACAGGATTCCGTTTGTTGCGATCGAAATTTGCCTTTGTGTGTGACCTGAGCGGGTGCTGTAAATGTAAATAGGAGAATGCAAAAATTTTTTCCTAAGGTATTGTTGGCACCCTAGTAGGGTACAGTGCTTCAAAATTCATTTCTGCCGTTTGATTTACTAAGCATTTTTGAGTTCTGTAAAAAACTCAATTGTAGGTTGGGAATATTTTGAGATATTATCATTAAGGTCTTTTATAAAGCGTGTCTCAGTAAGAATGCAAAATAAAATCATGTAGATTTTGGTATAGTTGTGAAATCTTTTATTGCATTGTAGTAAGACATGTTCCGATTAAGTAAACAAACAGAACATCCCGTGAAGGGATTGGGGAGAGCTTCTCACAATCACTGAGATGTCCCTAGTGTTGCACTCACTAATTGGGCTCTACAGTGTTACACCGGTTCCGAACGGTATTTTTAGAAGCTTTTTCATGGCTAAGTACTCGATAGTGTCGCCATCACCAAGGAGGTGAGCGTCGTCAAAAGAAGTGTTAGGTGGTCTGAGCAGGGTTAAAACCACACTAACCATTGCACTACCGACGGCACCGACGGATTAAGTATGTAATGAAATATCTGTCAAATAGGCCACACGTTTTTGATGACAGGCCATGACTCTTTTCGGGCAATTTTTCGGTGACTTTTCCACAGAGATGTTGCTGTATATCACCGATGATACGTAAGTTCTCGCATATGAGCTCAGGAATTGTTTCTGCTTTATTAGCATAAATCCAAGACTTCGCATAACCCCAAAGAAATAAATTGCACTGCCTTAAATCGCCTGATCTTGGTGGCAAGTTGACATGAGAATTTCTGCCGAATTTCTAACGACTGTCTTTCACAGTCACTGCAATTTCGGTATCATCTTCAAAAAGTAAGGCCCAATCACGCCGCTTGACCAAAATCCGAACCAGACAGTTGCTCGTTGTGGGTACATTTATTTCTCTTGGATTGCATAAGGATTTTCTGAGACCCAAATTCGACAGTTTTGTGTATTCACAATGCCATTCAGATGGAAAAAGTTCATCGGAGAAGATGACTTTGTGTGAAAAATTGGCATTGAATTCACTTTGCTCCATTACCCATTGAACGAGTTAGCCCTTTCTGTGGTCTGCTGGTTTGAGCTGCTGAGTAAGCTGCATTGTGTACTCATGAACGTGGAGATTTTTGATATGTTAACATCTATACGCACGGGTAGGGCAATCTGCCTGAACACATGCAAACAACACACAGCGTTAGCGTCACATACGTGGTTGTTGTACAACAATAGTCTCTGCCTAAAAATAAGTATGATGGTATTTATGTAGCGGCAGCGAACAAAAAAGCAGTTCGTAGTCACCCTTGATTATTGAATAGTATAGAGAACTCATGGAGCGAATTGTATGACTCCAAAGGGCTGGCGACATCTAGCGAATGATTCAAAACGTATTACTCTCTTTTTGTTATAACTTGGGCCATTCATAATATTGATTTGAAACATTGATGCCTTTTGAAACATTAATGTTTTTTGTATTGTTTATAACATTGTCGATTTTCTGCAGTTATATTAAATAGTCTATAAAGAGAACAAGGCTCGTTAATGCTCTGTTACTTAGCCCCACTAGATGAGAGCGGAAAAAGAGTGCAAAAAGTCCTCTATACTATTCAATACTTTTTGTCGTCGCTCTGTTTGGGCCAAAACAAAAGCAACTATTTCAGTGAGATAAATATTGCTATTTATTTAATTGTAATAAACAAGCAGGTCGTCGCAGCTCTGTTTATGACAAAACAAAAAAAATATTTCAGTGAGCTAAATATTGCTTTTTACTTATATTTCAACCATATTACATCTAATGTTAAAGCAGATGTAATAAAAAAATCCAATGAGAGTTCAAACTCACGCGTGATGTGTTAACACCTTTTTGCTACACGGTGGCTGTTCGATTTCTATGAACACATTAGTAAATGTTACACTGGAAAATAAATAACAGCGTTCAATCATATGATGACGTTTCATTTAAATAACATTAATACTTAAAATTATCTAAAGACCAGTGCAAGTACATGTGTCATTATTTTCTTGCTTAGTACTTTTTGTTTTTTTCCACATGTACTGCACATGTATTTACATACATTGTTATGTCCGTACAAACCAGTGATGCCAACTCTGCAGGAACGAAACGCGTCGAAGTACCCAACGCCAAATAACGAAAACGACCAGAAAAATCACAACATCATGGCAAGTTCCGAATGATGCGAATCATAGAACTTTATTATCAAAATGAGTGGTCTCTTCTGGCAACGCTGCACCCTGTGCTGTCGTTTTGCGACGAAACCCATTTTTGAGTAAATGGGTACATCAACGAGCATTGCCGGATTTAGGACGATACCAATCATTACCAAGTGGCAATGCATGTACGGAATGCAATTGTTTGGTCTGCATTGTAGTCCGACGACATCATCGGTCCGTACATCTTCGAAGACGATGATGGCATTGCTACCACCATCAACGGAGAGCGCTACCGATATGTGGTTCCATCAGGATGTCGATACATGCTACGCAGTCAATGCCACAATGGACATTCTGCACGACCGATTTAAGAATTATCTAACGCAGACGCTAAGTAAACTGGTCAAAGACACCGTGCGATTTGACCCACTTAGACTTTTTCTTGTGGGGTTTCCTTAAGTCGCAGATCTATGCCAATATGCCATAAATACCAGTGCCTTCAGACAGCATAGCCATTCTCATCCTTCAAATTTAGCCCAATATACACCGAAGTCGCGGCAGCCAATGACGGCATATTCCCCACGTAATGTTCTTGCTAGCGCTTTCAAATAAAACAAAAAATTCGGTGACATCTTACACGCAACTAGTTTTAAGTTCCTCTCTTGGAAAATCTTTTCAGATGTTCACCGGAAGAAAACGATGTTTGTAGTGCAGATTTGATTGTACTCAACTGAATTCCGTCGAAAGGCTCCATGTCTTTCATATGTTTTTGTGATCTAGAATGTGTATATCGTAGTGTTTTGAAGCAATTATACATTTGCTAAAAATGCCTATTGCCTTGGACTCATCATTGGGGGTTTAGCCACTTCTGAAAAGAAAGTTCTGCCCCCCATACGTTATCTTTGGGTGCCTCTCTACCGACAAAGGTTTATTTATATAAATTTAGTTTATTTAAACGGTAGAAGCACACGAACTTAGCATTCTCCAGCAAATTGGTGTTCTATAGAAAACGGGGTAAAGGGCTTAATAAAATCTCAAAACGCGTGCACATTATGCGTTTTTCCAAAAAAGCGCCAACGACGCTTTTTTCGCGTTTTACAAGGTAGAAATATACTAAATATAGCCCCAAAAAGAGCTAAGTTGGCATTACTGGCGCATACGCTACACAAGTTCACACAATTTTCGTTGCTCTCTTGCTATTTCATTTTTATATATGTACGTATAACTACGTCGTTATTCTCGTTGCTCTGAGAGTGCTCCGCACCCAAATTTTCTTTGACTTACCTTTCACAATAATAAAAAAGGCGTTCAATCATATGATGACGTTTCATTTAAATAATATTAATACTTAATAATACTTATAAATTTTTAAAGACAAGTGTCATTATTTTCTTGCTTAATACCTTTTGTGTTATTTCCATAAAAAACAAAGAGAATGCAAAGCAACAAACACATGAACATACATTGTTATGTTCGTACATACGCTACACAAGTTCACACAATTTTCATTGCTCTCTGGCTGTCTCATTTTTATATACGTATAACTACGTCATTATTCTCTTTGCTCTGAGAGCGCGCCGCCCACACACAAGACAACTATTCGCTGCCGCTACATCAGTGTGTGTTTTTTTTCGCAGTCTGAGAATCTGTGTTTCGCAGTCGGACAAATCTGTGGTCACCATTATCATTTAGGGGTATGAAAAATAGATGTTGGCCGATTTTAAGACCTATTCGATATGGACATAAAATTTCATACAAATCGGTCCAGCCGTTTCAGAGGAGTTTAACGCCAAACAATATGTAATCGCAGTCGGACAAACTGTATTTAGACGTGTTCACTTTGTGAGTTAAATCCCTACCCGCGCCATTAGATGTTAATACATCAAAAAAAAAAATTGCTAAAATAAAAAAATCACATGAGGTGTCAGGGGACACCCGGTTGGAACGAAGTTCCTTTCGCCAGTGAAAAATACGATAATTTAAATGGATCTTTAAGAAAAGGTACTTTATGTAAACGGAAAAACTTTTTTTAATACATTTTTTTTTATGTTTACGGTCCCTGACTTCGGGGTATGAAGGAACAGGAGACGGCGATGGTTTCAGATGTAAGAAATGATTTTCCAAATCATCCAAGTTAGGAGTTACTGGCGCAATTAAATCATTAGAAGCTTTTTTCCGTATTGGAGGGGGCGAGATGTCCTCAGGCCATTTAAAAGTATCAAACAAATCCTCCAATGATTTAAGTTTCAAACTAATATAAACAAAATCAGAATTTAAAATTGTAAATCCTTTCCTTGCCTCCTTACATAGCTTATAAAAGTCAACATCGAATTCCCTACACTTGCAACATGTTCAGCGAATCCCACTTTCCTTAGCAGTAATTATGTCATAATTTCTTCCATTGAAGCCAGCACACTTCACATGGGCATAACTGTCACAAAGTCAACATGAAACAAAACCACCCTTATATACGTCCCTGACTGTACAAATCTAGTAATAATTACCGATTATGTCTAAAGGAATGCAACGAAATAAAATAACAAAACGAATTGGTACAACTTTCAAACACTAAACCACGAAATCCTAAAAGTATGCAGAATAATACTGGGTTCTAGCATAATACCATTAAAAAAAAGTTGTTTAACATTTTTACATTTAGCCCCTATCCCGCAATGTGCGATAAGGAACTTCGTACGAAAAAATTTCTATACAGGCATGGGCCATTTAAAAAAGAAATCTCGCTAACACATAAGTGCGTTTTAGCGATTTGTTGATTGAAAAGTGTTAGTTTAACGATTGTTTTCATTAAAAAACGATGCCGTATGAAAGACATCCGTTGGCTAAAGCAGCCTTTGGAGGTAAATTTAAATTTATTATATTTATATTAAATTTATTATTTTTGCGTTTGGAAGCACCGTTTCCCAGCTATAGCTTTTTTTATTTTAGCGACTTTTTATTTTGGCCCTTAAAAACACAAAAAATTAGTTCTTTTTTGATTCGATTTGGATCTTGTTGCTGTGGCTTCAAATAAAATTACAAATCAGTTGATATACAAAACATTTTTTTAAACGGAACACAATTATTGATAATTAATTATTGGAACCGCGTAGATGCTCCAACTATCATGAAGTAAGTATTTGGCCTTTCCAGTTCCCACCAATTGCACATCTTTAGTAAAGACTTTGGAAAATCACAACCTCTTTTAATCCTTCTGAAACATAAACAAAACATCCCAAAAAAGGCAAAACATGTGCTTATGAACTGACGTTCACTTTAGTGGTTGCAATAATCCAGCGGCGGAAGTGATTTTTGTCCTTCCAACTCATTTGTGGGCCTTGACAAGTCAGCCATTGAATTACTGGCATGGTAGAACTTTTGATTACCATTTCTACCAGTACATTACTGATCTAGCAAAACAACTGATTGCCACTTCCTGTCGATGAAACTCGTCCAGCATTGTCTGTAAATGATTTCGTTGTAATCGTGTAAGAAACCGATGCAAGTAGTTTTTGATCGTTATCGATAAAATTGCCTCGTATTACAATTACGTATTCTAAATAACAAATTTCTGTCGATATTAAGGTTCCCTGAGGAAATCCACTTTATTTGATGGGGAAACATGAGGATGTGTCAGTGGTCAAACACCATTAACTCAATCAAAAAAGCCTGAGGAATCTGAAGTCTGTAGTTTGTCTTAAAATTCCACGCTTATTACAATTTAAAAGCACCATTACACTGATCGGAAAAGCTTCGTCACAGGGATAAAAATGTTAATCCCCCAAACAAGTTTCATCACCGAAAGTGAGCTAACGTACAGACTCATCCCCGCTACGAAAATGTTTTCATCAACTACAAGTTGTTCGTCAATATGATTAAAGTATTGCTGCTTGCGGAATTTGTCAAGCCATATCCAATATCATCTACAATATTCTGTTCCGTTGTACTCGAATCGTCACTCAATAGTGATCTGGCCTATGATTTAATTGGTGGCATATGATAAACACATTTCTATGGGGCACAGTATAGACAAATATGGTGGTAAACATTTTAGGAAACATCAATTATCTTGAGCTATATCTTGAATATATTGCCGTTTGTGGACACAAGCATTATCCAAAATTAAATAAGAATTTTGTAACAGCGGAGGAAGATTTTCAAGACTGCCCTCCTTTGATTCGCCTAGATACGTCTATGTTGGACTACAGATCAGACAGTTCGTGGTTCCAATGACTTCGGTACCCGCCGTTTTCCTTAATAGGACCATTAATTTTACGGCGAATTTTCGCCTCGAATACTCCCAGGTGTTTTTCATCTGCCTGCAATATGACCCAAGTTTCTGAGCCATATGCCGGGACTGGTAAAATGAGAGTCTGGTATAGCTGGACTTTTGTTTGTCGAGAGAAGGGTCTGATTCTAACTATTTGCTGTGCCCAAAATTGCATCAACTTGCAAGCGCAATTCTCCTATTTATCTCTAGGTTGACGGTGTTGTTCACGGCGGATCCAAGGTAGAAAAAAAAATAAAACCGCTGTCGACGTTCCAGTTTCGACCCATTCGAGAGGTTTGTCTAGTCGTTGACACCATCAATTTCGTCTCCTTAACCTCCTTAACAGCAAGGTCCACTATTGCCGATTATTTTTGCTTTCTTGCAGTTTCTTGCCGTAACCTCTCACAGATTTCCCACAATGATGTCAATGTCGTCAACAGATGCGAACAATATATGGTTCTTGTAATGTAATATTTATTATTTAATAAAGGTTTTTGTTAACTTTTTCCTTTTCTTGAATACATTTTTATTTGTAATTATTTATAATTGATTTGAAATTTGAATTCTAGATGTAAGGTTGTATATAACCATCTCCTAAATTAATAAATATTTAGATCTTAAGATAAATACTGTTTTAAATAAAACTATACAAAATGCAATGAAAAAAATATATGGTTTTTTATGTCGATGCTCCTTTCCTCATTATTATATCAATTAAGATATTGAAGAGACTACCAGAAACTGTATCGCCTTGCCTAAGTCCTCGCCTTATTCAGAATAATTCGGTGACTTATTTCCCTACTTTCAGTGCTGATTTGGTGTTGGCCAGCTTCATTCAGCAGAGGTGAATCAATTTTGCCGGTATTCCAAGTTCAGACGCATAATTTTGGGGCTATCGATAGCAGCTTTGTAATTGACAAACAGATGATATGTGTGGGTATTTTGGAGGATTTTTCGTGGCGGGAATATTTGATTTGTCGTGGACTTCCCTGGTCTGAAACCACACTGATAAAGTCTATTAGGGTCTACATCAATTGGCTTTAGTCTCTAATCAGTGGGTTTAAAAGTAGAAAGTCTCTATATCTCCATGGGATGTAGTGGGAAATCTTTTTCATGTCTTTAGGATAGATAATAAATAAAGTTCAAAGATTTTAGATATTAATACGTAAATGGTGAGGCTTTGAAAGTATATGCTGGTCGTTATCGTATAGGGATTGTAAGTTCCTTTTTCATTTTCATTTCATATCAGTTATCATATCATTTACTGACTGTTATGAGCAGACGCGACATGGGACTGTCTTTGGAGCTCGAAAGTTTCTGATAGCATTTCACTTGGGAGTGGCCAGAAGTGATACCTTCATTGGGCAGTCCAAGCAGCTCACTACTTCCACGCAGTATGTCCTGGGCAATGGCTTATCGGAAACCTCCGTTAGCTAGCTGAAGTGAGAAGGCGAAACGAATGCGCAATCTGAGTGGTAATGCGATCACAGATACGTCTCAGGATTATTAGGTGACCCTGTTACTGAAGCTCTTCGAAGTAGTTGACATATTCTTCTGTCCTTTGAAGACGGATGATTTCCACACACTTCATTCTGGTCAGAGTCTGATCCATGATGGGCGGCTGAAACATAATCATCCTGGGAGTAGGTAAAATGCCAACCACGGTGGGCTGGGTTTGCCTCCCGTCACCGTTATATTGGCAATGCAAATACACAAAGAAGGTAATGAACAAAGAAACCCCCAACTCGACCCAAACGCAAACGTTCTAAAGACCACGATTTAAGGCTATGTACATGCAATGTGCGAACGATATACAGGGCGAGTGCCACTTTCCAACTGGCTGATGTCCTGGGAAAATATAAAGCTGACATCACAGCGAGCCAGGAAATACGATGGACAGGATATGGTTGCACCAGAAAAAAACGGCTGTATTTACTACAGCTGCCATGAGCGAAAGCTGGAATTCGGGTGCGGATTTATAGTTGGCAAGAGACTGCGACACCTAGTTTCAAGGTTCAACCCTGAGTGACCGCATAGCCACAATTCGCATAAAAGCGCAATATTTCAACATCTCGTTAATTTGTGTGCACGCACCGACAGAGTATAAAGATAATGAGGTCAAAGAAACATTTTATGAGCGTCTTGAGGAAGTATATGAACGCTGTACTGACCACGACATTAAGATCATTCTTGGTGGTTGTAATGCCAAATTAGGAAAGGAAAGTGTCTTTCGACCAACCAACGGTAATCACAGTCTACATGATACCACCTCCGATAATGGAATAAGTTACACACGATTCCAGCTTATGGACATATATAAGGCGACCTGGATATCTCCTGATCAGAGGACGAAGAAGCAGATTGATCACTTGGTAATAAATGGCAGGCAGTCTTCTAGTGCAGTGAATGTACGTGTGATTTGAGGTGCCAATATCGACTCGGATCATTACCTGGTGGCTGCGAAAGCTCGCACGAGACTGAGACGGGCGAAAAACGTACGGAGCCGAACACAGGAGAAGCTGGATATTGACGAGCTACAAATACCGGAGATATCACTGTCCTATCGACAGAAGCTCTCTCCTGAAAGAGCATAATATCCCCCCTCCCCCTCCCGAAGACCATATCGCAAGCGGATGGAAAACACCTGGGAGTATACTAGAGAAAAATTCTCCGTAAAATATATGGCCCTGTTAGAGAAAACGGCGAGTACCGACGTCGCTGGAACCCAGAGCTATATAATCTATATTCTGACGTCGACATAGCTAGACGAATCAAAGTGTACCAATTGCGTTGGCTAGGCCATGTTATCACAATGAATGAATATGAGCCAGCGCGAAAGGTGTTCGATAACGTACACGATGGATGCAGGAAAAGAGGACGACAAAGACTCCGCTGGAAAGACCAGACAGAAGAATCCCTCCGTATCCTTGGTGTTACCAACTGGCGAGAAAAGGCGTAGGATAGAACCAGTTGGAAGGGTATGTCGAAATTTGTTTAATTTTTTTGTTTAATTAATATGTGTAAGACGTCTGACCTCATGAGGTTATAAAATAGTCAATAAAAGTAAAGTAAGTTATGAGTAGACCTTTTTAACTGAATTAGAATTTCAATGTGTGCAACTGAATTTGTGACTACATCCTCATGCTGCCACCTTCTGTTTCCCGCCTCTGTGTACTGTTGGTCTTGTCCATACGCAGGAATTCATACATCATAAGGACATAAAACAAAAGCGATTAACTCGAATATTCCGAGGATACAACACATATGCAGTTATTTCAAGAATTTTCTCAAGGGAAAATGAAAAATATTTCTGAACGAACAACAAGGCCAATGTGACACATGAGAACAAAATAAGTTGAATTTAATGCTGATCATACTAGTACCTATAAAGAGCTACAAACAACAACAATACTGTTAATAACCAAGAATACTGTAGTTTCAGCTACAGTTAATCGCAATGGTTTCAAAATACGTCCAAAGGATTTATATGCTTATAATCTCTTGACAATTTGCATTCACGTTCTGTCGCTGTTTTAACATGATTAAATGAAAGGGAATCCTTTTTCTTAAAACAAATTTACGGATAAAAAGTGACCTGAAATCTAAAAATCAAATAAGATTCCAGTAAACAATTTTAAGTGTTTGGGAGACATGAGCAACTTCTTTTTCCATACTAAATCTCTTACTGAGAAGTCATACATAGTCATACATAGATACTCACTGGTTTGTTAGAAGCTCTCCCTAATCCCTTCGTAGGATGTAACGGGAAACTATTTTTTAAAATATATTATGTTATAAAGTCTCAATATGAAACGGTTACCATAACTAATGACATTACAGCTTCGCCAATGCACAAAAAGAAGTGATTTAAATTGTCCTTAAATAGGCATGATATCACAACATCCAAGCTGCTACTAAGTAAGCGCCTTTGGGTGTCTTTTGTTAAAGCATAGAAAATTATGCCTTATTTCAGCAGGTAGGTAAGCGATTGTCAGCTCAACACTCCCTTACAAGCCTACTCCTGAGTTAGCAGTATTTTTTGGTGGGATGTTTTGAACGGGTGATTCCTTTATAGGTACGTTGTCAAGTAGGGATTTTACGACAGATGAAACTGTCGTGCAATTGTTGTTCAATCCTGTTTCATATTTCATCAGTTGTCCCGGCAAAATCAAGACATTATAGCGGCGTCCAAGTTGGTTTCCAGTTGGAATCAAATGGAAATATTGTCGATCATATTTCGACGTGATTCAAGTTGGCCGTATTTTTGGCGGCACTTTATAATCCAATTGTAAATATCGGACATCCGAAACGGCCTTGCAAAAATACTTTATATTCGAAGGTTTACGGCACACTTTTTTGCCTGTAAGGAGGTACGGTCTAATGTACCCCTGTCAAATATTTATATGTGCAATGTGTTATGTTGAGTTGGAGCTTTGAAAACTAAAATTTTTTTTATTTTTATTTTATATATTCGTTTATATTTATGTGTTCTTTAAAATTATAAGAAAACATATTTTTTCATTTCTTTTTTAGAACAAACAAAAGTGTTTGATATATTCTTCATAGAAAATATTTATATATGCAAAAATGAAACTTAAATTCAATTCTTATTCTTATCCAATTAAAGTATGTAATTAATATGATATTGAGTTGCCCTTGCGTATAAGAACTTGTTATAGACTGCGTGGCATAGAACTCACTAAGTTGCTTAAAGTGGACATGTCAATTTACTCCCATTCCGCCAATATTGATAGTTTTAGTTCTTTAACCGTCGAATACTGCTTCGACTTTGAAAACACCTTCGCGGAAACTATGCCCCAGAGGTCTTCAATTGGGTTGAGGTCGGGACTTATGGCTGGCCACTCCAGTAATGGAATATTTCGGGACTTAAAAAAATCCCTTCTGAGCCGAGCAATGTGGATCGGGGCGTTGTCTTGTTGAAAAGTCCAGTTATCTCCATATAATTCGCCAGCAAAGTCAATTAAATTGCTGTCCAACAGATCAACGTATGCTTCCGCATTTATTTTAGTTGTGACAAAGCATATTTCTGACTTCCCTCGTGCTCCAAATGCAGCCCATATCATAAGAGATCCACCACAGTGGTTGCGCTTGAAACACGTTTGCCGAGGATGTCGTAAATCCCTCCAATATTAAGCTTCCAAACCGTCCAAATTAAGCTTTTTCTCATCACTAAATATAACGGTTTCAAATTCGTCCTCCAAAAACTTGTACTTTTCTGCAAAAGCAATACGCGCAATTTTATGGCGCTGAGTTAATCGTGTTTTGGCCATTTTGCTTTGGTACCGAAGACCTATATCGTCCTTTAGCAGTTGCTGGACACGCTGTCTCGTTATATTTAGACCCAATTCCACCTTTATATCAATACAACTCATATTCTCATTAGCTGCTAAATGCCGAATGCGCCGCTTAGTCCTCTGGTCTACAGATGGGATGTGTCCACTGCGCTTAATACAACCATAGTTTTCGGGGTCTTTGAGGAAATTCGAAACTGTATTGCGATGCTGATTTACCGCAGCTGCAATATCGCCAATTCCTTTACCTGCAAGTCTCATTTCAACAATTTTTCCGCGCTCCTCATCCGTAAGTTCACTTCCACGTGGCATGTTCAACTAGAAACAAAACTGTGAATAAAACGTTTCTTAGAATATATTCATAACGATCACTTTACTCACGTACAGAAAGATATTTTATACTAAACACCCGAGAAAAATAGAGTTGTTCACTTTAAAGTGTCAGGAACGCGAGTGTACATATAATTAATTTCTATTGAACTGCAAACTTACAGCGATAATCACAGATAACGGGACTAAAAATAAAGTCCAAAAGAGAAAAAAGTATATGATAAAGAGAGAGGGATATTATCGAAAAAATTGTGTATGGTCGACATTAAATTACAGTTAGTTTTCAGAAGGTAAGACAAAATTATTATTTTGCACATATAAATATTTGACAGAGGTACATAAACTTATAATTTTAATATGGTTTTAAATTATGAAATTTAATACAAATATGATAAATTATTATTATTAATTTTTAAAATTTAATAACTTTTTTAAATTAGAATTTGAGTAGGAGTTTAAAATTACTATAATGGTTCTTAAACCTAGTTCGAAAAATATGCATATAAAGGGTGTCTCTGTAAGGATGCACCCTTTCATTTTGAGACAATTGTGATTTTTTATTGGATTGTAAAGAAGACATGTTCCGAATTAGTAATGAATAAAATAAGTGTCAAATGCCCCCACGGCTCTGCAGACAGGCTATTACTGTCTTCATTAAATTTGCCATGACTTTTTCACAGAGACATGGCTGTATCACATAGATGACGCGCTCGGTCTCGGATTCGAGCTCAGGAATTGTTTCTGATTTATTCGCATAAACCCGAGATTTCAAAAAACCCCAAATAAAGAAATCGCGCGGCGTTAAATTACATGATCTTGGTGGCCACTGGTCATCAGAATTTCTCCCGAATTTCTATCGAATGCCGTTCAGAGTCACTGGAATTTCGACCTCATCTATAAAAAAAAAAGTAAAGCCCAATCACGCCGCCACACCAAAATCCGCACCAGGAAGTTGCTCGTTGTTGATGCATTTGTTTCTCATGGATTGCATGAGGATTTCTGAGCCCCAACTTCAACAATTTTGTATATTCACGAAACCATTCAGATGCGAAAGAATTTGACTTTTTTTTTAAAACGTGGGATTGAGTTCACTTCGCTCCATTACCCATTGAACGAATTGCTGGCGCTTTCCCTGGTTTCCTGATTTGAGCTCCTGAGTTAGCTGCATTTTATACGCATAAAGGTGAAGGTGTTTTGTCAAAATTTGCTGTGTAGTGCCTCGTGAAATTTGGAGTTGTTGGGAACAATGCCGAATTGATGTTTTCGGAATTTCGGCGACACTCTCGTTTAAAGCAGTAATGTTTGCAAGAGACCGACCGGTACGGTACGTTGACCCACAAAATCTTACTATCCATAACTGACCCAATTTCTTAAATATTTTTGACCACTCGTCGAATGGTTGAGATTTTAAGTGCACTGTGTCGACTGAAAATTCTTCGAAGTTTGCGAGCGGTTTCAGCATAACTTTTCAAATTGTTGAAATAAGATTTCACAATTTATATTGTACTGCATTGTATGTTGTTGTATGGGTTCTCTTCATTGCTGAATAATTTGCTTCTGACATAAAGCAATACAATATAGTCGCCACCCCTCTCTTTTCGTACTCTCAATGACGTCGAGGGTGTAGGTTTTTTAATGAAGTTCAAGTTGATGTTGTATATTGCTCTTTGATTGGACATAAAACGGACAAAAATAAAAGGGAATATTTAATTCCGTTCGATGCAGCCAACATAAAATATAATTTATGCCATTAGTATCAATCAAACTCTATTTAAACTTAGTTTGCTGCATGGTTTGCTTCTGGTCGCTTATCGCTGTCTCGCCTATCTGCTCTGTTTTTATCAATTTCCCTTAGAGCAGTCGCTAAGAGTCGCCATTGTTCTCTTTACGTTATCTCGATGATGAGGAGGTAGTAGGCCATCCCATATAGCAATAGATAAGTGTCACCATCGCTCCCTTTATATTAAGCGTGTTTTGGTTACACCGCTTGCTTATATAATCGCTTGTTTTGTATGAAGCACTTAGCGAAGACTTAGCTAGAACATAGCGACGCGAATCATTTTCGCTAAGTTTAAAAATTTTTTTTTTTGATATCTTTTAGCTTTTTTAACCATTTTTCATATTTTGTAATAAAATGACTTTTCGCTAAAAAGCCGTTTTCTTTGCAACTTAGCAAGCGATGATCGCTTGCTTGTAACCAAAACACGACTATTATCTCAATGACGACGAGGTAGTATGTCATTTCATCAAGTTAGACTTGTTGTTGTATGTTATTCTTTTGTTGGTCATAAAACGGACAGTATTTTCGTTCGATGCAACCATCATAAAACATAATAATACTATTAATCAATAAATGTCTTCAGTTAGTGACTTGTGTAAATACACACCGCAGTGGCTTAACGGGCTAGACGCTGCTGAAGATGATGTTTCACAAACATCGAAACGGTCGTCCAGCGAATGTGAGTTCGAATCCCACCCGCGGCATTTACATTTTTTCCACTAACCGGAGAAA
This sequence comes from Phaonia tiefii, assembly GCA_963931995.1. NCBI lineage: Eukaryota > Metazoa > Arthropoda > Insecta > Diptera > Muscidae > Phaonia > Phaonia tiefii. Next base: position 18,454,553 of record OZ008368.1, on the reverse strand, counting down.
ACTGATCTCTTATAGCCTTAAAGGAAATTACAACTTTAAACACCATTTTAATTTAATGTGCTGTATGGGTTGCTTCTGATTGCTTATCGCTCTCTCCCCTATCTACTCTTTTTTCTATCAATGTCCTACATAATAGTCGATCAGCTGTGCCATATATACACCCTGCAATTTCCTACTCATGGTCGATCAGGTGTGCCATGGACCATGGTGGTTCTGAAACGAGCGAGTTATTGAAGATTCGGTTTGCGAGTCGTGTTTTTGGGGACCTTGATTTTATACGACAATTGTTAAGAAACATCAAACCTGCCATACAAAATCTTTTCATATATGTACTTATACATATGATATTTTTATTGAATATTGAAATATATTGTCTTTGCCACTACTTCATTTGTAATTCAAATACAATTTTTTAGTATTTATCGCTTATGTATCCAAATGTGCCTTCCTATAAATTGTTCTGAATTTATGTGCCAACCTACAATATTTATGTTCGAACCAAAATGTTGCTTTCTCTAACATATCTCTATATAGCGCCACAAATACATAATTTAAATTTCCAATATTGTTCAATCCCAAGCTTGAAGGGGTTGGGTCATACTCTTTTTTGCGTTTTTAATATGGCTGGAGAAGCCGAGGGTTTAAGTGGCGATTCTAAGAACTTACTAAATACTTCGTGCCTAAGTGTCAGTTTACTGATAACAATTTCCAACAGCATTTGACAAGTTGCAAAATTTTATTATATTTGTCGATTTTTTTTAGATATTGCTGTAACGGAACTGTTGAAATGAATGACACTGATTAGGGCGAGAAGTGTTTTCGAAATAAATTTTAATTTTATCACAACCGAAAGCTCACCGATTCTAATAGCAAAAGCGAGCATCTTAGTGATGTTGGGAGTGTTTTCTCAGTGCTCTTATATGGGATGAAACATTAAACTAAGTTTAACTTTAATTAATATAACATTAGGCTGAATCAAAAATGCAGTATTTGAATTTAAATTTAATTGAACTTGTAAAAATTCTCTTGCAGCTTGATTACGAAATGTCACAAAAATCTGTCTTTTCTTCTCATGAGAAATAAACAAATAATTATCGATCTTTCAGTTGTTATGTTCTTCAATCCGGTTCAAAATCAATAACTATTAAAAAGTACTTTTTCTGTGAAATGTTGTAAACATTGATAAATAGTGAACAACATTGATGGTTATAAAACAAAATAACTGTTCTTGAGTTAAGTACCTACTCTTAAAATTGTACCTGTTCTTGAAAAAAATACCAATTCTAAAAAAATTCCCATTTCTAAAAAAAAAACCTTTTCTTCAAAAAAAAAAAAACACCTTCTCTTAAAAAAATGCCTTTTCTTACAAACATTCCTTTTCTTCACAGTACCTTTTCTGAATATAAGTAACCTTTCTGAAAATAAGCAAGTTTTCTTAAAAAAATAACCTTTTCCTAAAAGGAGTACCACTTCTTTAAAAATGACCTGTTCTGAAAAAAGTACTTCTTTGTAAAGAAAATTCGTACTCTTAAGCGTTTTCTTACAGAAAGTACTTCTTATTAAAAATGTTAAATTTTCTTTAAAAAAAACATTAGGTTTTAATACAAGAAGTACCTGTGATTAAAGAACGGACCATTTCGGGAAAATATAATACATGTTCCTACAAAAAGGACCTAAAAATATAAATTTTTTTAAAAAATACATTCAATAAAAAAAAAATCTTAAAAAAACACACGTGGCAGTTGGGGGACTGCCGACAGAAGCTATGCTCCAACTTACTTTCGATTGTTTTTTAATATTTTTGAAACACAATGATTGACAATATATATAGTTATTTTTTATTACTATTATTATTAACACATCAGATATTATTTATTATTATTTTTCCACTAGCACGAATTTACCCCCCTATACTGCCGTATAACGTATTGTATGTTAAGAAAACATTTTAATTGGGTTAACAATGATATAAAAGCTTGCAAAAGCGAAATCCGGCACATTGTATTTAAAGTCATGTTTATTAAAGCTTTCTGAAATATTAATATGGTTGTAATCTGTGCTGGATTGATCCATGTTATTGATAACAGGTTAGCTACTTTTATTTCTACTAGTCCTGTAGAGGTGGCGCTGGTATATGATAAATCTTATTCTGTTATGTTAATTTGTTTGCACTAGCTTCCAACCAACTAGCCTACAAACCTGTTGTGAGAGTGTTAATGTTATTTTGAAAGAGTTGAAAGATGAGCTTTATTTTCCGTGAAGTTTGACAAATTGCAATAACTACATGGTGATATAAAAGCTTGCAAAAGTGAAATCCGGCACATTGTATTTAAAGTCATGTTTATTAAAGCTTTCTGATATATTAATATGGTTGTAATCTGTGCTGGTTTGATCCATGCTATTGATAACAGGTTAGCTACTTTTATTTCTACTAGTGGCGCTGGTATATGATAAAGCTTATTCTGTTATGTTAAAAATAACGGTACTATCACCTCACGCATTTTCGTTATGCCATTTTTTCCCAGTTAACTCCGTCTCTCAAAGCCCGCTGTAAGAAGCATAGCTTCAAAAAGTTTATCGTTTTACAAAAAGTATCTTTTCTTAAAGATCCATTTAAATTGTAGTATTTTTCAACAGGCGGCTTAAGCGTGTTGGAACTAACTACTACATAATATATAGCGAAAAGAACTTCGCTCCAACCGATTGGCCCCTGACACCTCATGTAATTTTTTAATATATTCTTTATTTTCTCCTTTTAGTCCTCAACTTTCATTTCGACCGTCGCATTTCATTTATCCGCATTCAAGATTAGTAAATTTTTATTCTTCCTTAAAATTTTTCGGGTTTGCTCCACTGTGTCTGTAAAATTAGAAATACAATAACAACGAAAATAAAGTCGAAAAACAACATCTATAAATATTAACGAAAATGTTTCATCCAAGCTACGAAGCGTTTTTGTTTCAGTGCAGAAACTAACTGAAGAATCTTTCCTTAATTCACATAATTTCAATCACAACGCGTTTTGCTTCTTCTTTCTGGTTACCACAATAACATTTTGTCTTCATTTAAATATTAAACCCTCAATCACTGCATTGTACCACTTCCTAACAATTCACGCTACTTGAGCTGAATATCAAGACCGTTTACTTTTCGTCAGGCATTATGTGAAAACTTCAATCATCTTATTCAGAAATGTTTATGTAAATGAACCCCCGGCAAAAGTTATTGCAAACATTTGACGACGCCAACAAAACAATTGTTTGCTTAAGAGCTATCGGGATTTTCTACAAAATGTACTTCAATTTCATGCCGTAGGTCTAATGTGGGTACGTAAATCATAATTGGTTTTACGACAATCAAGTTAAATTTGTTGAATGTTAACATACAGTTGTTTACACACATACACAACAGTATTTCAAGTTTGTAAGGGATTTTCTCGATAACATCAATAACAAATATTGGCTGTCTGATGCACAGACTAAGGGTCATAAGATCCATCCGTCACTTGCAGTTCATTTTAATATTTTTTAATTGTAGCAGTGGTCACTTACTTTGAGAAGGCACTCGCGTTGGGATCACTGTATTTTATATTACAACACTGGAAAAGTTGGTGTAAATATATTGGCAACTACAAGTGATGTTTATTAAAATGTGTAAATAATTAAATACGAGATTGAATATATTTCGCTGCTTGTTTAGTTTTGAGTGCCAAGCTTAAATCTACAACAGCACAACAATTCAAATAAATGGAAGAATAACAACCACAAAGGTGCTAACATATTTTTAGTGGAAATAAGAATTCCACATTCTTGGTGATATACACAACATCGGCATGTTGGTGCTATAGGTGCCGTGTTTGGTTTTGCAACTCCCAGCTGACACCATATTCAACAGATGATGTAGAGTTTGTATATTCATTTGTTTGTTAATGGGTTTGTGTGTCTCGTTCACAAATTTTGCGATTACGAGGCTGCTGTTTATTTTTCGGAAACCGCCAATACTACACCCAGAGAACTAATTGATTGAAACGAGGTTGTAACAACAGTAAATTCGGCTGTTACCACCGAATTGCGGTTGCAACAACCGAATTGAGATTGCCACAACTGATTTCAGGTTGTTACGACCGAATTTAGTCGTCACAACTGAAATTTGATTCGGTTGTGACAACTGAATCTTAAATTATATTCGTTTTGCCAACCAAATTTTCTAAAATTTCGGTTAGAACAACCGAATTTGGAATTAATTCGGATGGAGCAACTGAAATTGGTACCAAATTCAGTTGGAGTAGCCGAATGTGGCAGCAATTCTGGAGGAACAACCGAATTTGGCATCAGTTCGGTTGTCGCTACCGAATTTGGTACCAATTCGGTTGTCACTACCGAATTTGGTATCAATTCGGTGGTAACTTTCGAATTTTGGTACCAATTCGGTCGCGATAATCGAATTAACCCTTAAGTCGGTTGCAACGACCGAATTCGGCATCAATTCGGTTGATGTAACTACATTTTTCAGGAATTCCGTACGTACAACTGAATTTCATTTTCATTTCGGTTACCACAGCATAATTAATTGTATGTATTTAAAACTTGAAGAATGTATAATTGTTCCCATCATGGTGAGGTCATGAGTTTTGTTTGTGGTTATTAAAACGGTAAGTAAAAATATTGTAATTATGGTTTTTGGATCACATCGTCTTATTTTACATTGAATGTCTAAGTTAATATCAAGAGTTTTTAAGCTTTTCGAGGTCGGTCGTTTGAGATGTGCTGTAATCATCTGTGTAGGAAACTCTTTAGGACCAAAGTCAACAGATACAATACTCCAGAATTGGTACGGTGACCCATGATGGGCGGAACTTCAAAAAAGGTCGGAAGTGGCTGTTAAACAAATGTGTTACTCTAAAGATTACCCTATATATAATATACCTATAATATTTTTTACCCTATAATTATTTTTATAAGAATACTGGAAAATATATCATTTGTTAATAATAAAATAAAGTTTCCAAATTCACTTGTGATAACCTCTAATGAGGTTGTGTCAACCTCAAATTAGGTTGTGTCAACCTCTAATGAGGTTTTGTCAACCTCTAATGAGGTTTTGTCAACCTCTAATGAGGTTGTGTTAACCTCTAATGAGGTTGTGTCAACCTCTAATGAGGTTGTGTCAACCTCTAATGAGGTTGTGTCAGCCTCTAACGAGGTTGTTTTAACCTCTAATGAGGTTGTGTCAACCTCTAACGAGGTTATGTCCACCTCTAATGAGGTTGTGACAACCTCTAAATTCGGTTACGGCGAATTCGGTTGTCTCAACCGAATATTTCTGTGAGTGTAGTATTCCCAGATGCAAACCGGAACTTCTATTGGAAAGTTTGACAGTTTTTAACATAAACCTACACAGAACGTTGTCACTTACGACTACTATTAGTTGTATTTACAGTGTGTTGAAAAATTCATCTCGGTCAAAAAATGGAATTAACCGTGAACATGTTCGTGCGATGATTTTTAACGAATTTCTGCGTGTATTATCGAGATAAAAGTGTCTCAATCAAGTTGTTTCGAATACTTATGAAGAAGAACTATCAAAAACCACTGTAAATCGCTAGTACCAAGAGTTCGGTCTCGGACGCCGTACGCTCCAGGACAAATTTCGTGAAGGTCGTCCAAAATTGGTTGTTCTGCCACAAAACATCGATGCAGTGCGTGAACTGATTATGGAAGATCGTCATGTGAGATACCGTCAGATATGGGCATCCCTGCACATTAGTTCCACTTCAATACAATCGACTATGAGTGAACATTGGGCTGTAAAAAGATTTGCTCGCGTTGGATCCTACATAAATTGACAACCGCTCAAAGAAAGGCTCGTGTCAATTGGTGTAAGAAAATGATTAAAAAGTTCGACCGTGTTGCTTCAAAAGATGTGTATAAAATCGTAACGGATGATGAATAATGCATGTATGCGTATGAGCCTGAAACAAAACAGCAATCGATCGCGTGGTCTTTCAGGACGAGCTAAATCCAACAAAAGTTGTCGGTGGAAGAAGCTTAGCGAAGCAAATGGTCTCCTGTTTCTTCGGCCAAATGGGTCATGTAGCCATTGTTCCGCTTGAGCAAAGTAGTACGGTCTATTCCATTTAAGTGCCGGAAGTCTTCGGAGAAATTCGTAAAACCAACCGCCAAAGACGAATCATTCTCCATCATGACAATGCGAGCTCTCAAACATCTCGTCAAACAGGTGAATTTTTTGTGCAGTCAAAACATCGAATTGATGACTCATCCTCCGTCCAGTCCTAATTTGGCACCGAAAAACTACTTCTTGTTCCTGAATATCAAAGGTAAACTGCGAGGTCAACGATTTATAAGCGGGTTTGTGTTTTGGAGTGTTCGGACACATATAGTGAAATTTTATGGCGATCATGTTTATAGAATATTTTCACCACGCATGTTTGTAGAATATTTTGACCATTTTGAAGCAGTTTTTTGCAAGTTTTCAATTCTGATCAGATTTGGCAAAACGCCTATACACGTATATTTTTTTAGACCTTTCAACCAGAATCCGTTGACAGAACCCCATCATTTTTTTTGGTGTCTAAATATAAATAGCAACCCTCGTATAACATGTGCTTGAATTTGCATAAATCGACGCAAACGCAGAGTGACTTCTTTGATACCTTTTTCATCGACGGTATGGCGTGCCCGGCTCTTGTACATGAGAACGTGGGTTCGATCCCTGCTCATACCACCGTACATTTCTTTCGACGACGTTACCTCGCTTAGTGCTGCCGACACTATCGAGTACTTAGCCATGAAAAAGCTTCTCAAAATACCGTTCGGAACCGGTGTAAAACTGCAGGTCCTAATCAGTGAGTGAAAAACTAGAAAGTGCATAACTCACTGGTTGTGAGAAACTCTCCCCAGTCCCTTCATGGAATGTTATGGGAAAATATTTATTTATTTTATTTCATCTACGGACTCTCCGTGTGTGTCTACATTGAAACTATTACCAGCTGTATTCCATTTAGGATTGTAGCTGTAAAATATATGACATTCAACCACTCAGTCTCAGTCACTCAGGATTAGTCCTTACTTAATGAACCGAAAACAGATGGTCTCATTTGGCCGATCATTCTCAGGCTCAATTTTTGTGTCACCTGGTGTACCTCAGGGCAGTCATCTTGGCCCGATTCAATTCTTGTTATTCATTAGCGACTTACTCGCCTCCATAATGCACTCTAAATTCTAAATGTACGATGATGACGTGAGAATCTTTTTTTCTTACAAGGATCCTTGCCAATATATTTTACTACAGAGGGATTTGTCTACTTTCCAGACATTATGCGAAGCCAATTTGATGGAGCTTAATTTTACTAAATGTAAACATATGCTATTGGCTAGATCATCATTGTTTTCGGCAAACTTCATTTTAGGTGACAATATTCTTGATTCGGTGGATTCATTTGTTGATCTAGTTGTTCTATTGGATAGAAAATTGAATTTCAACTCCCTCATAATTACGATGATAAACAAGGCTTATGGCGTTCTGAACTTTATTAAACGTTGGGCAAAGAAATTTTCAGATTCCTACGTTCCGAAAAATCATTTTACTTCACAAGTCCGCCCAATTGTCGAATATGGATTTGTTGTCTTTCGAGATCATGCCTAGGGTTGTTAGTAGTAGTCGTCCCAGGATAAACTCTATTACAGTTTTGAAGATAATTGATGGATGTATATGTTAGGAATTTCTGTTATCTAAGATTTTCATAAATGTCCCATTGAGATCCACGAGGTACTATAAACTCATTCACACCGAGTTTCAGCGTTCGAATTATGCGTCCTTTGAGCCAGTAAGAAGAATGTGTCGTGACTTTAATGAGCTATATCAGTTTATTTATTTCACTGGTAGTTGGGAAACTACAAAGTCTAGGACAGTTTGTCATTTGAACCGATTGCATTAGTGCTATATATTCCATTACATATGTAAATTTACTTTCTCCTTACTATCTGGTCTGATTTATAATTTGGTTTTGTTTGTAATTATATGTTATGAAGTCTTTGTTATATTAATATCTCGTGATGTAAATTTATACTTATCTATGTTAGTGAAATACCAACTGGTGAAGAATTTGTGTAGTTGGTTGCAACCTGTGAACTTCTCATCCTTGCTCTCGCGTTATAGACCGGTCTATAATATGTACGCTGTCCCCACGTTATGGGGACGTGGCCCTCTCGGTCAGTAGGGGCGGGTAAGGGTAAAGGCGAAGGGTTCGCTCGATTAAAAAAAAAAACCCCATGAGGTGTCAGGGCACACCCGGTTGGAAGGAAGTTCCTTTCGCTATATACATATTATGTACTAGTTAGTTCCAACACGCCTCAGACGCCCGTTGAAAAATACGAAAATTTAAGAGGATCTTTAAGAAAAGATACTTTTGTAAAATGATAAACTTTATTTAAGAATTTCTTTTTTATCTATATATAAGAATAATGTATTTTTGTAAGAATATGTATTATATTTTCCCGAATAGGACCTTTTTAACGAGTGGTACTTCTTGTATTACAACTAATGTTTCTTTTAAGAAAAGCTACTATTTTTAAGAAGAAGTATTTCTGTAAGGAAAAGCCATGAGAATATGATTTTTTTTAACAAAGAAGTATTTATTTTTTTTACGAACATTTACTTATTTTTAGAAAGGCAACTCAAGAAAAAAAATAAAAATAAAATAATATATTTTTCTTTCTCAAGAAAGTTAAAGAAAAATGTATTATTTTTTTTTTAAGAATGGTACTTTTAAGAAAAAGAATTTTTGTAAGAGAGGGGTTTTTTTAAGAGAACATATTTTTTTGAAGAATGGGTTTTTTAAGAAATTAAAATTTTTTTAAAATTGGTCCTTTTTTCAAGAATAGGTAGAATTTTAAGAGTAGGTACTTATCTCAAGAGAAGTTATTTTGTTTCACAAAAAGGTACTCTTTAAAGAAAATGTAGTTTTTAAGAAAAGACAATTTGTTGTGAGAAAATTTACTTTTTTAAGAAAAGGTACTTATTAAAAAGTGGCCGTCGGTGGTGCAGTGGTTAGTGTGCGCGTCTCTTGTACATGAGATCCTGGGTTCGAAATCTGCTCTGACCACCTTCAAATATCTTTCGGCGGCGGTCACCTCGCATAGTAACGGCGACACTATCGAGTATACAGCCATGAAAAAAGCTTCTCACAATACCGTACGGAATCGGTGTAAAACTGTAGGTTCCAATCAGTGAGTCAAAACTGGAAAGCCCACAGCTCAGTGATTGTGAGAAGTTCTCCCCGGTCCCTTCATGGGATGTAATGGGAAACCATTTTTTTTTTTTACTTATTAAGAAAACATAACTTTTTTTAAGAAACGGTACGTTTTTGAAGAAAATTTACCTTTTTTAAGCAAAGGTACTTCTTCAACATCAGGTATTTTTTTAAGAAAAAGTACTTTGTTTAAGAATATGAATAGGTGTTTTTTTGAGAAAATTTACGTCTGTTAAGAAAACGAACTTATTTATGAAAATTTTCTTTTTACAGTGTTTTATTTTAAACTTCTTTCACTTTCGCTTTTCTCAGTTTACTTTTTATTGGGTTAAAAACTACAATATATTCTAAATATTGATCACAGGCTCCACCTAGAAATCATCCCATTAAAGAAGTAGTAAATGTTACATTGGAAAATAAAAAACAGCGTTCAATCTTATGATGACGTTACATTTAAATAATATTAATACTTAAAATTATTTAAACACCAGTGCAAGCACATTTGTCATTATTTTCTTGCTTAATACTTTTTATTGTATACCCACAAAAAACAAAGAGAGTGCAAAGCAACAGGCACATGAACATACACACATTGTTATGTTCGTACATACGCTACACAAGTTCACACAATTTTCGTTGTTATCTTGCTATCTCATTTTTATATACTTATAATACGTCATTATTCTCTTTGCTCTGAGAGTGTTCCGCACCCACATTTTATTTGACTTACCTTTCACAATAATAAAAAACGAAGCCGTAAAAAACATAGTTTTTGACTATAAACTCTTTATATATGACCACGCCCCTTTGTCCAATCCGGCCCTTATTTGCAGCAGATCTTAGAATATGTAAACCTAACCAACATAGCCAATTTGGTTCAAATACCGTTAACAGGAGCAGAAATAATGGATTCTTAATTTGTGATTTGTATGGGAGGTACCACGCCCATTTACCCAATCCCGCCCATATTTTCACAGTTTATTTTTGACGTCGCCATTAGTTTGCATGCGAAGTTTCAGCTCGATTGGATCACGGGAAAATGGTTAAAAATCAATGCATTTAAATTAAAAATGGTGACAAAATTAAATGTCAAATTAATAGGCCTATTCTGGCAGGGTTACAAAAGTCACCACGGTTACTATTTGACAGCTAAGTGACAATTGTCACAAATCGGTATGCTGAATTTGCTTTTGTGTTAGAAAGATTGAAAAAGCGCGAAATATATTAAAAATTTTTTAGCGTAAATATCTCCGGTCTTTGAAGGGATATTGGTGAGTAATTCTCCCCAGTCCCTTCATGGGATGTAATGGGAAACCATTTATTTATTTATTTTAATATACTTTTAAAGAGGCTAAGGCCTTGTCTTTTATCGGAATCTGCCAAAAAATAAGTATAATGGAGAATTTTGTTGAAAAAATATATAAATTTTAGCAGAAAAGTGAGGTTAAAAAACTTTTTCTTAATTAGCTCCCCAATGGGCTAATAAAACTAAATATGTTTATGCACCGATTTATAGAGCTTAAAGACCTTTGTAATGATACCCATTTCAACCAGATCGGATAATAAATACCAGAGATACGAACGATTATATACTCAAGCTTTAAAGGCCTATGTCTAAAACCGCGGGGGAAAAACCAACATTTTGAACTCAGCGCAGACGCTTTCGTCGGTGGTGAAATTTTGATGTAGATCACAGAGTTGTAAGAGCTAAAGTAAATTTCTTCTTCTATTTGGCGTGGATGCGCAGGTGTATTCTTTCCGCATAGCATCTCTGGATGTTCCGTGAGAAAGGCAATATAGAATTCCAGATGTGCCTTTACGGTGTGCTCTAATTCCCTAAATAATAATGTATTAATTTTAATTCAATAAATCATAAATACATTAACTACTTAATTTTCCTTTTCTTACCGCGTTCATTTTGTGCAGAAAACCATATGTTGTTGTTTTGTTGTCTCTGAGGTGAATTATTTGTTACGAGGTGAATTTTTCGTTGTCACCGTGTTGCCAGAATTCCAGATACAAACAATGGTGACAGCTTTGTAACAATTTTGTGGTTAAAATTTGATTGTTACCACATACACAGAATAGGGGTGTTAGTGTCAAAATTAAATGTCACCATTTTTAATTTAAATGCAAGCGTTTTATTTGAGAGATCCCTAGAAAATGAATTAACTAATTCATTTTAATTACGCTCTTTACTGAAGGTATCTAGACCATTGTTGTTAAAGTCCTAAGTAGGCGGACCATTGTACAACCCCATCATGAAGAAGAATATACTTATTGAGGCTAAGAGAAAAATTATTTTCTAGTTTTTAGTGCATTTATAAATAAAACACTGTAACTTAATTTTTTTTAATTATTTTTTTTAATCATATTTGAATAATTTATAGGGCTATTCCTCAATTTGATTTACTGCATTTACTGAACAACAGTACAGCGGGTATTTTCTGGTGGTATCATAAAATCACACTATTTTTTTACCAAACTGTTAGTCACAAATCGTTGGGAAATAGTATTGGAAATTAATTCAATTAAATTTTTAGGGTTTCTTCGCCACGAAATAACTGGCAAAATTTCAAAAATATAAATAATTACTAATTTGTCTTTGTGTGGTTATACTGATTTAATGTTCAATATCGAGCATTTGATTACAGTAATATAATGTGTTAATGCTTTGCTAGTTTGTCTTTATTTGCATTATTTAATATGTGTAACATTTGCAAATTCACCATCCATCAAATTATAGTCACATTTTAGTCTTAGTCATAGTTAGCTTATAGAATTTTTGATTGTACATTATTGAAAAATATTCATACACAAGTACTCAAATATTGATGTATCAAACTACAATTGCAAGTATTTTAAATTGCACTTTGCTAGAAAATTGTTGCAGTCTTACTCTGATGTCTCATACATATTGAACATGCCGTTTTAAAATAAATGAATTAATAAATAGACATGTATCCTGGCTTATTTCGAAATTGTATCAATACTTGTGGCAATACATTAGTAAAATAATGTATCTCTAGAATTCTACATTTGAAAGTAGTAATAAAATTTATTGAAATTAAACATGATGATTGGCAGATGCCAAAGGGGAAGATTAAGTTAAACGAATTCGATTTTAAGAGTATTCATTAATTTTAATATTTGTCAATTAATACATATATATGTATGTATAATTCATGTAAACTCTGATTTAATTATATCCACTGTGCTGACGTGGCTCCTGCTGAAGCTATGCAAATGTTAAAGACATCTCTATTTGAAATGTTCAATAAAATTCTATCTCGTTATCAAGAATGCATAGAGATTTGCCTTTGGTTTAATAATTAAATTATTAAAAATGTAAATTATATTTAGTCATTATCGAGATATTTAAATTGTGCATTTACTGTTGATTTGTAGTTATGTTCCGTATATAAATACTTGTTTCGTAGTTTTGTAGATGCTAATGCTTCTGATGAATCTGCAATAATAGCAAGTTGGCAAATCTACTTTGAACCTGGGTTGCAAAAGATAATACGATCGTTGACAGTACATCGAGACATTCACTTCAAAAGTGAGTGCGTCAAATATCGGGTTTTTCAATGAATGAAATGAAATGAAATTCTGTATACCTGTCAAAGTACGTTCGATGCCATTATGTATGGAACTCGATTTCTTTTGCATGGCCACCACGGGTACGCTTGCAGAAGTCCAGACGCTGAACGTAGCCCCACAGGAAATAATCTAACGGCGTCAAATCGCACAACCGAGGCGGCCACTCGACTGGGCCATTTCATGAGATCGAGACATTCACTTCAAAAGTGAGTGCGTCAAATATCGGGTTCTTCAACAAGAGCTCTACAAAAGTTTATTTAAATAAAACAAAACCGGTTTTAGATACCAATGAAATTCTGTATTCCTGTGAAAGTACGTTCGATGCCATTATGTATGGAACCATTATGTATGACATCAAGACATTCACTTCAAAAGTGAGTGCATCAAATACCGGGTTTTTCAATAAGAGCTCTTCAAAAGTTTTTTTAAATAAAACAAACCCGGTTTTAGATACCAGTGAAATTCTTTATTCTTGTGAAAGTACGTTCGATGCCATTATGTATGGAACTCGATTTCTTTTACATGGCCACCACGGGCACGCTTGCAGAAGTCCAGACGCTGAACCAAATTTTCGACGGTTTTCAAGCATAAATCGGCCGATACTGCTGCAATTTCACGTTCGATATTCGTACGAAGTTCATCAATCGTCGCTGGCTTGTTGGCATAGACCATAGACTTGATGTAGCCCCCACAGGAAATAATCTAACGGCGGCAAATCGCACGACCGAGGCAGCCACTCGACTGGGCCATTTCAGGAGACAACAGGTTCACCAAACTTGGTTTCCAATAAATTGATTGTGGCATTCGCTGTGGCTTGTGGCGCCGTCCTGTTGGAACCACATGTCCTCCAAGTCCATATTATCCAATTGGAGCCAAAAATATTTGGTTATCATTGAACGGTAGCGATTCGCATTCACAGTAATGTGCCGGTCTTGATCATCACGGAAGAGTACGGCCCAATGACGCCGCCGGCCCATAAACCGAACCAATGCGTAATTTTTTCAGGATGCTATGATGACTCATGGATTACGTGTGGATTGCTGTCTGACCAATAACGAATATTTTGCTTATTGACGAAGCCATTCAACCAGAAATGAAATTCAGAATTAAGAATTCAGAAATTGTAAAGTTGAGGCCACTGAAGCCAAATTTCGGTAGTAAATTTTAATAATTTCGACTCGTTGTTGGCTCGTATATCTTTCCATGATGGAATGGCAAACCTTACTGAAGACAAATGTCAAAAGAGCGGGAAAAAATACAGCGTCGTTTGCTGTCCCTATCGATTTACTCTTGTAGCGTCTCTGTTGAAAAACCCTTTACTACTTTCACTGCTAACAAAACAAACTAGTATTTTTAAGATCATTCATTTAGAAACAGAATGCAAATTAATTGAGAACCAAAACATCGAAACAATTTGAAGCAAAACAAAAGTACTACTTCTCAGAGAACACTGAAATGAATACTCACTGTCATTTCAAATGTAAAAAACTCTGCTTGTGTGACTAGAGTGTTTGTGAACATAAAGTAGATAATAACATACTTCGCTGAAAATATTATCACACACGTTCTTGGTTGAAAGCTGATTAGACACGGAATGGAATTTCTGTCATACTCTTTTATACTTTCTATAATTTTTCGTGTTGTATACGACGAAATGCCGATCGTGAACGTCACATGGCATATTTGCTGTATTCTTCTACATTTGAATTTATCAAATGAATTAAATGGTGTACTAGGTGTATTTTTGTATATTCCAAAACATTTCAATAAGAGAGCAAATAATGTACATAATTCATTTCGAAATAGCAAGTGGTGTACTGTGTTTGGATTTCTTTTTAGAATACTCATTCTTCTATCATTCATTTTCAAAAAGTACTACTTTATAGATTTTGAGGCAAAAAGTCAATTTTTGATTTGGACTACTTTTTGATTTGGAACTGACATTTTGGAATACTCAAAAAAAAAATTTGAGTAAGGTGGCAACTCATAATTTAAAGCCAAGCTGTCAAAGTTGATATTCTTTGTTGTGTTTTATTTTCTGACATTTGAGCCAAAATTAGAAAGAAAAACATATGTTTGTTAAACAAAAAGTTGTATACAGTTAGACAAATTCTGTAAAATGGAAAATATTCGTGCAGGTATGTAAATTAGAATATTATTAAGAAATTTTATAAAAATGTTATTGTAGTATTTAATTGTGTGTGTCAAAGTGTGTCGTCTCTTGTATGTAATTTTAGTAATCGTCCCTGTGTTTCATGGATCAGTACTTTGTTTATTGGCGCGTATTGGTGGGAAAATGTATATGTGTGGAAAGGTAATGATGTGTACTTTCAAGTGTTCATAAAATTAGCTGCAGCAATTTGCCGTAAATAACAATATTTTAGATTTTAGATTGCATAAAAATTAAAATTGCGGATATTGTTAAATTTTGGTTGGAAAATAACCGAAATGCGAGTGATGTTATAAGCTGGATTTCTACGAAATTTCAAAAAAGCCCAAATAAAGATTGTATGATAACAGTCAAAAAGAAAATTAATAATTTTTGTGCACAGGCTAACCAAAAGTGGAACAGAAACAAAAGGTGTGCGAAGCAATTTGAAAGAAGCGAAAGGTTGTGGTTATCTCATATTATCAAAAAGTGATATCGCAAACAGAAAAGGGCGTCCTTGTGTTGCATACAGTGATGGAAGTGTACCGCAAAACCGAAAACTTGCTTCAAAAGTACAACAGGCGAACGATACCAAGTTATTGGTTCATGCTACTTCAATTGCAGCTCACGCATCAAAAGAAAATGACTTGAATTTTGTCTTAAGGGAAGCTGCTTCATCTCCATCAATGCCAAATAAAATGAGAAAATTACTTACTTCTGATGACAAAGAGCCATTACCACTCTCTACTGCAGAAGCATTAGTGTTTTTGATAGACAATAATTTAACAGAGCAGCAGTATGTTAACATGAGGGAACTAAACAAGTCACACAACTGTGATATTTATCCCAGTTACAAAAAAAAATCAAGAGTACAAGTTGCAATGCCGACCTGAAGGACTCACGATAACGGAATCATTGGCACCAGTTCCTCTACAACAGCTGGCTGTTCATACAGCGAAGAGAATTTTATCATACCATGAAGAAGTGTTGATGCGAATGACTGATTTCAGTGAAGTCACCTTAGTTCTAAGTTATGGTTTTGACGGTTCCACGGGGCAAAGTTCATTTAAGCAAATATTTAACAGCAATTCCCAAGAAAGTGTAGATAGCTCGCTCTTTGTAACCTCAGTTATACCATTAAAAATAGTCATGTCAAAGAATGCAATCGTATGGATTAACTAACCGTACTCCTCAATCTGTCCGTTTTTGCCGACCACTAAAAATTGAATTTATGAAGGAAACCAAAAAGCACATTTTGAAAGAAAAAAGCAATCTGGATCATCAGATATCAAATCTTATGGCTTTTGAATATTTTTTGGTAAATGGCAGAAAGATTTCAGTAAAGTATGAATTTATTATGACTTTAATTGATGGGAAAGTGCTTAACGTGCTAACAGAAACAAAGTCTTCCCAGTCGTGTCCAATATGTGGCGCAAATCCGAAGCAGTTTTTATCGATAAAGGATTGAAGTTCAGTAGAAAAGGGTTATTCATTTCGTGGTTTCAAAAGTATAGAGCTGGAATTCGACATCTGTCAAACTAAGTTGTTGTTAAAACAATTTTTTTTCTTTTCAGTTGAAAGTCTGACATTGGCGAAAATGGATCGCTTAACCATCACACAACAACAGTTATTACAACCTACTACAAAAATGGTGATTCTGGCACATCCACATATCGTGCATTAAGAGGAGATTATGGTTTATATAATCGTCCAACTGCGCAAGCAATTGTCAAAATTGTGAAGAAATTTTAAGAGACTGGAGCGGTTACAGATATTGTAAGGCCTGTGCATCATCGTTTCGCTCGTTCCGCTGAAAATATCGCTGCTGCCTCGTCGTTCTCAGGAATTAGGACTGTCTTACGGCACATTATGGAGGATATACACCTACATCCATATAAAGTCCAGCTCACACAACAACTGAAGCCAGCTGACCATTCACAACGTCGTAGATACGTGGAATGGGTGTTTGAACAACAGGCGGTGGACGACGATTTTTCGAACAAAATTTTCTTCAGCGATCAAGCACATTTCTCACTCGGTGGGTATATTAATAAACACAAAGTTGTCGTATTTGGGGTTCTGACAATCCTCAAGTAATTGAAGAGAGGCCATTACATCCAGAAAAAGTCACTCTTTGGTGCGCTCTTTGGTCCGAAGGTGTGGTTGGACCTTACTTCTTCGAAAGCGACGATGGAACGACTGTCACCGTCAATTCGGAGCATTATGGTTATATGATAACCGACTTTTTTTTGCCTGCTATTGAAGAATACGACTTGGAACAAGACGGTGCCACATGCCACACAACTCGAGCGAATATGGCTTTATTGCAAGAGACATTTCCTGGCCGCGTAATTTCTCGTCGTGGCGATATCAACTGGCCACCAAGATCATGCGATTTGACACCATTATACTTTTTTTTTGTGGGACTAGGCGAAAGACCATATTTATGCAGATAAACCTTTAACTCTTGAGCCCTTAAGAACCAACATTTGTCAAGTTATGGCTGAGATACCGCCCAATATGTGTCAAAAAGTGGTCGGAAATTACCTCAAAAAATCAGTGCTTGCAACACTTCGCGTGGTGGTTATTTAAATGACGTAGTGTTTCACGCATAATGTCAACGTTCAAAATTTTAAAATTAAAAAGGAAATATCATGAAAAAATATATTTTATATGTCTTTTAGTTACGTTTACTTTTGAAACCGCAAAATGGATAACCCTTTATTTCAGCGAAAAGTAAATTCATTACAATATGGTATAATTCGATTCGATGCCTTGAAATCGTTCTTAATCTTTCATATCGACTTTGTAATATGAAGTGCTGAGGAGAAAGTACTGATGCAACAGAGGAAAAAGGAGATTCAAGAACAATTCTGGCAGAAAATTGGTCTTCATGTCCATAACCCGAAAAGTAATGGCAGCGGATCAACGAATGACGGCAACACTGCGCGAAAAGCATTTTCAAATCCAGAATTGTTTACGTCTATAACAAACGTTGATATCGAGTTTCTAAAACGCTTACATATCATACTTATTGCAATTACCACTGAGTTTGAAGTAAGTGTCGAAAATTTAAAGAACTTTTGTTATGCAACTGGCGAAATATATTTTAAAAATTTGGAATGGTATCCAATGTCAGCGATCTTGCATACAATTTGACCCCATTCTTCGCAAATACTACAAGCCTCAAGTGTACCTATGGGATGTGCTGGAGAAAACGCTTCTGAAGCAAGAAACAAATTCTATAAAAAGGACTCCATTGAGCATGCTCGAAAGGATTCTAGAGAACACAATATAACGGATGTTTTTAACAGAGCTACCAAGAGGAGTTATTGCTCATTTAAACATACCTGAAATTCCTGAATGCCAGTAACAAAGTACGTCAAGTGCCATTGAAAGTGACGATGCTTCTGATTGTGAAGGGGACACATAAACTCTATATCATTTTGATTTACAATTAGAAGCTGCTGAAATGTTGGATGATTTTGAAGTAAGTTTTTCTTATCAAATGCTAACTTTTAAATTCACAATTTAATCAAAATTTATTTTTTGCAGTTGGATTAAATCTTTCTGGTGTTGTCAGAAAATAAACATTAGCAAGGATATTATTTTAGTTATTTTCTGAACTTAATTTTCGATAAACTTTAACTATTAGATTTAAAAAATAGTTTGCCTCTTAAAAATAAATTTTTGTCATTGAAAGTGGGCGTGGCAGAAGGCAGATCAACTTGAAATTTATCATGAATTCTTTTGTAATAGTTATATGTACCAATTTTCAGAGCTGTACCTGCTGCTGTACCTGTTTTTTTGCTTCAAAATAGTGGACTGCAATGAAATAAACGTAACGCGTAGATACATAAATTAATGTCATACTGCAGACATAGGTGTCATATTTGTGTGGTGAAATAATTTTGCACAAATTTCGCACAGCATGCACGGTGGGTGGTTCATTTCGACCTAAATTAATTTTCAATATACGCACAATTTAGGCAGCACAACACTCACAAGGGAAATAAGTTTGCAATACCCTTTACCACGGGTAAACCATTGAGTCGCTTTACGCTTGAACATCGTTGAGATATCCGCGGAGTTATGATACTGACTGATAGTCAATATTTGAGGATTTGTGATGGCTTTCGCAATGGTTAGTGCGCGCAGCTCTTCTACATGAGAACGTGGCTTTTCAAAATACCGTTCTGAACCGGTGTAAAAATTAAGGCCCCAATGAAACTAGAAAGCACACAGCGCACTAGTTGTGACAAGCTCTCCCCAATCCCTTCATTATCTTTTTGGTTTAATTAAAAATAGTTTTTTTTTAATTTCAGTACAATTTTACTAATTTTAAGAACATTTTTTATACAAATATTAATAAAATGTATACTCAATTTACGTGTACTCCGATAGATTATTTTAATTCAAAATTTCACGATTTGAAGTACAAGTTGGCTACAATTGACTAAATTCTTTAAACTAAATTTTGAAAAAATACTGAAGTTCAATTTTTTGAGTATGGTATAAAAATGTTAAAACTTGAATTTTTGCCAACCCCTCATTCATTGACATTATAGCTCCACTATAAAAACTTCCTGGGACATGGTACTTTCGGTGAAGGTGTAAAGTTTGTGATTGCCATTTACTTGGGGGTGGCCATAAATGAATCATTCATTGGGCAGTCCAAGCAGCACACTACTTCCATGCAGTATGTCCTGGGCAATGGCTTTATCGGCAAAATCTGTTAGCTAGCTAGACTCAGAAGGCGAAACGCATGAGCATCCTGATTGATTATGCCATCACTGATACATCTCAGGCTTATTATCTGACCCTGTCACTGCAGATCTTCGAACTAGTGGACATACTCTTCTGTTATTTGAAGTCGGATGAGCCAACACCTGAAGAAACCAAAATCCAGTTTCAACTCACTGCATTCTGGTCAGCGTCTAATCCGTAATGGGCTGCTGAAACATAACCATCCTGGCAGTAGGTAAAATGCAAACCACGGTGGGCTGGATTTGCCTCCCACCTCCGTTAAATAGGTAAAATATAACTAATATATTTACAGTTAACGACCCTCGCGAACGTTATAAGGACCGCGAGTTAAAAATACGCACCTGGAACGTAACAACACTATGCAAGACGGGTGCCAGGATCCAACTCGAGAATGTCCTTGAAAAATATAAAGCTGACATCACAGCTATCCAGCAATTGCGATGTATAGGATATGGTTGCACTAGAAGGGAAAACTGCGACACGAATTAGGACGCGAAAGCACGAATTAGGACGCGGATTTATAGTTGGAAAGAGACTGCGACACCTAGTCTTTTTCAGCCATGTGTGTAAACGCGTAACACCAATTCGCATCAAGGCGAAATATTTCAACATCTCGGAAATGTTTGTATGTCTCAAAGAAACATTTTATGAGCGTCTGAAGGAAGTATACGAACGCTGCCCTGACCACGAAATTAAGGTTATTCTAGGCTATTTTAATGGAAAATTGGGACAGGAAAGTGTCTTTGAAGCTGTCATCTATCACTTAGTAATAGATGAAAGGCACTCTTCTAGTTTAATGGATGTACGTGTGAATCGAGGTGCCAAAATCGTTCCTGCCAAAGTTCGCACACAACTGAGTAGGGCGAAAAGGTACGAAGCCGAAAATGGGAAACGTAGACACACGCTGAAAAAAAACCGCCTCTGTAACATATTCTCCCAAAAATATTCTGCAGGAACCATGTATATGTTTGAAACACAATTCAATTATTTTTATGTTTTCCAGTCCCAATGCATTTCAATGCAACTATTAGTATGTTTACTGACAAATATGTATGCTTTTCCGTGGAAACATATGCGTATTTTCTCCCAAACATAATAATATTTAGAAACGAATTAGTTTTTTTCTTTATTTATTATAATTAATTTTATCGATATATATCCACATTAATAAATAATTAATACAAAAAATTAAAACATGTAAAGTGGCCCTTTTTACATTTACTTGCATTGAATGCATTACTTTTTTATGAAATGAGAATCTGCTGCTCTTTTGCTTCCCATTTCTTCGTTGTCTCTCACATGTTTGTTTTCAGAAGGTTTCATCTATGCCTGGGTTATCACTATGCGTTGGTACACAAACAATATACTTATACACAAATCTAGTTCATGCAAATCAAGCGTGTATTAATGTGTTGTGTTTTTTTATTGTATTTCATAAATGGTCCGCCATTCCGATTTTTCAGTATAGGCTTGGGCAGAAAATGGAATTCACGTTGTTGCTCTTTCCAGTTTCTTTCCCCAAAGTCGTTTCTCACCTTGGTAGCACACATAAATATATGCGAAACACATACACAAAAACCAAAGCAACATCACAAACCATTTAACCGTCCGAGCGTTTGGTTATTCTTTTTTCACTGATCAAGCGCTTTTGATATCCTCTGGATGATGAACCATTGACGACTGAATACATGAAATTAAACTTTAATTCCGGAAGAATTATTTGTAGTACTAATTACATATATAAAACAGTGTTAGAGATGTTTTCAACATTGAAGTTTCTGCATTAATTTTTTTCAAAAATTTCGATTAAATATTCTTTGTTTGTTCGAGCGTCCTTCAACAGATGTGTTCATTTTGCAGATAATTCCAGATGTGTGATTTCCATTGGTGTTGAATTCTTACGAGATATGGGTCAGATGTGGCAAATAGGACATTCAGCACATCTTCGTTCTCACTTTTCCTCCTTATTTTTCTTGTATTATGTTCCATGAAATACTTATAATCTTTCTTCCTCTTTTCCTCTGAAAGATCTCCCATTGGTAGTAAATTGTTTTGGGTTACATCTTTACCATGTTACAATACTTTGTGAGTGGTTGAAGTCATACATTTCCATGGGTATTTCAATTTATACACTTCAGCAGTTCCCATAGCATAATTTCTAAATATCTCTGCATGTATTTCCTTACTTCATCCAATTACTTCAAGGATTACTTTGAATCTAAAGATCAACTGTTGGGCAACTCCTGTCATTTTGGGTTTAGAAAAAATCTTCTTCTCGTCAATTGTATTACCTTCACCCTGTTTTGGCTGATCGATTATTAAACCAAGTTTGTGAAATTCTTCTTGGACGTGTAGTTTTTTGTGCACCTTTTCCGCATATTTTGCTCATTGTCCTCACTGAACCAGATGGTCCAAATTCTAGATCGCAGCTTATTTTTTAAATTTTTTCCATAAAACGAATTCTGGCAAGTAAAGAAATGGTGACAATCCCAATTCATCTGCCTCAGTGTTGTGTCAGTTCATTGTTTAATTTAGTTCTAGGTGCTTTGCATATTATACAGCTGGATGCTGCGTTCGTGTTCGTTAGTGCTTATCGCGTTATCGCTTAGCTTTCCATACAAAATTAGTCATAACCTAAGCAAGTTGTGTGAGTAAATCATGTCCATTATGAGATTCCTAAGGCATTTCATTGAAAATTGTGTATAAGTCTATATGTGCCAGTTTATTAAATGCTGTTTTGAATATTACAGGAAAATTGCAAAGAAGCTATACACTACCTTTATAATGCGGTTGATTATAAAAGAAAAATTCAGTACTTTAGCACTTACTTTTCCAGTTCTGCTTTCACGAATATTACAAAGCTTTTGACACGTCATTCCGTTCACCAGCAGATACTCGAAGTAAGTGTACAATGCATTAGTTGGTATACTCGTCATAGACTCTATTTATGAGAAATTCACTTTTCATTTGCATTAGTAGTTCTTTAAACAGTGTTGCCATACAGCATATTTTAATTTAAATAATGTGTAGTTATGTGCACCTACAGATTCGTTGCAAATTTTAAATTTGTTCATAATCATAACTTCAAAATGTAAGTTGTGACAAAGCGCGCAAGAAATGCTCGCATTTTGTAATGAAATTTAAAAGCAATGAAGATTGGAATTCATAAAATTCATTTCGGATACAAGAGGAACTAATTAACATTACACATGGAAATACATAGATAGATTGCCTATACTTTAGTAACACTGTGTGTAATTTTTTAAGTCATGGCAAAATAACCATATACGGACACCACTACGTGATAAAAGACTAAAAAAAAAAAGACCCGTGTTTCCCAATTTTTCAAAAAGTCATGCACTTTTTTTTTTATGGGCCGCCAAAGATTTGGGGCCTCGATATCATTTTCGTAAAAATGTGATCATTTTCTCAGGCTCATATCTTGCAAACCGTTCAGAATTTCGGTTTACTCTCTGAGGCAAAGTTGTAGCTCCTGTCATAAAGACCAAAAATTGCGAACATATAAAATCAAAAAACTTCACCTTCCAGATCAAAATCGCAAAAAACTTAAAAAAATTCGATTTTTTTTACCTTTTTTCCCGTGTTCAGGTCCATAGGTAGCAAACCGTTCAAAATTCAAGGAAACAATCAACTACAAAAATTTACCTAAGATCTCAATAAAGAAATTTCTAGAACATATAAACTTCCTACAGATGATTCTTAACACTGTTTAGGTAGCACGCAAAAGTGAAAAATTTGCCGAAAATTTTTTAATTTCATTTTTTTAACTTTTTCTCCTGTTCAGGTCCATAGGTAGCAAAAAATGAAATATGCCTGGCCAGAACCATGTGCATTCTTCAGTCTATGTTGTTGTATTTGTTCATCCACACTTCCTCTTGGCCTCCACGAGTTACATTGGAATTGATTCAGAGGTGAGCGTGAATCCCAATTACAAAGAAAACAAAAGAATTTTGGGAAGCCGCCCTTATCGATGATCCCTTGCAAAATGTTGATGACCTTCAAATCACAGAAAATCTTCCATTTATTTTCGTAATATTTGATTTTTTCCATTATATCTTTCAATGTTTCATAGCTTTCTTTCATGTTGATACCCATTGCTAGCGGAATGGAAGGTTTTCGGTTCGACACATGCAACAACACTGCTTTCAAGCTTGAAACAGAACCATCAATATATAATCTCCACTCACTAGCGATGTAGTTCATTCCCATTTTTACCACCAAAGCTTTTATATCGGTGCAGTAAGCGAACGAATTGTCATCATTTAGAGTGTAGAGCATCTGAAATTCAGCTTATCGTTTGCGGTACGCCGTAGAGTTAACATTAGCATGTGTGAGTTTTCTTTGCTTTAAAAAAGCTGTCAAAAATATTGCAAGTCGCTGCGATAATCCCACTATGGCCACAATGAAATTCATTTCCATTTGTGTTATTAGTTGTGGTCCATCTCTTCCCTGTTGGGGCTCATAATCGGTATCATATGGATCTTCATAAGTAACACCACTTGCTGTACTCATTGCTGTAAATTCTGTAGTACGATCTGGAGTTGGCGGCCTTGGTGATACAAAATTTTCTGGTGCAAGCACTGGTAGTGTGGCTGTTGCAGTTGCTTTATAAATTTTGTTCTTCTCAGAATGTCGATTTAGACGACATGTGTAATTTACGCATGCATAGCAACTGGTTGCATCATGATCACCTGGGCGATTAATCCAGTTTACCGGCTTACAATACTTCATAGTACCTCTGCCTCCACTCAACCATGCCATGAGATTGTTATAACATTGGCGACACACTGTCTTAGGTGTGTAATTTTCACCGGTCAAGTTCACTTCATCGAAAAACAATGTATATGCTCTTTTGAATTCACTAGTTAAAAGATTCTTTTCCTTCTGAAATCTTGTAGATGTTTTTTTTCTGGTTTGATGACCGCAAACGTAGCAAAATAAATCAATATTTTCACACTGCATATTGAAATTGTCAGTTGCCAATGTTGTGTGCGAATTATACTGTAGCACTTTCACTTTTTTTACTTTCACTTTCACTTTATAACTTTCACCGCTGAGCTCTCGTTGACGTCGCGCTGTGTAATGCCTCGATGTGAGCGTCGTGTCGCTTTTATATTGTGTGCTGCGTCCCTTGTTGCGTGTGCTGACCTTACTGCATTGCCTGTGCTGCTGCTGTAGGGGCATGATCGCGTGATACCTAAGCGCTACCTAAATGGTGTTAACCCTTGGACAAACACATGGTTCTGGCCATGCATATTTAATTTTTTGCTACCTATGGACCTGAACAGGAGAAAAAGGTAAAAAAAATGAAATTAAAAAATTTTCGGCAAATTTTTCACTTTTGCGTGCTACCTAAACAGTGTTAAGCATCATCTCTAGGAAGTTTATATGTTCTAGAAATTTGTTTATTGTGATCTTAGGTAAATTTTTGTAGTTGATTGTTTCCTTGAATTTTGAACGGTTTGCTACCTATGGACCTCAACACGGGAAAAAAGGTAAAAAAAAATCGAATTTTTTTAAGGTTTTTGCGACTTTGATCTGGAAGGTGAAGTTTTTTTGATTTTATATTTTTGTTCTTTATGACAAGAGCTACAACTTTGCCTCAGAGAGTAAATCGAAATTCTGAACGGTTTGCAAGATATGAGCCTGAGAAAATGATCACATTTTACGAAAATGATACCGAGGCCCCAAATCTTTGGCGGCCCATAAAAAAAAATTCATGACCTTGGGAAAAATTGGACCCGTGTCTTTTTTTTTTAGTCTTTTATCACGTAGTGGTGTCCGTATATGGTTATTTTTTTTCGTGTTGCACTGTGTCATCAATCGTATATATACAATCTCAATTCTGCAACTCACATGTGCGAATTAGTATCGATCGGTTTTATAGAATGGAAAAAACTAGTTTTTTTACGGTTATTTCTCGGTTTATTCGTTTTTCATGGAAAACATTATATTTACTTTTTTGTAGAAAAATTATTACAAAATAAACACAAAATATTATATTCATTTATTGTTCCGTGGACCTGAAAAAATTGTCTTTATTATTTAAAAAATATTATTGATTATTGAAACGAAGTTTCTTATCGCACGTTGTGAGATGGGGGCTAAATGAAAAAAAATTAAGCAATTTTATTTTAACACTATTATGGTACAACCCAGTAGCATCTACTATATTGGATACTTTTGCCTTGGGTTGTGTCTAGACTAACATATTTTGGGACATTTTTTGTTTTTGTATGTGGAGCCTGTAACCAATATTCAGTATGTATTGTAGTTTTGAACCCAATAAAAAGTAAATTTAGAAAAGCCAAAGTGAAAGAAGAGTAAAAAAAAATTTCTAAAAAAAACTGTCTTTTCTTAAAAATTTAAATTTTCTCAAAAAAACTTACCTATTTATATTCTTAAACAAAGAACCTTTTCTTAAAAAATTATCTTATCTTAAAGAAGTACATTTGCGTAAAAACATACTTTTTCCCAAAGGTACCTTTTTTAAAAAAAAGTAATTTTTTTAAATAAGTACCTTTTCTTAAAACAGTATATTGTCTTACAACAAATTTCCATTTCTTAAAAATCTACCTTTTCTTAAAGAGAACCTTTTTCGTGAAACAAAATAACTTTTCTTGAAATAAGTACGTACTCTTAAAAATGTACCTATTCTTGAAAAACACGACCAATTTTAAAAACATCCCATTTCTTAAATAAAAAAACTTAACTTCAAAATAATACCCTTACTTACAAGAAATTCTTTTCTTAAAAATAAAATAATACCTTTTCCTTTCTTGAGATTAGTAGCCTTTCTGAAACTAAGTACATTTGCTTACAAAACATCCTTTTCCTAAAAAGAGTACCACTTATTTAAAAAGTACCTGTTCTTAAAAAAAGTACTTAATTGAAAAAAAATGCGTACTCTAGTGGGTTTTTTTTTAGAAAGTACTTCTTCTAAAAATATTAGATTTTCTTAAAACAAAAAAAAAAAAACATTAGCTTTAAATAATTAAATAATAAAAGCAGTACGTCTCTTTAAAATAATTAATTTTTCGGGAATATATAAAACACATTCTTACAAAAAGGATATGAGATTATACTTTTTTCTTTAAAACAACATTTTACAAAAAGATCATCATACACCCATACAAGATCAAGCTGACCCAAGAATTGAAGCCGATGGACCCTTTGACGCGATGTACGTTCTCCACAAAAAATAACTGTTTGGTGCGGTTTGCATGCCCGCGGCGTCATTGGACCATATTTTTTCATCGACAATAATGATCGTCACGCTACTGTGAATGTCGATCGTTATCGCGCCATGATTACCGATTATTTTTAGCCCGAATTGGAAAACATGAACTTGGACGACATGTGGTTTCAACAGGACGGTGCCACAAGCCATACAGCACACAGATTACAATCGATTTATTGAAAAGTAAGTTTGGTGAGCATGTTATCTCAACAAATGGACCAGTCAGTTGGCCGCCTCGTTCGTACTATTTAACGCCTCTAGATTTTTTTCTTTGGGGTTACGTCAAATCAATGGTATATGCCAACAAGCCGACGATGATGGAAGAACTCAGAGCCAACATTGAACGCGAAATAGCGGCCCTTACGGCCGAAATGACCGACTCATCGAAAATTAGGTCCAACGAATCGACCGCTGCCGACGTGCCCGCGGTGGCCATATGAACGAAGTCGAGTTCCATTCATAAATGTTTGATTGTATTTCAAGTCGATTATAAAGCTTTGGAAATATCTGAAATGGTTTGCGTTTTCTTTAAAAAAGAAGTTGTCAAGTCCTTATTGGAAACCACTTTACATATGTGCTTATAACGGGTTTTCAATAAGAGCGCTACAAAAGTTTCTTTAAATAAAACAAAACAGGTTTTAGATACCAATGAAATTCTTTATTCCTGTGAAAGTACGTTCGATGCCATTATATATGGAACTCGATGTCTTTTGCATGGCCACCACGGGCACGCTTGCAGCAGTCCAGACGCTGAACCCAATTTTCGACGGTTTTGAAGCCGATACTGCTGCAATTTCACGTTCGATATTCGTACGAAGGTCATCAATCGTCGCTGGCTTCTTGGCATAGACCATAGACTTGACGTAGCCCCACAGGAAATATTCTAACGGCGTCAAATCGCACGACCGAGGCGGCCAATCAACTGGGCCATTTCGTGAGATAACACGTTCACCATACTTGGTTTCCAATAAATTGATTGTGGCATTCGCTATGTGGCTTGTGGCGCCGCACAGTGGGATTTCTTCATACAAGCCGCGGCAAAAATTAGAAGGAATCGAGCTAGGGCTTTGAAATTTCGCACACATCTCTCATATTGCTAAATTAGAAAAAACAAGTTTTTGTTCAAATCCGCCCACAACCACGCCTACCTTCCATATAACGTAATATAAAAAATCGTTGTATTTTCCTCATTTTCATATCTATGTCAATAAAAATTACTGCCAGTGCTTCCATTTGAGTCCTCAATTATATTAAAAAAAGATCATATTAACAATTTGGTGAAGAATGTATACTTCGTTCTTCGAAATTTAAGAATGACGTCTAATTGTGTCCCAAGTCAGACAAAGAGACGTCTTGTAATTCAGTTGATACTACCATTGATTAACTACTTTGCGGATGTCTATAGTAAATTGGTCTCCCAGTCATACCACAAATTACTGTTATCACTGAATAGTGCTACGCGTTATGTCTTTGGCAGTAGTCGATTCAGTAGTGTGTCGACATGAAGAAAAATGATTCCTGGCTGTGAGTTAGTGGATTACCTGCGGGTGCGTAATTTACTTTTCTTACACAAATTAATTAATGACAAGACCCCCTCATACCTATATGACAAACTAACATTTGGCCGCATCTCACGTAAAATGACACTCATAATTCCCAAACATTCTTTACTTAACACAATCAGATTGTTCTTCGTCAACGCTATTAAGCATTGGAATGCCTTGCCCATAGCAATAAAATCTATAACAAGAAAAACATTTTTAAAAAGTCCTCCTTGATTTAATAAATTCTAACAACTAGCTCTATTTAACCCTATTCTCTTCCTATTTGCCTAATTCTACTCTATTATATTCCTATACTTCATTCTCTCAAACAATTAATTTATGAATCACTTCTTCTCTCAAATTATTAGTCATAACTTAACTTAATTTAATTTTTGTGATTAATAAAAATAATGTAAACCTTAGTGGAAAGTAAAACTTGTATCGTACCTACTTAAAATTTATGTTATAAAAGAAAAAAAAAATCTTACTTCGAACTTTGAATTACATATATATATTTAATTATAATGACTTCCATTTGTAATACGCTATTGAACTATAAAAGAATTGTATTCTTATTGTTCTACTATCGAAAATAAACCAATAAACTAAACTAAACTAAATTTAAGTGCCACGCCCAACGCCCATATACAAAATTTTCATTTTTCAAAATTTTCGAAAACACAGATATAATTCTTTGTAGTTTGTGATAGATGTAAATCAGCACTTACATCTATATAAATAACTAAAGCTTAGTATGTTAGCTGAATATTTGCAAAAAAATTAGGGGGCCATAGTTTACCGTTTTTTTTTTAATTAACCAATCACTCCACTGGCCGTCGGTGGTACAATGGTTAGTGTGCGCGGCTCTTGTACATGAGATCTTGGGTTCAAACCCTGCTCTGACCACCTTCAAATTTCTTTCGGCGTCGGTCACCTCGCTTAGTGACGGCGACACTATCGAGTATATAGCCATGAAAAAGCTTCTCAAAAATACCGTTCGGAATCGGTGTAAAACTGTAGGTCCCAATCAGTGAGTGAAAACTGGAAAGCGCACAGCTCAGTGGTTGTGAGAAGTTCTCCCCGGTCCCTTCATGGGATGTAATGGGAAACCATTTATTTTTTTTTTTAATCACTCCAAATAAAAGTCAAATTTGTACTATAAAATTATCGAAATTTATTAATTTTCCAGCATTTCTCAGTGCATACTTTTAGGGATATGATATACAGCTGTAAGAAAACTTTAACTAACGTTTCTATTATCGACAGCATCAAAGCACATATGCCTAAAAGTATACACCATTTGATATGGTGTTTTCATCCATTTTTGTAATGAAATTTCGTGGCAATTTTTTTTTAAAATTATAACTTTGCTCAACAGTATAAAATATTATGGGAATTTTATTTATGAAATCAAAAGAATACACTCCCACCTTTCACATTTTAGCAACCAGACCACAACGAGCGATAACGACCACCTTGTTTTAGTCCAAGAAAAGATAAAAACACTTAGTTTTTTGAGTGTCATCATAAAAGCATGAATATATTTTAATCTGTTATTGTGATTCAATTATTTTTTCTTAAAACTTATTATACCATATTTTTCAAATATACATATTCCAAATCGATACGACAAAAGAAGTTATGTTTCCAGCCCATTGAAATGCTGAGGCAGGTTACTGCAGAGTTTCATTTTGTTGACTTTGACGCGTTTTTTTGTACAAAAACAAAATTTGTTGAAAAAAACTAATGATTTATTTCTCCTAATTTTGACACTCGAAAAAGGGTATTTTTGCCGGCAAAATTCCTTTGTGCGCCGTCCTGTTGTAACCACATGTCCTCCAAGTCCATATTATCCAATTGGGGCCAAAAATATTCGGTTAGCATTGAACGGTAGCGATTCGCATTCACAGTAATGTGCCGGTCTTGATCATCACGGAAGAAGTACGGCGCCCATAAACCGCACCAAACCGTAATTTTCTCGAGATGCAATGATGACTCATGGATTACGTGTGGATTGCTGTCTGACCAATAGCGCATATTTTGCTTATTGCCGATGCCATTCAGCCAGAAATGAGCCTCATCGCTGATTGTTGAGGCGTCTTAAAGTTTGCCTCTTAAAGTTGAGGCCACTGACTCCAAATTTCGGTAGTAAATTTTAATAATTTCGACTCGTTGTTGGCTCGTATATCTTTCCATGATGAAATGGCAAACCTTACTGAAGAGAAATGTCAAAAGAGCGGGACAAAATATGGCGTCGTTTGCTGTCCCTATCGATTTACTTTTGTAGCGTCTCTGTTGAAATACCCTTTATTTAAATTTTCTTAAAAAAACATATTGGTTAATATTTCTCTTATAACAAGATCTGAAAAGAGTTAGACAAAACTAGACCTACCACTACGTTTATACGAGACCTTGTACCGTGATAGCATATCGCGATGTAAAGTACGATAAATTACGTGCAAGCAAAACGTACTCGTTTGACATATCGCGATATGATATCACAATATAAGCTCTCGTATAATAGTAGAATGTTTTACACTAGATTGAATTGAATTGAATAGTATTGAGTTATGTTGAATTGATTTGAATTAAATTCAATGGAATCGCATTGAAATTAACTGAATTGAATTGAACTGAGTTGAATCGAATTGATTTGAATTGAATTGCAATGAATTGAACAGAGTTGTATTAATTTGAATTGAATCGAATTGAAATGAATTGAATTGAACTGAGTGGAATTAATTTGAATTGAACCGAATTGAATTGGGTTGAAAACAATTTTAAAATCTTATGTAGTTCTTATTTAAAAAAAATGGTTTCCATTGCATCCCACGAAGGAATCGGAGAGAGCTTCTCACAACCAGAGAGCTGTGCGCTTTCTAGTTTTATACTCACTGATTGGGACTTAGTGTTTTACGCCGGTTCCGAACTTTATTTTGAGAAGCTTTTTCTTGGCTGAATAATAGAAAGTGTCGCCGTCACTAAGCGACGTGACCACCGTCGAAAGATATTTAAGGTGGTCGGAGCAGGGATCGAAACCAGGATCTCAAATACAAGAACACAAAAATAATATTTTGAAATAGGATACCGTGCTACTTAATTCAAAAAATGCATTAATGTTTGATAATTATATCATTCTTTGTTTAACTGTTAAATTTTTGTAAGGATATTTAACACAAATTGAGGAAAACCAGGTTAACCGACGTCAAATAACCGGTTTTCGGTTTTATAAAAAGCCGGCACACGGTAAATTGCAAGTTACCACGTTAACCTGCTTCTCCGGTTTTTCGTTTCGGTTTTGACCCCTCTAGTACCGACGCACACGGAAAGGTTTTTTCCCTCCATCTTATTTTTTGTTCCTCTAGCATACTGGCTTTGTTCCTGTGCTTTAAGGTGAGTTTTACTACATCAGAGAGTTGAATTTTTCTGTGGTATAGCTTTTTGATGACCTTGTTTTAATTTTGAATTCAGCTCTAGTTCATTCAATATATTTATTAATAGAGATATCATTTTTAAAAAGAATTTACGCAAAATGCATCCGCATAATTTCCGGCAAGCCGTATAGCTATTTCAAATCTAGCCACAAATCTTCACCACTGATTATTTTTAAAGGTACTATTGCAATGTTTATGACGCTAAATGCAAACAAAAACTCAATTGTATAGAGAAATCTTTACTATATAAATATCGTAAGCATGTTAACACAAGAAACATACGCAAAACTTCGTTATGCCCAATGTTGAACTGCCAAAAAGTTGTGCAGACAGTTGGATCATGTGTTGCCAGCATTATATGTCGAGAGAACTATTGGCTCCCATTGGGCATTTCTTTTTAGAATTGGTGCTTTTTTTCAAGAATAGGTACATTTTTAAGAGTAGGTACTTATCCCCAGGAAATTTATTTTGTTTTACAAAAATGTACTCTTTGAGGAAAAGATAGTTTTTTAAGCAAAGGCAATTTTTTGTAAGAAAATTTACTTTTTTAAGAAAAGGTACTTATTTTAAAAAAAGTAAATTTTTAAAGAAAAGGCACTTCTTGTAAGAAATGTGCTTTTTTAAGCAAATGTACTTCTTTAAGATAAGGTATTTTTTTAAGAAAAGGTACTTTGTTTAAGAATGTGAATATTTATTACATTTGAGAAAAATAACTTTTTTAAGAAAAGGAACTTATTTCAGAAAATTTTCTTTTTTTAAACTTCTTTCAGTTTGGCTTTTCTAAATTTACTTTTTATTGGGTTCAAAACTACAATATATACTAAATATTGGTTACCGGCTCCACCTAGAAAACTTCCCATTAAACAAGAAATTTTCCAACATATGTTAGTGTAGACACAAACCAAACCAAAAGGATCCAATGTAGATGATAATACTGGCATAAAAAACTGTTGTTTATTTTTTTCCATTTAGCCCCAATCACGCAATGTGCGATAAGGAACTTCGTTCCAAAAAAGTAGTATGGACACCATGGTAGTTTAAACATAAACCTTATTTTGCTAACAATAAATGGAACAATGCTAAAAATGATATGTCGCATATATCATATTGAGGACATGAAGGATATTTGTCTGTTGTGAAAGAAGCTTAAAAATTTTTAGTTTCTTTCAAAGCTTACAAAATTAATTTCACTTAATTTTGATCAAATCACCACAAAAAATCTCCATTAAATTTACTATACCTAGAAAAGTGGTAACACTAGTTGCAAAGCATATTTGAGTTGTTGTCACAAAAACTGTCCTTTTAAATAAAATTTACATACAATTTCCATTTATTTCTCCAACACCACGTACCAACACCATTGTTGATGTTGCTCACATTTAAGCACTGATTTACGTTGGAGAATGTACGAGTATCTGTGAATTGCAAACTCAGTACCTCAGTACACATTTGAAACTGAGAGGAATAACGACAAATGCATTGTGGTTGTAGGGTATTGTAACAAAGAAAAATGTTGGAGAAAGAAAAAACCAGATGGTTAAGTCAGATTAAGTGACAGATTTAAATACGTGCAACCAAAGTGGTAAGCAGGGAACAATAAAAGGAACCAAAGGTAAAACACTCTGAACTGGAAAAATTGATGAAAAAGCTATTGTAATTTAAAGCTACTTTAAATTAAAAGTTAATGTTTGCATGCTTCTACGTGAATACAATAATGCCCAATAATATAGGAAACAATTTTTGATATAAATTTAACGAAATAGTAAGTTAGTCCTCCTGTTTAAAACAAGATCAAGGAAATTAAATTTTACCGAAGAAAAAGTGGCGGAAATATTCTGTAAACACATTGCGGACCACCTCTACTAGGGGTTGTCGAAGATGTAGAGCTTACATCTTTGAATTCCATAAGACGTTTTAATTCCATAACTTTTTAATATAAACTGACAAAAATTAAAGCCAGTCCATAACGTAATATTATTCTAGGTGATTTTAATACCAAAGTTCGCAGGGAAAGGGGTTTCAAGCAACAACAGCAACAAGGTTGTAAGAACTGCCATTTTGCAATTGATTTAGTCGCAACTAAACATTGATATGAAAAAGTATCTCAGACACAATGAAGAATGTCGCCTAATAACCGAAGATAATATTGCAATCAGTTGCAAAGCGACGCGACTGCGCAAAAAATGGCAGGCTGGTAAGAATAGTAACGAACAATTTTGTGGCGACGTGCGACACAGGTAAGATGACAACCTATTGAGTATTCGCTTCACTTCTTAATGGATACAATAATGAGAAAAGCTATTCACCCCATAATATTCGCCTATGCTGAGGATATAGACGGTTTTCCAATGAGAACGGGTTGATTTTGACTGTTTTTAATTTTTCAGACCATAAAGAGAAATACCCATGGGAAGTTGGCGTGTCGAGCATGATACAATTTTTGTTATCTAGGTTCACGAAGTGGCAATGCAGCCGCGCAATTTCACTGTGTGTTGTGGATTGTGGGCCGGCTGTACTTCCTAAAAGTCTATGATGGCATTCTCTCACCGTCATGGTTATCTCAATCAGAGGCGACGTGAACTGATCTAACTATTTGATTCAGTTAGAATTGTGGGGTATGCATAAGTTGAAGGTTTATACTACAAAGCCACAAACGACCGGTGTCCTTAAAGTCAACATAACCCATCGCTCAAATTCACACAGATATTTGCATCAGAATCATTAAAAACATAACTTCTCAGATGCGCGCCATCCAGCGAAGACGCATAATATCGTTGATACCCCATTCAAATAAAACAAAGAGTTCCTTAACATCTCACAAGCAACTTATTTTATACAATTTTACCATCTACCCCTCTCTTTGGAAACCCTTTAGTAACACCGCACAGTGGGACCGATTGTAATAAGAAATAATTTTTAATAATAATTTCACAATTGTTATAGTATTTTTCTGATCATTGTGGCCGTCGGTGGTGCAGTGGTTAGTGAGCGCGGCTCTGGTACATGAGATCCTGGGTTCGAACCCGGCTGTGACCACCTTAAAATTTCTTTCGGCGGCGGTCACCTCGCATAGTGACGGCGACACTATCGAGTATATAGCCATGAAAAGGCTTCTCAAAAATACCATTCGGAATCGGTGTAAAACTGTAGGTCCCAATCAATCAGTGAGTGAAAACTGGAAAGCGCACAACTCAGTGATTGTAAGAAGTCCTCCCCTGTCCCTTCATGTGATATAATGGAAAACCATTTATTTTTTTTAGAGTAGAAAAAACTAAACAAAAACTGTTTTAATTTTATATATTTATTCTTCATCTCTTTGTATTTTTTCAACGTAATCGCCATTTATTTCGATACATTTTTGAAGTCGATAAATCCACCTTGAAAAACAATCTTAAAAATCTTCAAATGTGCACCTTCTGGGCTCCATACCATGCTTTGTTGTTTGGTTTCAGGATCGTACTTGTAAAACCAACCAATCACCTGTTACAATATTCTGAAAAGTGCCAGACTTTCCATTTTTGAATTTGTCAAGAAAATATTGAGCAAAACGCACACGTGCCTCTTTTTGAGTTAAAATTATTTTTTAAAATTCGCGATACAGGCGTGGCATTTAATCCCAGTTCTTCAGCAATCATTTTCTGGGTCAATCTTGGATCTTCGTCAATTTTAGACTTCACCAGCGATACACTTACATCGTCAGTCGCAGATTTTGGACGGCCATCACAAGGTTCGTCCTCCACAGAAAAATTATCGGTGTGAGACTCCAAATGCTGTTTGGCATTCACTAAATCTGTGTCAAAAAGGAAAAACGTCTTAAGTGCACTTAGGAAAATATTTATTAAATACACTACGATAACCACTGGGGCCTCAATTACCTCCAGATCCAGTTTTAGTTTAATTTGACTTATGTATCAAGAAGTCGTACACCAGATATTGTTTTCATATCTTATTTAATGTCAGAACTTCGTATGGAAAATGCCTCCTAAAGATGCTCACTAAAAAAAGTTGGAATTGCACATAAGTCGTTTTTCCTTTTCGGCACAGAAATATTTCCACAGGTTTGAGCTTACGCCGAAATCGAAAAAGAATATCAAACCGAATTTCTTGCTGCGTTGGCGCAGGGATATCCACTGACACTGCTTCACTAATGTTACGTTTTCTTGTTTCCATTTTGACCGATCTTTCTGAAAATTAGAGTGATATATCGTAAGATTATAACAAACAGTATGGAATTTTTGATTTATTAAAAACTTATAATATGACAGCAACTAAGCGAACTTTTGTAACCCCCTCCGTATATACATTAGGGTTCGGCTTATTTATAAAAGTGACGTTGCCAAAGGTCTCAGATTCCAAAAATGTTTGTTGTGGTGTAAAAGAAAAAAATGTAAAACTTCAGGTTGATCTGACTATCTTTAGAGATGGCGACTTGAGATGAAATTCTAATTGCAGGTATTTTTCAGCAAAAACTCTATAAAGTGTTAAAATCGGTAAAAAAAACACGTAGTAAGCTATTGTAGTAAGCTATTGAGTAGTATAGTATATAAGTCCGCTTATAAATAAGCAACCGCTGTCATCATTCAGAGTAGCCAGCAAAAGTGAAACAATCTGGCAAGCTAGATAACGCTTGATATACATATAATTCTGATCGAGCAACATGACAGACGTGTTCCTTTCTCTACAATAAATTCATTCTTTAAGTGTCACGAATATGGCCAATTTACGTTCAAGCAACAACATGTTTTTAGTTGGCCATGACTATGCTCAAATATGCTGCACGCTGGATGTCCAAGGCGATTTATACGTTAAAGATATATATGTTTCGAGAAGAATTTAAATTATCAACAGGAGAGGAGAAATATTTACGCGATATATCTATTTCCATTGTACGCTTTTATGTACGATTTTGGTTTCGTGCACCTGTTGCTGTTGAAGCTCCAAATCAAGATTTAAAATTTATACGCGATATTTACAATTACAAGGAAGTAAATGAAAAAATTTCAACAGCAGTACTAAAAAAAGCATGCAAACATTTGTGGTATCTAGCAGATGAGAACATCGCACTCGCGTTATTCGACGATTGAAAAACAACAAATGGCGGAACAATTATTGGCACTTCACATTGATGACGAGAACGACATTTCTATTAAACGCCTAGACTTGATAGAAAAAGATTTACCAATGTTTATTACGAAAGAACTATCTGATTTCATCACCGCTAAAACTGTTCAGTTTTTCGATCGTTTTAAAATTTCAAGAGCGTTTTTGACTAAAAATAAATAAATGGTTTCCCATTACATCCCATGAAGGGACCGGGGAGAACTTCTCACAATCACTGAGCTTTGCGCTTTCCAGTTTTCACTCACTGATTGGGACCTACAGTTTTACACCGATTCCGAACGGTATTTTGAGAAGCTTTTTCATGGCTATATACTCGATAGTGTCGCCGTCACTAAGCGAGGTGACCGTCGTCGAAAGAAATTTTTTTTTTTTTTTTAAGGTGGTTGGAGCAGGGATCGAACCCAGGACTAAAGATCAGTTTAAATGGCATGATGATGAAGATTTTTTTAATGCTAAAAAAAATTAAATATACTTAAAGTAGTTAATGACACGGAAGAGCGTGGTGTGAAGCTAATGCAAGATTAAAATAAAAACCTAACGACAAAAGGAAGTGAATTTCAAAATTTGTTGCAAGTCGTAAAAGATTATACCAGCAAATTTCCGTTTAATAAAGGGTCCGCCATCTAACGTTTTTTTTTCAACTAGTGCTTATTTCGTGAATGGTAACACTTAGCTCATGTCTGATTTGACAGATAATTAATTTTATCCTTCCGCTGAACGAATATGGTTCTGTAGACGCTTGAACAACGCTGGGAAATATTGCGACATTACTGATAGTAATGTTGCAGAATGTTTGCGAAAATTGCGTACGGATTTTGGAAGAAGAGAAGCACCGTCAGCTGCGTATGTTCGTTAGCTTGTGAAAAAAGTGAAAGAAACTGGCATCCTCGTCCTGTGGCAGAAAGTGTGCGTGAAACGCTATCAACATCAATTCACCGTCGTTCTCAACAATTGAACATTTCGGAGACATCATTGAGATGAATTTTGCATAAAGACCTTGGTATGACGCCATACAAAGTCCAATAGGTTCAGCAGTTGACGCCAACTGACCATCCAATGCGTTTTCGCTTCGCTAAGTTGGCCTGCAATCGACTTACAGAAGATGTCGATTTTGCCAAAAAAATCATCTTTTCAGATGAAGCTCATTTTGATCTTGGCGGGTATGTAAACAACCAAAATTGTCGCATTTGGGGCACAGAAAACCCGCATACACTGAAAAGCCGATGCACCCAAAACGAGTCACTGTTTGATGCGGATTTTGGTCCAGAGGCATAATTCGGCCATTTTTCTTCGAAAATGAGCAAGGAGTGGCCGTTACAGTCAATGGCGATCGTTATCGGGCCATGTTGAACGAATTTTTGTTCACAAAAACTGAAGACGAGGATATTGGCAACATTTGGTTTCAACAGGACGGCGCTACGTGCCACACAGCCGAAGCTACACTCGATGTTTTGCGCCCTGTTTTTGAAGATCGTATTATCAGCCGTCGGCCGTCGGTGGTGCTATGGTTAGTGTGCGCGGGTCTTGTACATGAGATCCTGGGTTCGAACCCGGCTCTGACCACCTTCAAATTTTCTTTCGGCGGCGGTCACCTCGCATAGTGACGGCGACACTATCGAGTATCTAGCCATGAAAAAGCTTCTTAAAATACCGTTCGGAATCGGTGTAAAACTGTAGGTTCCAATCAGTGAGTGAAAACTGGAAAGCGCACAGCTCAGTGATTGTGAGAAGTTCTCTCCAGTCCCTTTATGGGATGTAATGGGAAACTATTTATTTTTTTTATTATCAGCCGCAGAGCTGATGTCGTTTGGCCACCTGGGAGCTGCGATTTGACACCGTTGGACTAGTATTTGTGGGGTGCCCTCAAAGATAAGTGTTACGCCGACAAGCCAGAGACAATTGACTTTAAAGGCCAATATTCGTGAAGCCATTGGTGAATTACAGCAGCACAAAATCGATAATGTGCTTAAAAATTGGACCGATCGTGTAGGCTACTGCGTAGCCAGCCGAGGCAGCCATTTGAATGAAATTACTTTCCATTATTAACCGGAAGGATTGTACTTTCAAATAAAAAAAGAAATTTGAGAAAATATTCAGTAGTTTTTTTTTATAGTATTTTCAAAAAAAAAGTTATTTGGCGGACCCGTTACTAAAAAGTCCTAATTGATTTGATTTTATATGTAATGCTTTACATATTTTATTTATATGTATCTTATTTGTTTATTTTCAATAAAAGTTATATAATTATTGTAAAACATAATTTCCTTTATTATGTGCAAAACCCTAATCTCTTGCAAGAAAGCTTATCTTCGCCAAAAAATACATAAATAAAAGTATAAGCTCAAGTCGCCACCTCTAAATATTATTCGATCGGGCTAAAACTTTACACTTCATTGTTTTATACCAAAAGGAATATTTTACAACCCTGAAACCCATAGTTACAACACTTTTTTTACCTTCATACAAATAAGTCGAACCCTAATATACATAGAATATATTAAATATATAAAATACTCGTATATATTGAATATAGTCTGTAATAATTTAATTCTGTAAATGAAATACCCACAGTCTAATGGGGATGGGGAATCTAATGGCAACGATGGGGAATTACCCATCACGATTACCCATTACACACGGGGAATGAGATAGCGGCATTTACCCATTACCCATCGACGCCCATACCGTAAAAACCTTTCCCTTTACATCCCATTTAGGGTTTGGGGAGAGCTTTTGACAACCAGTGAGCTGTGCGCTTTTTAATTTTTCACTCACTGTTTAGGACTTAAAATTTTACGTCGGTTCCGGTATTTTGAGAAGCTTTTTATGGCTAAGTACTCGATAGTGTCGTCATCACTAAACGAGGTGTCCGTCGTCGAAGGAACTTTAAGGTAGTCAGAGCAGGGATCGAACCCTCGTTCTCATGCACAAAAGGCGCGCATACTATCATTGCACCACCGACGGCCACCGCCGCTGTAAATTAACTCAGGTTAAATGGTTAACCCATGATAATTTTTGATCAAAAATATGAACAAATTAGAAAAAAATTCCATATCTCGGAAACGGGAAGTCCAATCAAAAAAAAATTATTTTTCCGGGTTTCTAAGATTTTTCATAAATTGGCCCAATTCGTATCGACAGGCACGTATGCCGGGTTTTTGTTCTCTTTGGGTTCATCTTGAAAAATTTGTTGGTAAAAATATGAATTGCCCAGAACTTATTTTGGAAGTCGGCTTTGTTTTTTCTAACTAAAAAAATCCAATGAGGGTTCGAACTCATGGGCGATGTGGTAACACCATTTTGTTACACGGTACCTGTTCGATTTCTATGAAGATATTAGTAAATGTTACATTGGAAAATAAAAAACAGTGTTCAATCATATGATGACGTTACATTTAAATAATACTAATACTTAAAATAATTTAAGGACTAGGGCAAGCACATGTATTAATATTATTCCCACAAAAACCAAAGAGAATGCAAAGCAACAGACACATGAACATACAT
This sequence comes from Phaonia tiefii, assembly GCA_963931995.1. Lineage (NCBI taxonomy): Eukaryota > Metazoa > Arthropoda > Insecta > Diptera > Muscidae > Phaonia > Phaonia tiefii. The sequence continues at coordinate 18,413,896 of OZ008368.1, read as the reverse complement.
ACATTGTTATGTTCGTACATACACTACACAAGTTCACACAATTTTCGTTGCTCTCTTGCTAACTCTATTTTATATACGTATAATACGTCATTATTCGCTTTGCTCTGAGACCCATATTTTATTTGACTTACCTATCGTAATCATAAAAAAGCCAAACCGTAAAAACAAAGTTTTTGAGTATAAATTCTTTATATATGACCACGCCCCTTTGCCCACTCCCGCCCATATTTGCAGCAGATCTTAGATTATAGACACCTAAGCAAAATATCCAATTTTGTTAAAATACCGCTAAAAGGAGCAGAAATAATCGATTTTTAATTTGTGATTTGTATTTGTATTTGTATATTTTAATAGATTATTTTTGTCGTCGCCATTAGTTTCAGCTGGATTGGATCACGGGAAGAGGGTTAAAAATTAATCCAAACTTTTTTCGGCATACATATGTACATAAAAGGTTTTTCAATAAGAGCGCTACAAAAGTTTTTTTAAATAAAACAAAACCGGTTTTAGATACCAATGAATTTCTTTATTTTCCTGTGAAAGTACGTTCGATGCCATTATGTATGGAACTCGATTTCTGTTGCATGGCCACCACGGGCACGCTTGCAGAAGTCCAGACGCTGAACCCAGTTTTCTAAGGTTTTCAAGCATAAATCGGCCGATACTGCTGCAATTTCACGTTCGATATTCGTACGAAGTTCATCAGTCGTCGCTGGCTTGTTGGCATAGACCATAGACTTGACGTAGTCCCACAGGAAAAAATCTAACGGCATCAACTCGCAAGACCGAGGCGTCCAATCGACTGGGGGATTTTGTGAAATAACACGTTCACCAAACTTGGTTTCCAATAAATTGATTGTGGCATTCGCTGTGTGGCTTGTGGCGCCGTCCTGTTGGAACCACATGTCCTCCAAGTCCATATTATCCAATTGGGGCCAAAAATATTCGGTTAACGGTAGCTAACGGTAGCGATTAGCATTCACAGTAATGTGCCGGTCTTGATCATCACGGAAGAAGTACGGCCCAATGATGCCGCCGGCCCATAAACCGCACCAAACCGTAATTTTTTTCGGATGCAATGATGACTCATGGATTACGTGTGGATTGCTGTCTGACCAATAACGCATATTTTGCTTATTGACGAAGCCATTCAGCCAGAAATGAGCCTCATCGCTGAAGATGATTTTCCGATGAAAATCCGAATCATTTTCAAGTTGTTGCTCAGCCCAATTCACGAACATTCGATGCTTATGGTGGTCAAGCGGCTTCAGTTCTTTCGTCAATTTGATCTTGTAAGGATGTAGGCCAAGATCTTTTCGCAAAATTCGCCACAACGACGTCACAGAGATGCCCAACGCTTGAGAACGACGTGTGAGAGACACATTTGGGCTTTCTTGAACTGAAGCCTTAGCGGCAGTAATATTCTCGACACTACGGGCACTTCTTTGTCTCACTGGCACGGGAACATTTTGTACTGTGCCTGTGGATTCAAATTTTTCCACTAGACGCTCAATTGTTGATCGGGTACGGCGATTATGACGACCATAAATTGGACGTAGCACTCTTAAGGTTGAGGCCACTGACTCCAAATTTCGGTAGTAAATTTTAATAATTTCCACTCGTTGTTGGCTCGTATATCTTTCCATGATGAAATGGCAAACCTTACTGAAGAGAAATGTCAACAGCGCGGGAAAAAATATGGCGTCGTTTGCTGTCCCTATCGATTTACTTTTGTACCGTCTCTGTTGAAAACCCCTTTACATGCATACAGACAACTGAAGTTAATATAAAGAATTTAAAAAGGCGTTAAATCATATGATGATGTCTCGTTTAATTAATATTAATAATTAATAACACTTAAAAATATTTAAAGACATGTGTCGTTATTTTCTTGCTTAATATTTTTTACTATATACAAAGAGAACAAAGAGAATGCAAAGCAACAGACACATGTCCCTACATCCGCTACATAAGTTCACACAATTTTCGTTGCACTCTTGCTATCTCATGTTTACATACGTATAACCACGTCATTATTCTTTTTGCTCTGAGAGTGCTCCGCACCTACACAATAAAACTATTCGCTGCCCCTACATCAGTGTGGTTTTTTTCGTAGTCTGATAAACTGTGTTTCGCAGGCCGACAAATCTGTGTTCTATATAGTGGGCATTCACCGTTATCATTCAGGGGTATGAAAATTTGTGTACGAACATAACAATAGATGTATGTATGAACATGTGTCTGTTGCGTTGCATTGTCGTTGTTTTTTTGGGGGAATAAATCAGAAAGTATTAAGCAAGAAAATAATGACACATGTGTTTTTTAATGATGAAGGAATGCCCGCTTCATAAGAACGTTAATAACTTCCTATCAATAACTTCAGAATCTTATCGTCTTTACTAGTTTTGATATTTCATCCACGTCTATATAGCTTACAATAAATTTTTTTCGATTTCGTTAAAAATATTGTTCTGATTGTAAATTGTAATATTAACATACATATATAAGTAGACAACCAAATGGCAGAAGGCCATTATATCAAGTAAATTTGCACTGTTTTTGTCAGTCTTTAAATTAATGTTTGTAACTAACTACATCCATATATCACTTTATTTACCTAGATGTCATCATCATTGTTTTTCACAGTGCAGCAGTTGTGAATAATTAGTTATTTTTGGGTTTTGCCTGGAGCTGCAAATGTCATGTCAAAATATTTTTTTTTTTGCAAATATTTGCATAATTTAATTTTCATTTATCTAAGCTGACACTTGATTTATTATCTGCATAATGAATATAATAAAATACTTGTCATCCCTTAATTCTTCTGTTGTCCGTAGAATTGTTCATTGTCTGTTCTTCAAGAATATAACATATTTTAAAGCAACGTTATCACAAATGTAACGTTGTTCATTATACAGGTTAAGATGTAAATTAGAGCAATGAATGGTTTGATACTCTGTGTGTTGTCATTATTTTATGAAACGATTTAACTTGAAGAAGTATTTTAAAAATAAAATTAATTCTGTCTATAAATTCGAAACAAATGCCATTGACACAATATTCTAAATAGAAACAAGTTTTTAAATATTAGTTTGATGTGTTATTTATAAAAACAGAATTTGGAGAAAATGTACGCTACTGTTTGGAAATCAAATAACGATATAACATCTAAGTTCGAATTAATATGACGGGGGTTTTAAAGCTAAAAGTGATCCAGTCATTAGTACATGTAGACTACCAACTCCTTGCCACCCAGTAATTAGGTGTTGTGTTACAACATTAACAAAATAGATTGATGAAAAACACTACAATTATTTAAATCGCCCAGATATGAAATAACTATACGATTTACATTTTGCAAAACTTCGTTGGAAAACTATATCTCAATTTATGGAGAAATCGAATATGCTTCAGCTACATAAAATAAAAGATTAAATGAGCTAATAAAACGATCGAATAGCTAAATTTCGTCCTTGATGAAAACTACTGAAGGTGACATGACATTGTATTTCTTACCAAAGAACAATGAATAATAAGGTGTTTATATAAATTTCTGCTATACAGGAACGATTTCTGCTATATAAAAGGAAGGATTGGACGGACTCGTTTGCATTCATATGCAACACAGATGACTTGTCTCATTTGCCAAGTAAAACTTGCACACAATTAGATGCCAAAGTTGGAGAGACACTTCACTGCAAAACATACTCGATTCTCTGCTAAATATCCAACTGATGACGCACGGAAAAAAGCTGTTTAAGAGTAGCCGAGTTCTATGCTACGTAACTGCGCGCAATTTTCAAATAATGTAAATCTAGCAATATCACTACAAATTTCAAGAAGAGGGAAACCATTCAAAGATGGTGAGTACTTCAAATAATGTTTCATATGTGGAGCTGAAGAACTGTTTCCTAATTGAAAAAAAACAAAAACCGAAATCGTGAAGAAAATCAAAGATTTGCCATTATCTGCTAAAACAATACAAATGTCAAACCTAACACACATGCAATTGGAATACATTCGACTGGCTTCTGATTTATCACTTGCTATGGATGAGTCTTGTAGAAAAGACACGGCACAAGTTACCCTTTTCGGCAGGTATATCTTCTCAAGGTCCTAAAGAAGAACTGCTAGGATTGGTGCCGCGCTCAGTGCAAAAATTCCTGGAAGACTATGAGATCGATACAAATAAAATCGTTTCCATAGCAAATACTGGAGCCAGAAGTCTGACAGGAATATATTAAGGGATTACAACGATTCTTAGGCAACAAATAAAACGCGAAATTTTAACGCTTAACAACATAATTCATCAAAATACGCTTTGTACCCAAATATTTCCGACCGAAATGGTTGAGGTCATGAAGTGGGTTATTAATATCATTGACAACGTTTTAGCAAAAGCACTCTACCATCGCCAGTTTAAGGAATTTCTTGAAGAAATAGAAAGCCCGTATTCTGACCTACTTCTGCAAAATAAAGTGTAATGGCTTTCCAGGGGTAACGTATTGAAATGTTTTGCTTTTTGCTTGTGTGAAATAAAAACATTCTTCAATGGAAAGGCATTGTCCATCCCTAATTGAAAGAAGACAAATTGCTGCAAAAATTCAACTTGATAATATAGCAAAGAAACTATATCTAAATCGAAAATCTAAAGCAATATTGCGATGAAACCAATGAAATTATTGGCACGAATTACTGCAGCATTACTATAATCAAAATGAAGAATGGATTCGCTGAGAGAATTGAGCATTTCAAACATAGTAAATCGTCTCAACACAAATACAAATATGATCAACATTGAGCCATTTGGAATTGATGCTGCCCAGCGGCAGAAGTCGCAAGGCCTTCCACAAATAAGGCATGTGGAATGAATGGTTCTTTTGTAATGCCTTCCGGAAATATATGATCGCCATAAAATTGCACTATATGTGTCCGAACACTCCAAATCACAAATCTTAGCCCAAGTGGTAGAAAATAAGCAAAAACTAACTGCATTCTAAGGGTTAATAATGAATTTTGTCATTTTGCTGTTTCCATTAAAAATAGTCCACGTAATGTAATGAATTTTGTCATATTTCATCTTTTATCTAGCACTTGGGCTAAGATTTGTGTTTTGGAGTGTTCGGACACATATACTGAAATTTTATGGGAATCGTTTTTGTAGAACAGTTTGACCACGCCCCCCGTAATTTTCGATCAGTTTTTTGCGAGCTTTCAAAAACAAAATAAAAATTATGGTTATACGTGACAGTTAGAGGGTTAATTGTTCCACAAAAATGTTTATCTGAATCTTTTCAAACTATAAAACTTCGGAACATATTTTGTACCTTAGAAGTAAGGAACACACAATTTTGCATGCCGATATGTTGCAGGAAAGTTCCGAGGGACGGAAACTTTGATCCGCCCTAAAAAAAATTCTGATCAGATCTGGCAAAACGCCGATACACGTATATTTTTGTTTACCTTTCTACAAGAATCCGTTGACAGACCCCCATCATTTTGAATAAAATCTAATTTTGTCTCACAGTGTTATTATGGTGGATGGTTGGGACACGCCTAATTGGGAAGCCTCTGGTGGTTAGATCCATCAAAGCTGAATAGGGTGCTGTTACAATTGCTTGGAACGTTAACAGGGGGACACCGCAGGGGGAGTTCTGTCTCCACTATTATCGCTAACTTCTGTGCTTCTTGAATTGGACAGGGCCGAATGCCAGGTATTTGTTATCGGGATATTGCTATCACCTGTACGGCTAGAAACTTAAATTTACTTAGCCTACGTACAACCAGCCTACTTTGTCTGATTTCGAACTGGACCGGTAACAACGGACTATTGCTTAACCCACTTAAAACCGAGCTTATCTTGTTCTCTCGGAAATATAACATACCCGCATTTGAACTGCCGTCAGTTAATGGAGTGCAATTACAGTTGACGGAAAAGGTAAAGTATCTGGGAATAATTCTCGACAGAAACTGTCTTGGAAACCGAATTTGGAGGAGAGGGTGAAAAAAGCGTCTGTTGCTCTTTACTGCTGTAAACGGGCGATAGGTAAGCGCTGGGGACTGTCTCCTAAGATCACCGTGTGGATTTGCACGGCAATAGTCAGACCAATACTTTCTATGGCACCGTAGTTTGGTGGAGGTCCCTCCAAAAAATATATTCTGAATTCGTTGATGAAAATTCAAAGATCAGCACTGATTAGCGTTAGCTCGGCAATGGGAACGATGCCAGTTACTGCACTTGGTGCTATCCTGAGCGTCTGTACTCCTGATATCATGGCCGAATCTACTGTATCCCATACCTTCTACCAGCGACAAATCTAAGGACTTCTATTCCGAACAGGAATACCTGGGATAAGTCACTTGAAGGGGACACCAGTAGTATCAGATTTTTCGTGGATGGATCAAAGTTGGACGATCAAGTCGGCTATGGGGTCCATTCACCGGACCTAAATGTAAATATCTCCTTCAAGCTGCCTGATCACTGTAGTGTATTTCAGGCGGAAATTACCGCCATACTGGAGTTTGCTGAACTACTGAAACGTAGTGTCGCCACCCTCCGGAGAATATGTATCTACACAGACAGCCAGGCTGCCATAAAAACCCTGGGAGCCATGTATGCTACGTTCCTGACGGTGAAAGAACGCCACTCATCACTTAGGGTAATCGCAGAGTATTTTGACACCAGGCTCATCTGGGTACCGGGACACAGCGACATTCCAAGCAATTGCGTAGCGGATGCGTTAGCTCGACAGGGTACTAAAGCACAGATTCTTCCAGCAAAAGAAGGTGTTAGTATGCAAATCTCTTCCTGCCGTTTGCAGATCAGGCAGTGGGCCGATAATATGTTCAAGGGCAAGTGGAGACTTACTTCAACTTGCAAACGAGCCAGGGTCCTCTGGCCACAGGTGGACAGGAAGAGGACAAGACAACTACTTAGCTTGCCAAGAGGCAGGTTATCCACAATGATAGGAACACTTACGGGACATTGTCTTGTAGGAAAACACGCCCTAAGATTGGGACATAGAAACTCCACTCTCTGTAGATGCTACATGGAAGAGGACGAGGAAACGACGAAACACCTTCCCTTGGATTGGTCTGCTCTAGACAAATTCATTGAAAGGGCAAATTGGCTAGATGACTAGTCAATAGTTGCTATTAGAGGAAACTACAGGTATCACAATGGGCTTCTTTAGCCTAAGTGTGCTAGACAGCGTGCTGTCTTGCAGCCTTTTCAACCAACCAATGGCGGCTACAACCGTTTTATAACTGGTTGCAAGAGAGTGTTGGGGCTTTTTGCTACACACGTTACAACCTCCGTACCCACTTTTGATCCAATCTCATTTAGAAAATATTTTTCGTATGTAAAGATGAACGCGGACGTTGTCGCTTTACTTTTTGTAAATGACATTTTGGAGGAGGAAGAAGAACAACAACAAATGAACAAAGAAAAAAGAAAGTGGACAATGAACTTCAACTCGCCATTTCGGATGTTGATATTTCTTCATTTTGATCATATTCCGAAGTACAATTTGAAGGAAAATACTCGTTTCTGCTCTTATACTCAGCCTCCCTACATGAGAGCGGAAAAAGAGTGCAATAAGTTCTCTATACTATTCAATACTTTTTGTCATCGCTCTGTTTATGACAAAACAGAACAATTATTTCAGTGAGCTAAATATTGCTTTATTTGTTTTAACAATAGTACATCTGATGTTATAGCGGATGTAAGAAAAAAGAAAGAGCCTGAAGTACAAAATGTATTCTTATTTTTATTTTCAAATGTAACATTTACTAATATGTTCATAGAAATCGAAGAGGTACCGTGTATCAAAAAGGAGTTTACACATCGCCCATTAGTTCGAACACTCACAGATTTTTTTTGCGTTAGGTCCTTATTGCTAGTCATGTGCGCGAATTTTCATATTTTTTCAAAAACCTGCAAACTGAAAAATTTATATTTATTTGTAGTTAGGATACGTATGTCATACATTTTTCAGAAATATTTGAAAATTATTTAAAGAATATGCAAATTTTCAGGGCATTATAAGAACGCATGTATATTCTCTATGTCACATCATATACATTCTTACATCCAAAGTTATTCAAGTAAATATGCACTTAGAAGAGGACCACATATAAAACCTTTAAGGATGCCTTGTCTAACTGACCCCATGACCAATAGTTACTCAAAGACGTCGTGTATACTAGTCATAAGGTGGTCAAAACTGTTGGCACACTGCGGAAGATTCCAGCTGACTTTTGTAATGGGGTGTCATTGATTATGGGAGAGGATCAGCAAGTCAGCAAGGATTCTGACATACGACTCGTTGGTCGCTGATTGGAATATGAAATCTATTGCGAAAAATAATAACATATTGTGTACACGTTTAACATATTGTGATGATAGTTTAATGGTTCGATAATAGTTTAAATATATGATGCTTGCGAAAATATACTATGGGTCGAGGATTATTATCAAAAGCGACCTAATCATCGTTTCTAAGAGCGGTGTCAGAATCTACAAACAAAAGTGTCTGCAAAAATTAATGTTTCGGTTACTTTACTTTACTTTTACTTTTACTGACTATTTTACAACCTCATAAGGTCAGACGTCTTACACATACTAATTAAACAAACAAATTAAACAAAGTTCAACATATTCTTCCAACTGGCTCTATCTTTCGCCTTTTCTCGTTAGTTGGTGACACCAAGGGTACGAAGGGATTCTTCTGGCTGGTCTTTCCATCGGAGTCTTGGTCGTCATCTCTTCCTACTTCCATCGGGTGCGTTATCGAAAACCTTTCGCAATGGCTCATCTGCATTCATTCTGATAACAAGGCCTAGCCAACGCAATTGGCCCATTTTGATTCGTCTAGCTATGTCCACGTCAGAATATAGATTATATAGCTCTGCGTTCCAGCGACATCGGTAATTGCCGTTTTCTCTAATAGGACCATATATTATTCGGAGAATTTTTCTCTCCAATACTCCCAGGTGTTTTTCATCCGCTTGCGATATGACCCAAGTATCGTAGCCATATGTCAAGACCGGTAAAATGAGAGTCTGATATAGCTGGACTTTTGTTCGTCGAGAGAGGGCTTTGTTCCTAAACTGCTTGCTGAGCCTAAAATAGCATCTATTTGCAAGCACAATTTTCCTGTCTATCTCCAGGCTGAAGTTGTTCAAAACTAAATCGGTTGTCGACGTTCAAGTGCGGACCAAGTCGAGAGGTTGCTCCAGTCGTTGACACCATAAATTTTGTCCTGCCCTCATTAACAGCAAGACCCACCTTCGCTGATTCCTTCTCGATTCTTTGAAAATAATGCAGTAACCTATCTCAAATTTCGCCCAATGATGTCTATGTCGTCAGCGGCTATGCGAATAATCGCTCAAGTGAAAATCGACCAAAACCCAAAAATGAACAATCGCCCAAAAAATATGGGAAAAATATTGGGCGATTGTTCATCATGTTTGGACGTTTTGGTATTTTTCGACTTTTGGGTGTTTGTTCATGATGAATGATCGCCCTTTTACTTAGTTGGGCGGTTATTCATTGGATTTATAATTTTGGGCGAATGTTCTTAAATTTTTGGGCGATTTTACCTCTTTTTTGAGACTTTTTTCTTAATGAAAAAACACCCAAAAATTTTGGTTAATTGTTCATTTTTCGCTTTGGGCGATTTTCACTTGGGCGATTATTCGCATAGCCGTCGTCAGCATATGCCAGCAACATATGGCTTTTCGTGTTAATGGTCTAGTTCGTATTTACTGCAGCCGTTTCATTCTTAACTTCATTAAGATGTTGAAGAGATTGCACGAAAGTGTGTCGCCTTGTCTAAGTCCTCGCTTGATACAGAAGGGTTCAGTGAGGTCTTTCCCCACTCTCACAGCTTATTTGGTGTTGGTCAGCGTCATTCTACAAAGGCGGATCAGTTTGGCGGGAATACCAAATTCGGACACAGCTTCGTACAGTTTGCCCCATATGGGGCTATCGAAAGCAGCTTTGTAATCGACAAAAAGTGGTATGTATCGATTTGCTTTACATGGGTCTTTTCCAGGATTTGGCTTAGCCTGAATATATGGTCAGTTGTGGACTTGCCTGGTCTAATGCCACTCTAATAAGCTTAGTCCACACTGCTGGCTTTAGTCTTTCACATAATACGCTCAACAAGACCTTATACGCGATGGATAAAAGACTGATACCGCGATAGCTGGAACAGACACAGACCTTTTGAATACAGGACATAATACACTGAGACTCCAGTCGTCAGGCATGTGGGCTATCAGTCCTTCGCCACCTGCCTTAAAAAGTTCAGTGGATAGTCCATCCGCACCAGCGGCTTTATTTTTCTGTAGGCGGGAGATCGCCGTTCTAATCTCATCTTGGTTGATTGGGTGGGGGGGAACAATCTACACTATCTTCCACTATCATTACCTCTTGATCTTCAGTGGAAGAATCTGAGTGGAGTAGTACTGAAAAGTGGCCTCTTCTCATTTTGATCACACACTGCTTCTCAGTCACCAGATTCCCATTCTCGTCCTTGCAGGAGGGCAGCTTATTATTAGGCCCGTTGTTCAATCTTCTTATCCTCTGGAAATACATTCGCGATTCACCATTCATCCTGCACATTTCGGTCTTTTCACTCTCTCTTTGCTCCCACTGTCATTTTTTCCGCCTAAATAGTTGGTTTTCCACCATTCTTAGCTTCTTGTACCGCTCACTCGCAGCACGCGTTGTAACTGACTGTTTCGTTGCTATACGTGCAGCGTTTTTTCATCAGTTGCAATGCGACATTCTTCGTCGTACCATGGCTTATCCTTCTGCGGTTTTTGATAGCGGTTTCCTTGCAGCGGTTTCCAAAAAATGGGAGATGTGCTTCCACTGCGCATCTGGGTCTTCGTGACGGGGGGTATTCTACTCTAGCAGGAGAGAGAGTTTCTGTCGATAGGACATTGATATCTCCGGTATTTGTAGCTTGCCATTATCCAGATTTTCCTGTGTTCGGTTTCGTACGTTTTTCGCCCTGCTCAATCTCGCTTCGGCGACAGCACAAGTTTTTTCTAAACTAAAAATATGTTGCTTTAATGTAAAACTTCTCAAAATTCCACTTTAAAGTGATGGCACGTCATATATTACGAAGAGGGCTATCATTTACTGGGAGTGAATTCTAATCATGGCATACATTCTATGGTAAACAATTTTTGAAGCAATTCGAACGACACTGCCAACCTTTCGTATAATATGTAAAATTTGTTTTATTTGTCAACTAAGTACCGAAAATAGGTTAACGTCATCAGAAACAAAACTTTTGTTTTCAAAATATCAGTGGAACTGTAGCTCAACACTAAACACTAAAAACCTAACCAATTATCCACTTTAAAACCTTCCCCTAAACTCTATACCACATTTAGAGTGCAATTTATCGTGTTCTATGATTTCGTTGAGTACATTTTTTCATTCAAATACAATGTTGAGTTTACAATCTAACTTTTGTTGTTGAATTGTACTAAACATAATCATTGCAGCAACATAGTATATCAAAAAAAAAAATCAGCAACTTGTTAACATCATTCCAGGCAAACTGGTAAAAACACTACAAACGTAATTTTGTATGGGTATTGGTACCAATTTGTTGTGTTGCAACAAATTCTGTTTATAGCCCAAAAACATCAAGTTTGGTTGACAAAATGCTAACCAAGTCAATAGGGTCCGGTGGAACAAAAACAAAACAACATTTTACATCAGCAGAAAAACGCTGACTTCAACTATTTTCAGGAGCAGCAAACATTATTATCCACTACAAATTTGTTGTTAATAGAGCACAAAGTTGCTAACGTAAACTAAAAATTGTTTCAGTTTCAATTGTAAATTACAGTTGTTAAAATATCGAATGGGTACCGGGAATGAAACAATGTACTTTTAATTGCAAAATTCCAGGCAATTTTGAACTCGATGTACTTTAGACTCCAAACCATTTAAACATGCATACATACTCATTGATTTATACTGAATCTATATATATTAGGGTGATGACTTTTTAATTTTTTTTCTCAAAAATTATTTCCTGTTGCACGAATGAATGAACTTTTGCCTATTAATGAGTAAAATAACTTTTATTCCATTTAAATATTGAAAAGGGGCACGCACAAACCACTTTGAAATGATATTTTTGTGAAAAAATTAAAATTTTTTCTTTTTTTTTAAATCATATAAATCCAAAACGGAAAAAAGTGTCAAGTCTTATACCTTTGACGAAAAGCCACATAACCTATGAACAAAATAGACATTGATCATAGAAATCGATGAACATCTTTTTTTTTTATTTACAATTAAGAGACGATTTCTCATTCTGAATCGATTGTATCTGTTTGGAAAAAACGTTGACGACTTTTTTATGATTCTCAGAATTAAAGAAAATTAGTGAGAAACAAAAGGTTATTGGCCTAATTCCAAATATTCCCAGGGAACGAGTTGCCTGGGTATTAAATTCTCCCGGGAATAAAATCCTCCTATTCTAAACAGACGGGGAATAGAATAATAAGGGAGAGAGAATAGCGAATTTTCGAAGTCAGCTGTTTTGCTTTATGACGTTTGGTTGTGGTTGTTACATGCAAATCATTTTAAGCAAATACAACTTAATTAATAATCAAAATAAGTGAAAATGTACACCATAGCCTTTAGAAGCAACAACAAACATTTGCAAGGAGATAGTTACGCGATGCGACGAATTCACTTGAGCTGCCGCAAACTTTGTAAGTAAATAAGGGAACATACATATTTACTTGGCTTAATTCTAGTTCAGGGGCATTTCTGGAAATGCATTCAAAATTTTATCATCAATATAGATTTTTAAGCTGAGCTGAAATATATATTTTTTTGTACGATCCCATCTTCTTGAAATATGGGCTTGCAAAGCTTGAGTGTATAGTAGTCGGCTACATCTCTGAAACTACATTTCTGACCTTGTTGAAATATATGTCATTAGAAACGTCTTTTTAAACTCTTTTAACTATTTACTCTTTTTACAATACGGTTAAAAATTATTTTACTTTTTATTAACCCATTGTAGAATAGTTTAAAAAAAATGATTTTATAACCTCACTTTTTTCTTTAAAATCATTATTTTTCAAGAATAGTAAGTAGTGTTGCTACATTTTTTCTACACACCGGTAATGGAGAAGATTTCAGGCTTTCTTTCAAGGTATAATACAGTAGCCCTTGAAAGACCGGGATATAAAAAGTTAAAAGTTTTGTTATCAAACTTTCAACATAATATGAGGACCTGGTTTCATAAAAAAATATCAAAAATTATTTAAAAACAATCGCGCGATTTTACTGATTTTGCCACACATCGACTTAGGGTACAGAAGGAATTTGTACCCCCCTGCCTGAGCCAAGGTGAAATATAAATTAAAAAAAAATAAATGTGTCCCTTAACATCCCATGAAGGGATTGGGGAGAGCTTCTCACAATCACTGAGATGTGCGCTTTCTAGTTTTACACTCACTGATTGGAACCTACAGTTTTACACCGGTTCCGAACGGTATTTTGAGAAGCATTTTCATGGCTAAGTACTCGATAGTGTCGCCATCACTAAGCGAGGTGACCGTCGTAGAAAGAAATGATGGAACCCACGTTGTCATGTACCAGAGCCGCGCACACTAGCCATTGCACCACCGACGGTGCAATTTAACGATTTTGAAAAATTTATTTTCATTTCGACGTTACGGAAATTTTACTCGAACCGAATATGTTACATTTGTATCTGAACTTTGAAGGGCCATAACTCGGGAAGTATGGGCCACCGGGAAAATTGTTTGTTTTTTTATTTAAAAATAAATTCTATACGCCCCCTAAAAAATTATAAAAAATGCTCAATTGCCCCTAAAATAGAGTTGTTCCAAAAAGAGATTAAAAAAGGGCGCTGGTCCATATTTTCCGAAATATAGACCTCCAAAGCTTGAATATATTTTATCGGGCATAAGTCAGCCATTTATTATCCATTACAGTACCATTACAAAGGCCTTTTTAAGTCCTATAAATCAGTGCATAACAGGGAGGGTTAATTTTTTTTGATGAAGCGTGTAGCAAAAACGTAATCTGTAGGTGATTTTATGAAATTTTGCTCAAGCGACCATAGCTCTAAGTCGGATTTGGAGTCCCCCAAAATTTCAAATAGATATTTTTCCATATACACATAGAATGATTTAATTAAATTCGTCATAAAATCGGATAGAATTATAGTAGATTTCTCAATGTGGGCTTGTTTGAAAGGTAAAGGTTTTATCACCTTTCAGAATCAAATTGAGAGCTTTGAATCTAGAATGAATCTAGAGAAATTAAGTTGACTGTGCTCAAATTGAAAAATGGGAAAACTCAAACAATCGCAGAAGGACTCCAGAATTTATTAGATGAGTTCCACCTGTGGGGATCAATTCTGATGATTGTTGCCGATACAACAAGCGTGAATACCGGCAAAAAGACAGGCGTTGTAGATCGACTACAGCAAATGTTCGAAGTGAAAGGTCACCCCATACCCAAGTTCATCAGTTGCCAGCACCATGTGCTGGGTCGCGTTCTTCGCATTGTCATGGACGCTGAGCTTCATGGGTCGACTAAATCACCAAACATCGAGTACTTCTTTGTGGAGGATTTGATGAACAATTATGATCAATTGAAAGCAGCCTTCAGCAATGGTAAAACGGAGATTAAGGAAACAGGCGGCTGGAGATACGACATGAAGTTTCTCTTCCACCTTCTTCCGTCACTTCACTGAGAGAAGTGAGATCCCTTTTGTAAAGTTTAAGCAGATCCTAAACATCTGCAATCGACGCTGGAACTTTCGTGCCATTCTAGCTCTTCTTGCGTTTATTCGGATGCCTGAAACTCGGAACAGCTTGCGTGAAATCTATTCATTCATTTCTTACTCATTGGTTCAGTAGTCAATTGCTACACGCTGAAGATTTTGAAGAACTATCTGTAGCTCTGAATGACTACCCAACAGCTCTCAAATGCTTGAAGACCCACTGGAAAACAGATTAATCTCCAATCAACATTGCCCGAAGCAACCAGTGCTGTGAGCGTGCGATCAAAGTTATGCAAGAGTTATACAACTCCTGCCGCAACAAGGACAACCTCCCGCTGAGATTCATCCTCTCCAATGACAACGTAAATATTAAACTTCCTTGTGTGTTTGATGATCCTATGTAATGTTCCGGACAAATTTCTCCAGCGTATTCCTGGCTCATTTCATGAAAAAAATTCTACTAGGACCATGTCCGAAAATGCAAGGGTGCGAAATGGTAGCGGGTTCAAAATTTTCGGATTGGCGGTCGGAGGGTAGTAGGGTGAAGTTGTTAACTTCTGTGCCAGTGGTTTGGTTTTGGGCTTGTTGCAAAGGTGTTTAAGAGGCCTTTCAGAATCAATCAAAAAGTTGAAAAAATTCAAATCGACGAGATACAGAGCTTTCGGAAAAAATGGGGAAAAAAATCACATAACCTCAATTTGCTCAGCCCGGTGGCTGGCAACTTAAGTTTTTTTTCTGTTGAAAGATAGCCATACCTCTTACCTTTCCAAACTGACCTAAACGAAGCCCAGAGGTCTTACCGTTACAAAGTAAATATATGAGGCTTTAAAGCTTGTGTTCAATTATATATCTGCTTACAGTGACTTCAAAAAATTGCCCAAAATGCTGATACATAAAAATTTTAAAATCATTTGTGCGTGAGGTTTTTTTTTATCGAATCACCTTATATGTAAGATTTTATCTAAGCTTAAATAAGAAATCATCCAAATATGATACAGGGAAACGAGGTTGTATAAAAGTCATCACCCTAATATACATACTATTGTTTTAAGCCCTACAAAATTTACCAATACTTCAAAGTTGTTACCTTTTGAAAATGTTGGCTTTTGTTCTGCCATTAGAGTCTATTACAATGTCACTGAACTTTTGAATTAAACCCACCATTGTACCATGAGTTCAATTAAGGAGTGGGGGAAAGCAAATCAAAGAATTAACACTAATTGCTGGAAAACGTATTTGTATTGGTGCAATCAATACAAACGACTACACTACCAAAACTCTGATTTATTTTCAAATAAACATTTTTTATTAAAAATAGAAAAAACCTTTGGAAACAGTCATAAATATAACATAGATGAAATTCATGTCATATTATATAAATGGAATGCAATCAAAAAAAAATCTATGGATTATTGGATAATTACACCGTGAAAAAAACATAAGTACATTCTTTTACAGCAAAACACAATCATTGTTTGCTTTTAACTCTATTCAAATTCTCTTATCAGATCACGATTTTGGACAGGATGGTGGTTGTAAGAATAAGAAGAATGGTTGCAAAAATAAAAATAAATCAATAAGAGTCGATAAAATATAGGGTTATCCATTTCGTGGTTTCAAAAGTATAGGGATGGAATTCGACATCTGTCAAACTAAGTTGTTAAACCAATTTTTTTCTTTTCAGTTGAAAGTCTGACATTGACGAAAATGGATCGCATAACTATCACACAACGCATAAAAATTATTAAAACCTACTACAAAAACGGTGATTCTGGCACAGCCACATATCGTGCTTTAAGAGAAGATTATGATTTACATAATCGTCCAACTACGCAAGCAATTGGCAAAATTGTGAAGAAATTTGAAGAGACTGGAGCGGTTACAGATATTGTAAGGCCTGTGCATCATCGTTTCGCTCGTTCCGCTGAAAATATCGCTGCTGTAAGTGAAAGTGTTGCCGAAGACCCGAATGTGTCGATTCCTCGTCGTTCTCAGGAATTCGGACTGTCTTACGGCACATTATGGCGTATTTTGCATTTGGATCTACACCTACATCCATATAAAGTCCAGCTCACACAACAACTGAAGCCAGCTGACCATTCACAACGTCGTAGATACGTGGAATGGGTGCTTGAACTACAGGCGGTCGACGGCGATTTTTCGAATAAAATTTTCTTCAGCGATCAAGCACATTTCTCACTCGGTGGGTATATTAATAAACACAAAGTTGTCGTATTTGGGGTTCTGACAATCCTCCAGTAATTGAAGAGAGGTGTGATTGGACCTAACTTCTTCGAAAACGACGATGGAACGACTGCCACCGTAAATTCGGAGCGTTATGGTCATATGATAACCGACATTTTTTGCCTGCTACTGAAGAATACGACTTGGAGAATATGTGGTTTCAACAAGACGGTGCTACATGCCACACCATTCGAGCGAATATGGCTTTATTGCAAGAGACATTTCCTGGCCGCGTAATTTCTCGTCGTGGCTATATCAACTGGCCACCAAGATCATGCGATTTGACACCATTAGACTTTTTTTGTGGGGCTTCTCGGAAGACCGTGTTTATGCAGATAAACCTTTGACTCTTGACCACTTAAGAACCAACATTCGTCAAGTTATGGCTGAGATACCGCCCAATATGTGTCAAAAAGTGGTCGAAATTTACCTCAAAAGAATCAGTGCTTGCAACATTTCGCGTGGTGGTCATTTAAATGATGTAGTGTTTCACACTTAATGTCGACGTTCAAACTTTATAATAAAAAAGAAATATCATGAAAAAACATATTTTATATGTCTTTTATTTACGTTTACTTTTGAAACCGCAAAATGGATATCCCTATACATTTGACGGTAGTGTTGTGTTGCAATTTACTGTAGAGTAAATCACTGTACACTGCGCACTGAAATCTCTGTTGAATCTAGTTTCTATTAATCTGTTACCTACGCTTACTGTACTGTTTATACTGTTTTATGAAGAAACAAATTTATTTGTCTTATTTCAATTCGTGTAGTTTTTGACATTAATGTTTTTTTTATCAGCGTTGTAGTAAATTGTATTTGGTTAGAGGCAAGGCTAGTGAGTTGAATGGTACCCCTGAAATGTCTATATCACGTCAAATTTTTTTTTTGAAAAAAAAAGATATTTTTCACTTTTTTCAGCATAACTTCAAGGGATTCCAAATTTTTCACTCACTGTATTCGTCAACATTCTAGCCATGGTAAATCTGAACAACTTTCGTTAACATATAAATACAATCTGACTGTGTCTGGTCACCCTAAATATATCATAAAAACCACTTTGTATCTTCAAAATGGTCATTTGGATGTAACTAGATGTCATCATTATTCGAAAACGTCTTGTTCGATTTTGACAGAATAAATTTAGAAAGATTTAGAATTACAATGCATTTAATCTATTTCTATGCTATTTCTCAATATAATCAACAGTTTAGCAGTGATTTTTTGTTTGGGTTGCATATGACGAGCAATACAATTCTTGGCAAAATGAGAGACCTTCACTAAATTGAGGATAAGAGTGAAACGCGTCCTTTGATTTTTATAATCCATAGCTAATTTTTTTATAAGTAATGTGACTTTAGGATACACTGATAAAACTTTACAGTTTTTGCCGTTTCTTATGTTTCGTGTTTTTTTAATAATACAAATTTTTATTTTTTAAGCAAAAAAATGTTTTTTCACCATACTTTTTTTTTTAAACTGCGAAACTGTAAGTTACATACAGAAATAGTGTAAAAGTAAATTAAAGGAATTGTAATTCTTGGCTTTCCTTGATTTATATAGACAAAATCGGATACGTCGTTTTCGAGTAATTATGACATATAACGGGTGGTTAAATGTTAAGGGCCGATGTTGAATGTGAACCACACCTAAACGTCAATTTTTGTCCCCTGATACCTCATATGATTTTTTGTTTCACAAGTATTACCAAAAATTGAGGTGCAGTGAGACTTTTAATCACAATCGTTGCATCTGACGTCACTATTGAGGGCTTCACAACCATAGGCAAACAAATTGTGGACACTTTTCTGGAGGAACTATTATTGTGGATGACACAAATTAACTTAAACATACATATGATATTTTTAAATTTGGTTATGGTTACAACCAAAGTTCGTATTTACACCACCATGTGTCACCCATACACATCACCGTGGGAAATGTTTACTCATTACCCATGCATAGCTACCTAGCCGCGACGATGGGCAACTACGCTGCATGACTATCCATTACACATATTTTTAATCTGTAAAATAAAATTGAAAATATACTTGGGCTGATTCTACAGATGGATTTATAACGGCTTTTCCAATAAGGACTTGACAACTTTTTTTTAAATAAAACGAAAACTATTTATGATCGAAAACTTTATGATCGACTTGAAATACAATCAAAACATTTATGAATGGAACTCGACTTCGTTCATATGGTCACCGCGGCCACGTCGGCAGCGGTCGATTCGTTGGGCCCAATTTTCGATGACTCGGTCACAAATTTCGGCCGCTATTTCACGTTCAATGCCGGCTCTGAGTTCTTCCAACGTCATCGGCTTGTTGGCATAGACCAACGATTTGACGTAGCCCCAAAGAAAAAAGTCTAGACGCGTTAAATCGCACGAACGAGGGGGCCAATTGACTGGTCCATTTCTTTAGGTAACACAGGTAAAAAAACTTACTCTTCAATAAATCGATTGTACCGTACGCTGTGTGGTTTCTGGCACCATCCTGTTGAAACCACCATGTCCATGTTTTCCAATTCGGGCCAAAAATAATCGGTAATTATGGCGCAATAACGATCGCCATTCACAGTAACGCGACGATCGTTATTGTCGACGAAAAATTATGGCCCAATGACGCCGCCGGCATACAAACCGCATCAAACAGTTATTTTTTGTGGATGAAGTGGTGATTCATGAAGCACATGTGGAAGATGATTTTGAGATGAAATTCATCAACTTGGCGCATCTTCTCCAGAGCCCAGTCGGAGAACGTACGTCGCGTCAAATCTTCAATTCTTGAGTCAGCTTGTTCTTATATGGGGGTAAACCAAGATCTCTACGCAAAATTCGCCATAAAGTGGTCGTGCCGAAGCCCAGTTCTTGAGAACGCCGCGGCATCGACTGATTTGGATCATTTGCTACGGACGTCTGAACAACAGCGACATTTTCGTCACTTCGACCAACCCGTTTTTTTCACTGGCACGGCAGCATCACACAATGAATAGTATATAGACTCAAATTTGTCCACTAAACTTGTTATTCCTTGTCTACTAGGGCGAGAATAACGACCGAAAATTGGAGTTAACGCTCCGAGTTTCGGTAGTACCTTTGTATAATTTGTATACGCTGTTTGTTCGTGTACTTTATCATGATGAAAATGTTGAGTTTACTGAAAAATGGAAATTGACAGTTAAATGATCAGTGAAATAGTGCGTTCAAAAATTAAATTCAAAGTTATCAAGTACCTATTAAAAAACCCATTATTTGTAAACTAAAAGTGCCAGATATGAAGAAAATGCTTTGAAAATAAGTCCAATTGTTGCAAATGGTTTTGAAATTTTTTTGAATTTGCATTTCGAAAGGTAATTAAAATTAAACTACAAAATTATAATTTATGTATATAAATAATTAATTTGCACCATGTATGCAAAATTTAAATAGTTTCAAATTCATCAGGGATGATTTTTATTTACTCGGCTTTTTATTGATACTTTTAATATTATTGTTCACGCTCGAGGCCATTCTATATCTCTATTAATAGAGATATAGTTTTCAAATGAATTTGCAAATGTATTCCCGGCAAACCGTATAGCTATTTCAGATCCTGCCATAGACCTTCGTCAGCGGTTGCATGTAAAAAATTGTGTTGTCTTTTAGGTAATAACAAACCCCAGGTCTAATGGGAGCCGATGGTTCTCTGGAGATGGAAAGAAATGTCTGCAAATATGTGCTTGTGTGTTTTGCTTGCGATATTTTTCGAACACTTGCATAATGGTGAATTTTCAATTTAAATGAGATTTCGTTTGATTTCGTTGATGCATTTTCCAATAGCATCATTCCAAACAACCGCTGATGAAGATCTGTCGCTTGATCTGAAATAGCTATACGGTTTGCCAGCAATCATAGGAATGCATTTGCAAAACCCCTTTTTGAAAATTACTATATCTCTATTAATATAGATATACAATATATAGATAGAGAAGGACCTACAGATAAAATGTACATGTCCAGGAAAAAAAGTTTGATATTTTCAAACAAATTTATTCAATTTGTTAATGCTTTTCCCCATCATATTTAACTGTTTATTTTACACATAGAAATGCTGCTGCAAAATGTTAGTTGGCAATTATCAAAACTTTTACGCCTGACCATTTAATCAACTTTTTCCCCAACTAAGTGGTTTTTGTATTCAAGTGCAAATACTTTTGTGCTTTTTTCCCCATAGTGGCGTTTTGGTTTTGTACATTTGTTTATTACATGTAATGAAAAGAGACTTGTATATTTTTTCGATGCCAGTAAAAGTCAAACATTTCAAAAGTATTTTAGCTAAATAATATAAGGCATTTAGAGAAATGGATGAAAGAGCTGTTGGAAAAAGTATCAAAAAATTGTACACAACCGAATGGACCGGGTAGACACGGACATACAAAACACAAATAAGTTGCACTTTTATTAAAAAAGTTTTCAAAGTTTTTCTTGCAGTTTACGTTGGAAACGGAAACAGTTTAAGTGAATTTGTTTAAATATTGCCAGCAAAGGATTGCTATTCAGGGTGTCAGTTACAAAGGAAGGAAATGTGACATAGGTCCTGTTTGTAAATGCGACCGGTAGGGACTAACGTATTCTCCAAAGTATATACATGTACATTTATTAAATGGCTTAAATATGTTAAATATTCATAACATTTAAAAGGTCTGTCTCATTATAATTATTTATTTTTGCACAGCCATAGAGTAGAATGAAATACAACCCAACAATTTTTAGTACTAAACAATATAGGACTTTGTTCTCCCAATATAATTTGTGGTCAACCTGGTATGCTCTATTCTTGGAATTTACATTCGACTATATTATTATATTTTGTAAGAGCAAAAATACATAAATACTCAGAAATTTTAGGCATTTAATTGAATATCAAGCAAAATAAAATATAAATGTCATCATATGTCATATGTTTTTCTTATGGGGTTGTCGTACAAAAAGTTATGATAGTAATTATATCTGTTCTTGTTTGTTGTTATTAAATAAAATAAATACATTTCCACCCACTACCTTTGACGAAGAGTCAGGGGAGAGTTTCTCCGAATCAGTCGTTGACAATAATGAAATCCCTTTAATTTGGTTTTTTTTCTTAACGACAAAATAATGTGAACAGTTTTAAGGACAAGAAAATGTGTATTAAATAGTGTGTCTAAATTAAATGAAGATATTCTCGATATATATTTACTTTCGGCTTGAGGTCAGAAACCAAAATTGTTAAAATAGTTTTGAGGTATAAACCTGTTAAACACATTCCACTACTTTGCAGAAATTTTGACAAAATTTAATTACCTAAGGATATAAAGGACTTCCTACACTAAATTCTTTAACTTTTAACGATACAAATCGGCAGCTAAATTGACAATATTTGGAATTTTTGTATTGAAATTTAATGAATGTTGACGATTCAACTTTCGATGTTTGTCGTTAAAAAGTTACAGAATACCGGTGCTGGTCAAGGAGCGTGTGAATGATATAACTTATATGTTGATCAATCAACAAAATATTATAGTTTTAACCCAGAACTCTATATAAGGGTGTTTTTTTAGCTGCATGAGAACTATCGATATCGATAACGATTTGTTCACAGCTGAGAATGTCATACTGTGCGGACATTTCTTTTCAGTAAGGTTTGGCAAGTCATCATGAATTGTTTAACGCTGCAACAAACGCTTCCAAATTATGGAAATGTACTTTGAAAAAAATAACTCTCTTCGCGAAGTTCATAGAACACTTCGTCCATTTTACGATTAACATAATCGGTCTAGTGAGCATGCAATTCGTGCAGTCATTGATCGGTTGGAGCGAAGGCAATCCTCTAGCCGTTAACAACTCACCATTAGATCCATTAAAATTTACTGTTTGGTGCGGTTTACACGTTGGGAGGATTATCGGACCATATTTGTTTCGAAATGACCAAGGAGCTGCCGTTATGGTGAATGGCGAGGGCTATCGAGCCATACTGAGTTAATTTTTATTTCCAAAAATTAATCATCTAAATATCAATGACATTTGGTTCCAACAAGATGGCGCGACTTGCCATACAGCGCGCTTAACAATCGATGTAGAAGAATCAAGTTGGTGACAACTTTATTTCCAGAAGTGGTCCTGTTCTCTGGCCCCTTCGTTCGTGCCAATTAACTTCTCTGGATCACTTTTTATGGCGCTATTTTAAGGTATTGGTTTATACCGCCAAACCAGCAACTCTTGAAGTGTTGGTAGCCAATATTTAAGCCTCCGTTGACGCAATACGGTCAGATTTATTGTAAAAAGTAGTCAAAAATTGTACTGATCGAATGGACCAGGTAACTCGTATCCGCGGCGGGTATCATATTTAACAAATAAATGTCATGAAATTATGTATCAGATTATAATGAAAAAATTTCATTACAACAATATTTCTGTCTTGAATTATTATTTTAACTTCTCATGCAGCAAAAAAAAACACCCTTCCATCAAGTACCACCTCCTAATAGACAGACTACTGTCAAATTTTGAATAAGTTCAGTCATTTACTTTGCGTTTAACAGCTGTTCAAAACATACAACCTCGTGCGATTTTTTAAAAATGGAAAAAAGTCAATTTCGAGTGATCTTTAATCAAGTCAATCAAACCAAGGAAAAACTTGATAATTACCATGAGGACTCTGCTCCATATATTTCAATGGTAAAAAAGTGGCTTACTGACTCTCGTTGTGGTCGCACAAGTACAAATGACGCTGAACGTTTTGGACGGCCAATTGAGGTCAATACACCCGAAAAAACACCCGAAGAGTAAAAGTGCGTTAGATTGTTGATGCCATTGGCATTTCATATGGCAGTGTGGTTTCGATTTTAAATGATCAGTTGGGTGTAAGAAAGCTGTCTGCAAGATGGGTGCTGCGTTTGCTCTCAATTGACCATAAATGCACGGGTGCACATATGTGTAGTCTCAATGGCAAAATTCCATGAATTGGGCTACGAGTTGGTACCTCATCCGCCACATTCCCCTAATTTAGCACCCAGTGTCTATATCCTATTTCCAAACCTAAAAAATGGCTCGGTGGAAAGAGTTTAGCTGCAACGATGAAATTATTGATCAAACAAATGCCTTTTAAATGGGCCTCGAAAAATCCTGTTTTTGGAATGGATACAAAAATTGGAGAAACGTTGGACAAAGTGTATTGAGCTAAAAGGTGATTGTGTTGAAAAATATTTTTTTTTTGCAAAGAGAAATCTGTGTTTCATTCAAAAAGTGACGGACTTATTGATCCGCCCTCGTAAGTTGGTCAAATAACAGCTTTACAATTCCAATCGCCAAAATATTCATTTGTCCGAATATAGAGATTACTTAATTACTTTTGCGGTCCCGAACAACCCCGGGGAGTCAGGGATCTTATAAAGCGAATATGCGATAGCATATTTCGCGAAAAAGTTCGATCTTTTGCTTTAACTCTGCAAATGGTAATACGAAGTGTACGCATGGATTCTTCAACATGATTCCTCCAGCGGAATCTTGGTCTTCCTCTTTTTTGACTTCCTGCGAGTTCAGTTTCCAAACCGCTTGGTGCTGGTTCGTCTTCATCCATTCTTCTAACATGGCCTAACCAGCGTAATCGCTTTATTTGATCTGCTTCACTATGTCAATATCGGGATCATACAGCTCATTGTTCATGCGTCGCCGATGCTCGCCATTCTGCACTATAGAGCCATAATTTTTCTCTCAAAGACTCCTACAGATGATTCGTCTGCTTGCGATAGGAAAAGGATTCTGCACCATAAAGCAAGACAGGTGGTATGAGAGTCTCGAACGGTTGGACTTTTGATACTCGAGAGAGGGCTTTATCTCTAGAGTGGTTGCTTAGTCCAAAGTAATACATAAATAACGCAAGCACAATTCTCCGCTTGATCTCAAGGATGACGTTGTTATTTTTGTTTACGACTGATCCGAGGTATATCAGTTCGTCCACCACCTCGAAATTATATTCGTTACCAACGTTTACGCTTTGGTATAATCACGAGAAGGCCGTGTTCATTTAAACCATTAATTTTGTTTTGTCCTCATTCACTCTGAGACCCACTTTAGGTAACTCCTTCTCAATTCTCGAAAACACCGCAGTAGCTTCTCTCATTGTGCGCTCAATAATATCTACGTCATCAGCATACGCGTGCAGTCATCAGCAGGCCCGTCCTTGTCTTTACATAAGGGGGGCCTGAACCATGTCCATTAGTCCTGGTTTTGACTTTTTGGTTGATTTTGCGATCAACGATCTTCGTTCTTCCTTGTTTATGTCTCAATTTTCTCACTCTCGGTAACGCCTAAAGAGACGGTTAACCTCCCAGCTTCGGAAGTTACCACCTTGAAGGCCTGAAATCGTGACGAAACAGGGCTTCTTTAAAATGAGGAAGGCCTTCCCTACACATTACCTCCTCCTTTCTTTTTAACATTGCGTGAGATTTGGAGGCAACGCCTTCCTTGCCCATTGCCTAAATATGGCCTTAGAATGAATTTGCATCATTTATTTTTGTTTAACAAATTTTATCACAAAATCATTATCCACTTCTATAAACTTACTTATGAGTATGTATGTATCTATCTTAGAAAGTTTTACAACGCCCAAGTTTAAATTGAAAAATTTAAAAATACTCTAGGTGGTCATAGAATATGTCTTTGGCATCATCATCTTTGTCTATGCACACAAATTAGGGAAATATAAAAATATTTCGCGTTAATCTGGATGGTGGCTGTACGTTCACTCACGGGGTGGGACTTTGAACATTTTTCTAATTGAAAAATGGTTCGTTTTGTTGGAAATAATAGACAATTCAGTTAAGCACACTCACTGGCATGACTGGTTTCGAACTCCGTGACAAGTTCATCATCAGATGCTTAACTACTGTGCCTGAATTGATACCACCGGTTGATTATCAATCGTATATATACAAACTCAATTATGCAATTTACATGTGCGAGTTAGTATCGATCGATCGTCCCTAGGTATCATCATACACTGAAAAGTCTATAGTTCCAACACAAGAACTGAAAGTTTTTCCACCATGTTTTTCTTTTCCTCGTGCGTCCTCCCATCGTTGCAGTACTTTGAGGTGAACTTTAATCTATATCACAGAGTTGTATTTTTCTGTGGTATAGCCTTTTCAGGAACATTTTTATAATTGAAAAAATTATTGAAATAATACATGATTGTTCTCATGGGAACTGTAATATAATTAATCTCCTTGTGGCGCTAGCCTTATAACTTTCTAGGACATCTGCCATTTGGATACTTGCACCCTATCTATACAGACTTCGTACATTCCAAGTGCATATCCGTAAATCGTGATCCTTATAAAATTTGCGGGGGTTGTCAACAAATTGAGGTTGTTTATATTTTATTTTTAGTTGTTGTATATTCACTGGTACTATGAAGGGTGGCGGGAGGCAAACCCTGTCCACGGTATTTTTGCATTTTTCCTACTGTCAGGATATTTGACTGGAGCCGCCCATTATGGATTACTCGCTGACTGATTCTTTTGGCCGCCTTCTAAGGACAAAAGGATATGCTCCATAGCTTGATGATCTTCAGTGACATCAGTCAGCTACTAAACCTGAGACGCATCAATGGTCGTATAGCCAATCAGGCTGCTCATCGGAAAGCTAGGACTTCAGCCGCTAGAAAAAAATACTCAACCGTTGCCCGGTATCCACCACATTTCAAAATATTGATTATTGTCGATATATGATGCAAATTTAAATGAATATTAACGTCTTCCGGTGGTTGGCCTAAGTATAATTATAGAAATGGCTAACCAGGTAAACGCATCAATACAAGAGGTTTTATATCTTTAAACTTTTAAAACTAATAACCCACTTTGCTGCACTCACCTGTAAAATTACTCCCAATATCAATCACAGTAAAATCATAGTATACACTGCACCGGTATAAGGATATATAAGTATAGGTGTATGTCTAAAACCAATCAGGTAAAATGGAATAGAATAATATTCAAAGGTGCAAAAACAAATATATAGAAAGCGTGACGAAACGTTTTGCATACCAAAGACTTAGTTTGATTTCACGTAACGGACATTTTCTTCTTTAGTCTCTTTAGTTTTTTTCGTTGCGCTTTCAATCAAATTCCAAAAAATGTTTAGCCACTTGTGGACATTTATAATCTATGGACTAAAAAAAATCAATAAATTTAAAAAAATAATAAAATACATTTAGAAGAAATTGTAAAATATCAGATATCAGTTGATCTGCGGCAGAAAAGGGGTGTCCAAGAAATTCGCTCACGAATAAACTTTATTAGACAGCACAGGTTTTCTTTCAAAATTTAAAACATTAATTGAATTAATTACAAATGTGCTATGATCATTGTCTTATGATTACAAATGGTATGACTACGGGAGATGAAGAAGGATAATTAACATTCATAAGCGGAGTGCAGTGCAGTATCACAAGATCTACTAAAGTTCATCAACGGTTTTGCAGTAGAAACAGAAACATGGTCCAATCACCTTCCTATAGTTTTATCACTAAAAATGCAAGTGACAGAACAAGAACAACAAAAGTCAACACTTCTACCCAAATTGAAATGGAAAGAAAATGAGTTGCCCCAATATCAACATAAAATTAGACAGATTTTACAAGATGACAAACAAACAAAAATACCTTTACATTTGGGCAAATTATAGATGTTACTAAAGCTGCAAGCAAACCTGTACTCATGAAAGAAGGTCAGAATTTTATACCTCAACAAAACTGGATTAATGCATCATGCTTTATAGTAAGACAGAACTCGTTTAAGTTATTGGCTATATTCAGAACATGACAATATTAAATACCTACAAGCAAATAAACTTTTCAAAAACACCGCCAAAGAGGCGAGGCTAAGATATCAACGACTACTAGATGAGAAGATTGAAAAGGTAAAAAATGGAAAAGATTGGTGGAATATTGTAAAGGAGATCAGAAATGAAAATATAAACATTGGCATAATATTCTCGGCAGAAGAACTGAAAGAGCAGTTTTACCAACAACTAAACCCACCCCAAACCTCCTGTGACGTACACTGTGCGCACCTGTATATTGTGAACGAACAATTGGACAGAGAAATTTCGTTAGAGGAGATAAAGAACGTTCTCACAAAGGCAAAAATAAACAAAGCACCAGGAATCGAGTGTCCTATGAGTTTTATAAATACGGAGGGTTATACTTGGTTGTGAATGGATAAAGGGGCG
Source organism: Phaonia tiefii (assembly GCA_963931995.1). Lineage (NCBI taxonomy): Eukaryota > Metazoa > Arthropoda > Insecta > Diptera > Muscidae > Phaonia > Phaonia tiefii. Next base: position 18,385,585 of record OZ008368.1, on the reverse strand, counting down.
TGGCACCGCCCATACATACATTTAAAATGGCTATATCTCATGAACTGTCCGAGATATGAAGATGAGATTTGGTATATATTTTGTTAGAACAGTATGAATTACAGCCAGGGTGGAAGAGGGCGGTGAAAGGCCCCCTTTGAAAGAAACCGATATAACAGCCATAACTATAGTTTTGCAAATAACGCAAAAACATCCGGATTTAATGGGTGCGTCTTCGTCAATGCAATTTTGCGTAGGCTGTATACATGTGAATCTGACTATATAAGCAATTGGTTTAATAAATCGGTGTTTGTTACAACTCTTGAATTTTTTCTTGTAAAACACTCACGATAATTTTTGCGTCTATATTCCTGGGTTCTTGAGCTTCTTCAGAAAGACGACCAATCGGAAGAATACAAGACTCGTTTATATCCTTTCCATGGAAAATAATTTTGTACACAGTTACGGGCATAAAGTACCATGGATATTCTGGCAAATATAGTTCTCTGGTCTCTGTTGTAAAAACTGCAAATGCATTTGCATTTATGGAGCTTTGCATTATGGAACATTAGTATGTAACTTTCTTAACAAGTTTTCATTTATGCCAGTTATGCTTGAATTTGACTCTGGATATTCAAAAAATTTTCTCCCTGTGGTGCCATCGTTTATAGTGCCGGTTTTTTGTTTTGGCATATTAATTGATGGGCTAAGTTCTGTCCTAAATCTGGTTTGGATGTACTCCTTTCTCATTTTAATTTCCTTACTTCTCCCTTACTTACCAGATTTTGATGTTTATTCGATAAGCGATGTGCAACATGCACTCCATACATCGTGTCCACGAATGCAAAGGGGAAATGTCATATATTTTGTTGAAGCGCCACATACATATATAGCACACTTGAGATGATGTATACCACTTGAATTCTTTTAACTTCACTCAGGTCTCATGTTTCTTTTGCAAACATAGATATTATAGGGCGAGAGTATCTAGTCGAAGATGGGGCAGGATTACTCCAAATTATAATCTTTCGCCCATTTACATTTGCATATAATTGAAGGAGTACCACTGAAATAAAAAGTACACTCACAGATATATTCGGTTGAGATAACCGAATTAGCCGTAACCGAAATTAGAGGTTGTCACAACCTCGTTGGAAGTTGACACAACCTCATTGGAGTTTGACACAACCTTATTAGAGTTTGTCGCAACCGCATTCGAGGTTGTCACAGCCGAATTAGAGGCTGTTACAACCGAATTTCGATAGTGTCACAAAATAATTTTGAAATTAGTTGCAATTATTAGCTGATGATATATTTTCCTAAATTCTTATAAAAACCATTACAAATGGATAAATTCATTTATATAGGGAAATATTTAGGGTTACGCATTGTTTATTCATGCCAGTTCCGGCCGTTTTTGAAGTTCCGGACATCATGGGCCACCGCACCAATTCTGGCGTGCATCTCAAATGACCGACCTTGAAAAACTGCAAAACCGTGTATATTTGATTGTACATGTTCTGCAAAAAAATATACTACTTAAGACTTCAAATATAATTACCATATTCTCACTTACCATTGGGAACAACCACAAAGCGAAAGTTGATACAGCCGCGACGGCAACAATTATACATTCTTAGCTTATTTGAATACAAGGTGATTGAGACAGTTCCGGACAAATTTCTCCAGTGTATTCCTTGGCTCATTTCAGGAAGAAAAGTCCACTAGGACCATGTCCAAAAATGCAAAGTTGCGAAATGTCAGCGGGTTCAAAATTTTCGGATTGCCGGTCGGAGGGTAGTAGGGTAAACTTGCTGACTTCTGAGCCAGTGGTCGGGCTTGTTGGAAAGGTCTTTAAGAGACCTTTCAGAATCAATAAAAAAAAGTAGAAAAAAGTCAAATTGCCGAGATACAGAGCTTTCGGAAAAAAATGGAAAAAATATCACATAACCACAATTTGCTCAACCAGATGGCAGGTAACTTATGTTTTTTCTGTTAGCCACACCTCTTACCTTTCCAAAATGACCTAAACGAAGCTCAGAAGTCTTACCGTTCCGAAGTTATGACCATTTTATTGAAATGCAAAAATGTTTGTTTTTATTTTTGGAAGCGAAATAACAGCACACATTTATTTGTTTTTTGCGAATTAACATGTTTAAGATTTTATTTTCCAGACCATTTCCCATGCCATTCATCAGTGCCTAAAAAAGTAAGTAGTATTTATAGGTAGACCTTTCTAACCTTTCCAACAAGCCCAAAAACAAAAAATCCGACCACTATCTCAGAAGTTAGCAACTTTACCCTACTACACTCCGACCAGCAATCCGAAAATTTTGATCCCGCTGCCATTTTGCACCCTCGCATTTCCGGACATGGTCCTAGTGGACTTTTCTTCCTGAAATGAGCCAAGGAATACGCTGGAGAAATTTGTCCGGAACTTCCTGCATAATATTTCTATTTATAATTTTAAGCGTCAGGTATGAAATAAACGGAATTATGTTGTGGTAACCGAATTGAAAATAAATTCGGTCAGACCTACAGAATTCAATAAAAATTCGGTTACAGCAACCGAATTGACGCCAAATTCGGTCGTTGCAACCGACTTAAGACTAAATTCGGTTATTGCGACCGAATTGATACCAAATTCGATAGATACAACCGAATTGAAGACAAATTCGGTTGTTTCTACTGAGATGGTGTCATATTCTGTTACTCCAACCGAATTTGGTATCAATTTCAGTTGTTGCATCCGAATTAATTCCATATTCGGTTCTTCCAAACGTAGTTTTAGAAAATTTAGTTGACGGAGTGAATATAATTGAATTTTCAGCTTTCACAACCGAATCGATTATGAAATGAGGTTGCTTCAACCGAATTTCAGTTGTCTGGACTAAATTCGGTCGTCACAACTTCAATTCGGTTGTAGCAACCGCAATTCGGTGGCACCAACCGAATTTACGGTTGCTACAACCTCTTTTCAAACAATTAGTTACAATATACTTCCTCTTGCGCGGCACACAATCTTTTAATGCTGTGATCAATCAGTGATTGCAATTCAATTTCTGAATATGTGACCGTTACTGTTACATTTTCGAGGTAGCACTGAGCTTTTGATATTTTTACACAGTTATATGAAAGGTAAAATTTTGGACTTATTTCGGATGAATGCTGCCTTAGCAAATTATATTGGTGGGTTGATAGGTATCATAATAGCCAGCGCATGATCTGGCAGCAAACTTTTTGTACTTTGTTTACATATTTGAGACTTCTTTAGTGTCGTACCCCTTGATGGAGAGGTTATGGACAATTCATGGAGTATTTGCGCTGAACTTCTTTTTCCAGCTCATTTTAGCTCAATTACGGCCACCATTACTATTTGCTCATTGTTGGTGTCATGCCTCAGCTCCTTAGCTTTTCGTGTTTTTGAGCGCAAAGTACTTTCAGAAAAATCTAATTTTGGTCTTCCCTTGTTGTTACTGCCTCTCCGAAGAGTAGACGGCCCAACATCAAGAACACAGTATAAAAAGTGCTGAGGTTGTGATAACCAAGTGGAGTAGTATTGTAGAAAGCCGGCCTTCGTTCGATGTGACTGTATCCATCTTGAGTTTTTTGCACAACATACATTTTTCACCTTTACTTTTAAGTTTCTGTGGTCTACTTCTTTCCGATTTTATTCAAAATAAGGTTAAGCAATGTACTTTCTTTCTCACTTTTGAGCCGCTCTTCAAATAACACAATCCTCGGAACAGCCATCTTTAAATTTCAAAAAATAAAAATGAGGCAAATATGGACCAAATTTGATTTCAGATTATGATACAGGGACATCTACTGATTAGTTTAGTAACAAACACTACATCAAGCACCATTTATCTCATTAATTTTTTTTTTGCATTGAGAACTTAGAGGCGGAGCATAAATTATAAAGCATAAATTATGTTATTACGAATTATCCAAATTTTCAAAGGTTGAAGACCAAAATTTAATATCTTATGATCAACAAATGTTACAATGTTTTAAAACTCACAAAAGGAAATAGAATATTCCATACATATGTGTTTTAACTTGCTGCAAGAATACATGCTTGATAACGGTTGTCAAAGTTGTTGTCGTTTTTATTTTTGTTTTGCTTACATTTTCGTAACAGCTGTGGAGTTGTCTATTAAATATGAGAAAATCATTACCATAGGATAACATATTTTTTTTTTATTTTTGGCACGGTAAACCTGTAAAATGTCACACTGTGCGACGGTGTGGCTCATATTATAACTACGAAGATTCATTGGACTCTCATAAACAAAAGTTTAATCATTGTCATTAATATATGTATTTCCATGCAATACCAAGCAAATTGATCCAAGTTATGTTTAACAAAACTATAGTCAAATATCTATACGATACTAAATCGATTTAGATCACTTTATTTAGAATTTAATTTGTATAGAATATATTACTGTCATAACGACTCAAGCTATTTGCCAGCTGCAATGATATAACTAATTTAATTATATAAATCATCACAAATGTTTCAATAGAGCTCTTCCCTGACACCAGAATGACATGAATTAAGTTTCAAATTAATGCCCGTCAAATCAAATCTAAAATGATATCAATTAAAATTTTTCTGGTTTCTTTGTTTAAAGGTTCCTTTTTCGAAATTACAGCAGGGTCTCAATGTAAGACAAACATATAAATGCTGTCATTAATTTTAACGAATTTATAATCCAATTGATTAAAAGCCTTAACCAATATCATTGAAATGTCGAATCATTTGCTAAAATGGCAGTAACAATGAAAAATATCTAATTAGTTTTACAATTGTATTCAAAACAATACGAGTAATGATTCAACACACAAACGTTCGTTATTCCTACTACAGCTTTGATTTGGCCCCGGAAAAGACTTGTATCCGTTTGTGACTCGAATTTTTTGCGGTTGAAATAAAGAACCATAATTAATTACCAGGATGTTTAGATGCACTATAATACACAGGCTAAGTTATGCGAACTGTTTGCGACATGCTGACAGGTTGGTTAATATGTTTATATTAAATCTAAATTTGAGAACCGTCAAAGTGTAATTTAGTAAAGGGTCCGTCATCTAACGTTTTTTTTTTCAACTAGTGCTTATTTCGTGAATGGGAACACTTAGCTCATGTCTGATTTGACAGATAATTAGTTTTATCCTTCCGCTGAACGAATATGGTTGTGTATACGCTTGAGCAACGCTGGGAAATATGGGGAAAATGGGCCTGCGATCGACTTACAGAAGATGCCGATTTTGCCAAAAAAAATCATCTTATCAGATGAAGCTCATTTTGATCTTGGCGGGTATGTAAACAAGCAAAATTGTCGCATTTGGGGCACAGAAAACCCGCACGTATACATTGAAAAGCCGATGCACCCAAAACAAGTCACTGTTTGGTGCGGATTTTGGTCCAGAGGCATAATTGGGCCATTTTTCTTCGAAAATGAGCAAGGAGTGGCCGTTACAGTCAATGGCGATCGTTATCGGGCCATGTTGAACGAATTTTTGTTCACAAAAATTGAAGAGGAGGATATTGACAACATTTGGTTTCAACAGGTCGGCGATACGTGCCACACAGCCGAAGCTACACTTGATATTTTGCGCCCTGTGTTTGAAGATCGCATTATCAGCCGCAGAGCTGATGTCGTTTGGCCACCTCGGAGCTGCGATTTGACACCGTTGGACTATTATTTGTAGGGTGCCCTCAAAGATAAGTGTTACACCGACAAGCCAGAGACAATTGACGCTTTAAAGGCCAATATTCGAGGAGCCATTGGTGAAATACAACTGCACACAATCGATAATGTGCTTAAAAATTGGACCGATCGTGTAGGTTACTGCATGGCCAGCCGAGGCAGCCATTTGAATAAAATTTCTTTCCATTATTAACCGGAAGGATTGTACTTTCAAATAAAAAAAGAAATTTGAGAAAATATTCAGTAGTTTTTTTTATAGCATTTTCAATAAAAAAGTTATTTGGCGGACCCGTTATATAAAGGGTTTTTCAACAGAGACGCTACAAGAGTAAATCGATACGCACATCAAACGACGCCATATTTTTCCCGCTCTTTTGACATTTCTCTTCAGTAAGGTTTGCCATTTTATCATGGAAAGATATACGAGCCAACAACTAGTCGAAATTTTTAAAATTTACTACCGAAATTTGGAGTCAGTGGCCTCAACTTTAAGAGCGCTACGTCCAATCTATGGTCGTCATAATCGTCATAATCGTCCTACCAGATCACCAATTGAGCGTCTAGTGGAAAAATTTGAATCCACAGGCACAGTACAAAATGTTCCCATGTCAGTGAGACAAAGAAGTGCCCGTAGTGCCGAGAATAGTGCTGCCGCTGAGGCTTTAGTTCAAGAAAGCCCAAATGTGTCTCTCACACGTCGTTCTCAAGCGTTGAGACGTCGTTGCGGGGAATTTTGCGAAAACATCTTGGCCTACATCCTTACAAGATCAAATTGACGCAAGAACTGCAGCCGCTTGACCACCATAAGCGTCGTATGTTCGTGAATTGGGCTGAGCAACAACTTGAAAATGATTGGGATTTTCATCGGAAAATCATCTTCAACGACGAGGCTCATTTCTGGCTGAATGGCATCGGCAATAAGCAAAATATGCGATATTGGTCAGACAGCAATCCACACGTAATCCATGAGTCATCATTCCATCCCGGAAAAATTACAGTTTGGTGCGGTTTATGGGCCGGCGGCGTCATTGGGTCGTACTTCTTCCGTGATGATCAAGACCGGCACATTACTGTGAATGCGAATCGCTACCGTTCAATGATAACCGAAAATTTTTGGCCCCAATTGGATAATATGGAGTTGGAGGACATGTGGTTCGACGCCACAAGCCACACAGCGAATGCCACAATCAATTTATTGGAAACCAAATTTGGTGAACGTATTATCTCACGAAATGGCCCAGTGGATTGGCCGCTTTGGTCGTACGATTTGACGTCGTTAGATTATTTCCTGTGGGGCTACGTCAAGTCTATGGTCTATGCCAACAAACCAGCGACGATTGATGAACTTCGTACGAATATCGAACGGGAAATTGCAGCAGTATCGGCCGATTTATGCTTGAAAACCTTAGAAAACTGGGTTCAGCGTCTGGACTTCTGCAAGCGTGCCCGTGGTGGCCATGCAACAGAAATCGAGTTCCATACATAATGGCATCGAACGTACTTTCACAGGAATACAGAATTTCATTGGTATCTAAAACCGGGTTTGTTTCATTTAAAAAAACTTTTGTAGCGCTCTTATTGAAAAACCCGATATATGAAAAAATTAACAGATGTGGTCTGGATATAATAAAAATTATAACATTTTTCTCTTTGAAATAAATATCTAATCCAACTTGTCTCATTAACAACCTTCCCAGATAGGGAGATTTTGTAAAAAATATTTTTCCTTAAGATTATTAAATTACTTCAGTCGAAATATATTACTATTGACAGAGGCAAAAATATACTTCACCGGCTCCTTAAAATGTACAAATTTCGTATAGGGTATTGAAAATTCGTGTTTTACCAATATATTTACACATTCTATTTAGCATACTAATAGTATAGCAAGATTTTGATGCAAACAAGGGAAATGGAATTTCATTAAATAATACTTCTATCGAGTTACATTTAAGAAATCAAGCCACAGTCGTTAAACTCGTCGTAGGAGGTGAAAATTAATTGAGCCCCATAAATCTTATTTAATCACATTGACGGAAACTTAATCGGATATCGTAAAAAAGCTGTACTTTTGTTTCTATGTGGTTTTTGATCATTGATGTATTTTTATTTAGTAAAAGGATGTCAATGTTGTAATTAAAGGCTGATATTGCTTTGCTAGGATTGTGATGAAATGTGATGAGATTTTATGCGGTATCAATGACGGCATAAAATGTCAACATGAAGAACTGACAAATCTTCTTGACAGCTTTAAGGGTACAGGTATAGCAAATACAATGTGCATAGCTGGAAATAAGTATTTAGAAATTTGGTTTTAGTAAACTGAAAAGCCTGATTGTCCACATATACAGATCATAAGATGTTTGAGTTTTTGATGATTCTACCGGTGACCCATTCCCACTGACATCTAGTCAATCAATACCTATTCAACTTCTGGATACTTCAATGGTTTAAAAAGGCTTAAATTTTCATACAACAGTGGACCTGATACAATCCCCAGCTGTATCTTAGTTCAATGTGCTGATGCTCTAGCTATTCCACTGACTCTCCTTTTTAATGATTCAATTAAGTATGGACAGTTTCCGAAAATATGGAAGGGTTCTTACATTATTCCGCTTTTAAATCTGGAAACAAATCGGACATTACCAATTATCGTGGTATTGCAAAATTAAGTGGTGCTATACCTAAACTTTGTGAAAAACTTGTAACGGATCAGCTATAGTATCACGTTAATCGTGGCTTTCTTCAAGGAAAACAAACTGATGCGGTTTATACAGACTTCAGCAAGGCGTTCGACAAGGTTGACAAGGTTTTAATGAAATTACTGACCTTAGCTTAAAATGGATACACTCTTATCTGGTAAACCGTAAACAAAATGTACGTTGTAATAATGTGTCATCAAAGACTATTGACGTTCTATCGGGTGTACCACAAGGTAGCCATCTTGGTCCTCTTCTGTTTTCACTATTTATTAATGATTTACCTCAAATTATGAACTTCTCGAATATCTTAATGTATGCTGATGATATGAAGGTTTTTCTGAGCTACAGTCAATTACGGGAACAAAAGTATCTGCAAAGTGACTTGGACTCGTTCTACACATGGTGCAAATTAAATCTGATGGAGCTGAATATTAGAAAGTGTAAATATATGAGTTTCTTCAGAAGGAAACCAATGTCTGCAAATTATGTGCTGGGAGGTCATTAGTTGGAAAAGGTTCATACATTCCTTGATATTGGTGTTTTTTTTGGACTCCAAGTTGAACTTCATTCCTCACATAAATCTCACGATTAACAAAGCCAAAGGTGTACTTGGTTTTATAAAACGTTGGGCTAAAGAGTTTGATGATCCATACGTAACGAAACATTTATACACATCACTTGTTAGGCCTATCCTGGAATATGCATCGATAATTTGGGACCCAATTTACCAAATTCACATCGATAGTATTGAGTAGCAGTTCCTGTTATTTTGTCTTCGTAGTCTGAACAGCAACCGATTTAAACTCCCGTCTTATATTAGTGGACTTGCTCTTATTAAGCTGCTAACTTTAAAAAGCCGCAGATCCATGCTAAACATATCGTTTCTTTTGAACATAATCAATGGCGATGTATGCTCTGGTTTCTTGATCCACAACATTTCATTCAACATTCCTCAACGACCAACACGTTACTTCTCACCGCTATCTGTTCAATTTTGTATAGCAAATTACCCGAATGCTGATCCTCCAACAAGAATGTGTAAGGATTTTAATAAATTGTATTGCCTTTTTGATTTTGGTACGAGTATTAATGTAATTAAAAACAATATAATAATTTTTTTAAATTCTTCATGATTTGTTTGGAATCTGCTGTTTAGTTCTACAGGATAAATTCCATAGACTATAAATTTCTAAATAAATAAATAAATAAAAACGGACCTATAAATACTGAATATTTTTGTATTTGAGTTGTCCTCTTTAAAGCTAGAATGGTTTGGTTTTCGTGGTTGCATAAGATACAATTTAGCATCAGTTAGTATTTGAGACACTGTTTTGCATACTACATCAATCCGGACAGTGCAAAGTACAGTGTCTATATCCAGGCTGTTAATCGGAGATACCTCATTAGATCCCCTAGATCTGTCTCGTGTATCTCAGTGAGGTTATGCAGGAGGAGACGGCCCATTGTCGTCAGGCGTCTATTCAACAGAGCCGGACAACTGCAGAGGAGATGCTCCACCGTCTCCTCCTCTTCTGCGTCATCGCAGGCACGGCAGTGGTTATTACATGGCTGTTTCAACCGTCTTGCGTGATTACCGATTGGCCAGTGCCCGGTTAGCATGCCAGTTAGCCTAGATATGCCTCCCCGATTATGGCTAATCAGGGAGTTAGTCCTGTGAATGTTATATTCTGGCTATGTGTTTTTGGATATGCCGTACGTTTCCGTCCTATCCCATCTGGACTTCGCTCGTTCAAAGTAATGCAGGAAAATACCTCTTTTGACCAACCCTATAGCCGCAGCGACTACCACGATGTGAAGTTCGGTGGAAGAGAATCCTGCCCTGGCTAGTTCGTCTAGCTTTTCGTTCCTTAGGAGCCCCTTGCCTAGCTCGGTTGTTTTTCCTTACATTCACTAACGAGTTTCGATGCAGTGTTGTAAGATTTAAGGACAGGAGAGCCGCTTGGCTATCTGCAAATATTCCAATGCGCTCTGTTTTCGCTGCAGTATAAGTGCGGCGCAGGCTTCTTTGATGGCCAGTACCTCCGTTTGGAAAACGCTGCACTTGTCTGGGAGTTTGAATGATAAACTGAGGCCTGCCTCTTCGGAGAACACACCCGAGTCGGTTCCACATTCCATTTTGGATCCGTCCGTAAATACTTTGGTGTCAAAACCTGTAAGTGATTCCCCTTTATCCCACTCTATTCTCGTGCGATACCTGACACCGAATAGGTTATCGAACGTCGATGAGGGTGTGCAGTAATCGGTGGTTATATTGAGTTCTCTTGGGATTGTCTGTAGTATACTCGCATGTCCATATGCGTGGCTCTTCCAGTGTCCAAGAGCGTTTAGTCGGATGGCACTCCAGGCCGCGCTAGCTGTGATGTGAAGGTGATTAGTATAATATGAGGCATTGCATTAAGGGATTCAGCCGGGCACGTCCTCATTGTCCCTGCTACGCCGATGCAAGCTGATCTCTGTACTCTATACAACAATTTCATGGTGGAGGTCTTCCCTGCTACAGGCCACCATACAATTGCTCCATAGGAGAGTATTGGTCTGATTATACTAGTGTACATCCATAGCACCATTTTCGGTCGGAGACTCCACCGTCTTCCGAACATTTTCCGATAAGCGTAGTACGCAACGGTTGCTTTCCGTGCGCGGTGCTCTATATTACGCTTCCAGGAAGGTTTAGGGTCTAGAATCACGCCCAAGTACTTAGCGTGAGTTAACAGTGGAATCTCTAGGAGGATTAAATTTTGGTATCTTGGTCTTCGTGGTAAAAAGCATGAAACCAAATTTCCCTGGATTCACTCCAAGCCCACTCCGAGTGGCCCAATCAACGCCCATTCATGATTTCTCTCAACACGGATGGAAACAAACCAATCCTCACATTGGTCAGTTTCAGTAGTATTTTCATGATCACGAGTAACGAAAGTAGGGGAGAGATGACTCCACCCTGAGGAGTTCCCCAATTCACTCGCTTTGATGAGTCGCTGTTTCCCCTAGAGGCGTTGATAATTCTTCTCTGTAGCATTATCACTATCCAACTCTTGCGGAATGTTTCCACGCCCGGATCTTCAAGTGGTTCTTCTAAAGCTAGAATACTCTCAGGGATTCTCCAGTGTCCGTTACATAGGGTGAATTTTTAAATTTAGTGTAATTTTTTTGTGCAACCTCTGACATTTGGCACCTCTGACATTTGGCAGCTGTCACATATGTTTACTCCGATTATTAAAAGCGAAGTTTGACAAAAAACCTCCACTTCCATGCGTTCAAAATTCAGTTTATTCAATATCTCAAACCAGCAGACCGTGGAAAGCGCCGGCAATTCGTTCAGTGGGTAATAGAGTAAAGTGAAGTGAATGCCAATTTTTCAATAAAAGTCTTCTTCTTTGATGAAGCGCATTTCCATCTGAACGCTGTCGTGAATACACAAAATTTTAGAATTTGGAGCTCAGAAACTCCTCATGAAATTCATGAGAATCAAATGCACCCACAATGAGCAACTGTCTGGTGCGGAGTTTGGTCAGACGGCATGATTGGGTCTAACTTTTAGAAAGATGAGGCCGAAATTGAAGTGACTCTGAACGGCATTCGATACAAGAACATCATAACGGAGTTCTTAAAACCTCAATTGGACAACATGGATCTGGATGACATGTGGTTTCAGCAAGACGGCTCCACCTGCTACACCGCGTAAGAAACAATCGATTTCCAGAACCAATTATCTCAAGAAATTCTGATGTCGACTGGGCATCAAGGTCATGCGATTTAACGCCGGGCGATTTATTTCTTAGGGGTTTTGTGAAATCTCGGGTTTATGCCAATTATCCCGAAACAATTCCTGTATTCAAATCCGTGATACAATGCGGCATCGGTGAGACGCAGCCACATCCGTTTGAAAAAGACATGGAAAATTTCATGGACAGAATAATGGCCTGTCATCAGAGCCGTGATGGTCATTTGACGGATATGTTATTCCATACTTAATCGGAACATGTCTTCTTTACACTCCAATAAAAAAAATCACATCTGTCTCAAACAATACGTGTTTTTATTTTTAATTGAAAAAGTGCATTCTTACTGACCCTTAGCATGTACGGGAGTACTGATGCAAAACGGTGGTACGCAGGAATCAGAGCGGGTAGTCCTTACAGTCACGATAGGTCGGACTAAAGCAGGCTTCTTCTGAAAAGAGAATTCGAAGAGCGTGGATAATTACAAGACAAGTTATCCTCAGGATATTATTTTGTAGAAATCTGTAACCATATATGGCCGTTAAAGCTCGATTATGGAAATAATAATTTTTAACTGAAATTGATTTTTTTAACAATATATTGTAAAAAATAATTTATGAAGATTGGGTTCGTTTACCCATATGCATTTTATATTTTAAATTTTTTTAAATTTTATTCAGAATTTGTTATTGAATTGATGCAGTTATCTCTAATTATGGTAAATTAAAATAAAAGGTTTATGTATCCATCCATTGAAGGAATTATGGAAGAAATTTTGTAACCGTATAAGTTGTAATGACTCGGTTATATATGTGAAGAGAAATAAACAAAATAAATAAAATAAATCGGATTCCCACAAGCAGGGTGTCCCGATCGAGTATGCATTACTGATCGCTGTCTGGGCTCTAGTTCGGGTGTCCCCGAACGAGTATGCAATCAGAACAACTGCAGGATTAAAATTACCATTCTACTGTTCTACAAGCTACGATGACTACAACTAGCTACGATGCGTTAGGGTTCCAGAATATTGTGCGAACAACACATGTTGATTATTGTTTTGTTTGCACAAATTGTTATTGTTTGTACGCAAAACCGGTTTTCTAACCAGATTTCAAGATTTTGGGGGTGTTTGGGAAATTTCACAAGCAGATTCTTGTTTCACTCGACAGAACCCACAGGAAAAATCCCATGTATTTTGGACTGTCGCACCGTGTTACCTACTAAAAAAGCCTTAAAAATAAAAGTTACGAAAAAGTCAAAAACTTTCAATTTGGCGCCTCGAATATGATTTTTTTTAATACTGTTTTCCTCATGCCAAAACCTGTCGAAAAATCGATGGCACAATATCGATTGCTAAATCGACCCACCCAAATATACATACATGATGTTATGTTCGTATGCTTACGAGTAGAAAGACTTCGTCTTTTAAGACAACTATTCGCTGCCGCTACATCAATTCAACATATTATTTTCAATGCTAACGCAGCATAGCTTCGACGTATATAACGCTGTGTGTTGTTTGCATGTGTTGACTTTGATAGATTATACCCTATAGATGTTAACATATCAAAAAATTTATTTTTGTGATCAGTTTTATAAGAGAATGGTGAAAACAAGTTTAAATAATATTAATATGGATTCAAACTATCGGGTACATGAGGTCAAAGTTGGTGAATTCAACAATGGCTCGAATTTATTCCTTCAAACCAAAAATTTATATTTTTCATTGAAACATCCCTATAACAGTTACATACGACGGCGTATCCATAAGACCGTAAATTTTCGAACTTCCCTCGTAGTTATATAAAATACAACATTGCTCCCATTAAGTACCACCCGTTAATAGACTACTAAAAAAATAACTACTCATACTTTTAAACAAAGTACCTTTTTTAACAAAATACCTTATCTTATAGAAGTAGATTTGCTTAAAAACAGTAAATTTTCTTACAAAAAAATACCTTTACTTAAAAAAAGTATTTTTTTTTTAAATAAGTACCTCTTCTTAGAAATTTGCATTTTCTTACAACAATTTGCCGTTTCTTATAAAACTATATTTTCTTTAAAGAATATTTTTTGTGAAACAAAATAACTATTCTTGAGATATGTAAGTACCTACTCTAACAAATTAACTTATTCTTTCTTAAAAAATGGACCAATTGTAAAAAAAATACATTTCGAAGAAAAACCCTTTCTTCAAAAAAATACCATCTCTTAAAAAAATTGCTTTTCTTACAAAAAGTCCTTTTCTTAAAAGTACCCTTTCTTTAACATAAAATAATTTCTTTTCTTGTCATTACTTGAGATAAGTACCTTTCTGAAAATGAGTAAATTTTCTAAAAAACTTAACCTTTTCCTACAGAGAGTAATTCTTTGTAAAAATAATTCATACCCTTATAGGGTTATTTTACAGAAAGTACTTCTTTCTTTTTCGGGCAAATATAATACATTTTATTACCAAAAAGACCTAAAGATATACTTTTTAAAAAAAAAATACACGAACTCACACGGTACCTGTTCGATTTCTAGGAACACATTAGTAAATGTTACATTGGAAAATAAAAAACCAGCGTTCAATCATATGATGACGTTACATTTAAGTAAAGTGCAAGCACATATTTCATTATTTTCTTGCTTAATACTTTTTGCTGTATTCCCACAAAAAACAAAGAGAATGCAAAGCAAAGACACATGTACATACATACATTGTTATGTTCGTACATACGCTACACAAGTTCACACAATTTTCGTTGCTCTCTTGCTATCTCATTTGTATATACGTATAACCACGTCATTACTCTCTGTGCTCTGCGAGTGATCCGTACCCACACAGGAAAACTATTCGCTGCCGCTACATCAGCGTGTGTTTTTTTCGCAGTCTGACAATGTGTGTTTCGCAATCCGATAACTGTGTGTACTAATAGGGTCACCCTTATCATTTTGGGGGTATGAAAAAAAGATGTTGGCCGATTCTGCCGTTTAGCAGGATTTTAACGCCAAACAATCTGTGTGATCGCAGTCGGACAAAATTTATTCGGATGTATTCACTATGTGAATTTAGTCGCTACCCGAGTCTATAGATGTTAACACATCAAAAATTTCTTAAAAAAAGTTTATCATTTTACAAAAAATATCTTTTCTTAAAGATCCATTTAAATTGTAGTATTTTTCAACAGTCGCCTTAGGCGTGTTGGAACTAACTAGTACATAATATATAGCGAAAGGAACTTCGTTCCAATCGGGTGTCCCCTGACACCTCATGTAATTTTTAGTTATTCGGCCTCATTTTCATTCTATATTTCTATTAATAGAAATATAGTTTTCAAAAAAAATGAGTTTTGCAAATGTATTCCTATGAATCCTGGCTAACCGTATAGCTATTTCAGATCTAGGCACAGATCTTCATCAGCGGTTGTTTGGAATGATGCTATTGAAAAATTAGTCAAACTAAATGCAAATGAAAATTCACTACAAGTTTTTCATTGCAATTTTTTATTTTATTAGTCAAGCTCGAGGCCATTCTATATCTCCTTTAATAGAAATATAGTTCTCAAAAAAAAGAGTTTAACTTAACTTATCTCGAGATAAGTACCTACTCTCAAAAATATACCTATTCTTGAAAAAAAAATTCCCATTTCGTAAACCACCTTTTCTTCAAAAAAAAAATATTTCCTTGAAAAAAATTCCTTTTCTGAAAACTAAATTTTCTTAAAAATAAAATAATACCTTTTCTTATCTTCACTTTTCTTGAGATAAGTAGCCTTTCTGAAAATTAGTAAATTTTCTTAAAAAATAACCTTTTCCTAAAAAGAGTACCATTTCTTTAGAAAGTACCTGTTCTTAAAAAAAGTACTTTTTTGTAAAAATAATGCATACTCTTATAGCCTTTTCTTACAGAAAGTACTTCTTAAAAATAGTAAATTTTTTTAAAAAAAACATTGGTATTTAATAAAAGAAGTACATCTCGTGGCCGTCGGTGGTGCAATGGTTAGTGTGCGCGCTCGATATCCTGGGTTCGATGCCTGCTTTGACCACCTTAAATTTTTGCCAGCGGCGGTCACCACGCATAGTGAAGGCGAAACTATCGAGTATTTAGCCAAAAAAAAGCTTCTCAAAATACCGTTCGGAACCGTTGAAGAACAGTGAGTATAAAACTAGAAAGCGCACAGCTCACTGGTTGTGAGAAGCTTTCGCCAATTCCTTCATGGGATGTAATGGGAACCATTTATTTATTTACATCTCTTTAAAAAAAAGTACCTTTTCAGGAAATACAATATATAATCTTACATAAAGGACCTTAAAAATAAATTCTATAAAAAAATTTTTTTTAAAAAAATCATTTTACAAAAAGTATATTTTCTTAACGATCCATTTAAATTATTGTATATTTCAACGAGTGCCTTAGGCATGATCGAACTAAATAGTACATAATATATAGCGAAAGGAACTTCGTTCCAACCGGGTGTCCCCTGACACCCCATGTAACTTTTAATGAATGTAATCGGTAGTTAAAATGTAAAAATTAGGAAATTTAGTATTGAAATTTTGTGAATTTTGACAATTGATCTATTGATTTTCATCACTAAGAAGTTGCAGATTTCCGGTGACCAATACATAAAAAGGTTCTTCTCAACTTCACGACAAAGTGGCTGTAAACTACTGCAAGGTAATAGACTTATATTCAAGAACGCATTTCGTACATCTGCTTATCACTGTGTATATATACATCGGATTAAATTTAAAATCCCAGCATTTTATGTATAATACTCGTATCTATAGGATCTATAGAAACTCGTTAGTTTCAAAACAATCCAATATAATCAGTTCACATTGCAAACATTTCTAACCTATATCAAAGTGTCTTATCTTTAGTCAAATTTCTCATAAAATAATGAAAGTAATTGAAAATGTCCTGGGATTACTATGACCTTGTTACAAATGTAATTATAAACTCAATTTCATTTAGTTCTAGTTACATTACGGTATATGAATAGTTTGAAACTTGTTCTTGTAAAACCACGCATACATAAAAGGACGCACAGATCCACCCGAATAATATTGCAATTGTGTTTAAAGGGACACCACACGCGTACACACTTGTTATACAAATAGCAACACCGTTTTCCGTTCCAAAACTATCACAAAATGTGGTCGTTATCGTCGCCATCACCATCATAATCATAAGTACTGCAAAGTGCACAGATTTCACTTCATTATTTTAATAATTTGCAATGCCATTTCTATTTCCATTCCTTGGGATGACGAAAATTGCATTTCGACGGAACGGAAAATGAAGGCACTTGAATAGAGAGAGCCTTTTTGAATGAATGAAGGGAATCCCTCGAATAGCAGAAAATTAAACTGACCAAATTTAGCTGGCCAAATATATACACCATCTAATGTGGTTGATTTCCATAGTTCTGTCACAATAGTGCCACAGGAAATGGTCATCATTATGTACATACTTGTATATATATAAAGACTAGCTGACCCGGCAGACGTTGTTCTGCAAATTTTGTTCAAATACCGTTAGCAGGAGCAGAAATAATTGATTTCTAATTTGTGGTATTTATGGGAGGTACCACGAACCTTTGTCCAAATGGACCGAATAGTAAATCTAAACTACCCTGGGCGCCACCCAAACGCATACAAAAAATTTATTCAAATCGGTCCAGAATTATATATATAAATTATATATATAAAGATTAGTTTTAGAAAAGTAGTGACAAAGATTAAGCGAATAGTAAACGATTAAAGGCATTAAAAGTATTAAATTAAAATTTATTGTTAACAATATGGAGTCATGGTCTGAGAGGTGGGAAATTCCTTCCTTCATAAATGAGAGTTCTATATAAGTATTCTTCATTTGTAGATCGAAATTTTATTTTATAGCCAAAACCATGTGACACGTTTTGGAGCCAACGTTTAATAAATCATTTTGAACATAATTCTACTGCACGTGTGTTGTGACTGAAGTCCTCCTAAACTTCTGGACCGATTTGAATAAATTTTTTTGTATGCATTTGGGTGGCGCCCTGGGTGGTTTAGATTTACTATTCGGTCCAATTGGACAAAGGGGCGTAGTACCTCCCATACAAACCACAAATTAAAAATCCATTATTTCTGCTCGCTTGAAATATTATGCAGGACAACGTCTGCCGGGTCAGATATAAACTATAAAATTTAGAAAGGAGCAGTAATTGTGTATTCCAAACCGAAACCGGTTAACTGATTATTCGAATTCTGACCGGTTAACCGTACGCCGGTTTTGTAACAAGTGATATTTTCCAATTTACCGGTTTTTTTCGGTTTATACACAACTGACATAACGGTTTTTTTCGGTTTATACACAACTGACATAAGAATTACAAATCTAAATCCTTTTTCATAGCTCACTATGGTTAGTGACCCCATCAGACAAACACAAATGACTTTGCCAACGATTTATTTCGCCGATAGTTTTCTGAAATAAGTTGTCCAAGGCAATAGAAGTCATATCTGCCAACTCCGATTTAGATGTAAGTTCCTGAACTAATGACAACATAGGTGGTATATTATCGGAAATGGATAAAACAGTAAACAGTATCCACAATCCAAATTGAAGTACAAAAAGTCCAAAGGAATATTTACTCAATGATGATTTGGCCTAACTGGGGAAGTCAAATATTAGAACAGATACGATAGGTTGAATAAAATAAACAAAGGGTGGACCATGTAAAATTTGGAATTTGAAGTACCCGTTATATCGAAGCAGATGGTCAATTTGACATTTATGAAGTTACAGATTAATAGGCAAAGGTTAGAAATTTAGGCTTGAAGAAAACTGGAAAATATTAAAAACTTTCATCCAAATTGCTAACTCTTCAACTCAAACTGTAAGAAATTTACGAAATAAATTCGATAAAAATAGAGTTACATCAATGCCGTTTGTGGATCAACTTCTGAACCCAGTTCCTCAATACGGGTCCTTATTGAATAAACGAGCTCGTTTACGTGATCGTCCAGTAGAAAATATTGCCGCTGTAGCTGAAAGTGTATTGGAACAGCCATCAACATCTACTCGACACCGTTCGCAGCAATTGAACATTTCTCGCACTTCTTTGAGCAAAATTTTGCATAAAGACCTCGATACGAAGGCATAAGACCAAATACTCCAAGAACCGAAGCCTCGTGGCCATCCAATGCGCTTTCACTACTCAATGTGCTGAAGTTCGCTTGGCTGAAAATGATAATTTTTACCGAAAACTAATATATTCCGATGAAGCTCCTTTCGCACATCGGGACTACGTTAACAAACAGAACTATTACATTTGGGGCTCGAAAAATCCACACGTCGTCGATTGCATCCACATAAAACTACTCTTTGTTTCGGTGTTTGGTATAGCGACAACATAGGCCCATTATTCTTCGAAAATGAGCTAGGGGCCGCTGTTAACGTCAATGGCGAGAGTTATCGTTCCACGCTCAGCTAGTTTTTGTTCAAAAAAGTTGAAGTGGATGACATGGACGCGAGGGACGTTAAATTTTTATCTCTGGAGTGCCGTGAAAGATAAGTGTTACACAGACAATCCCGAGTCCACTGAGGACTTAAACCATGAAATACAGACCCAAACAATCGGCAATGTACTGAAAAATTGGGCTGGTCGAATGAGGAACTGCGTTAGTATTTTTTAAAGAGAAATTAAATTCCAAATATTGCATGGCCCACTCTTTAGTTTCCCATCACATACTACGAAGCTATAGACTTACACACTCTGACTGTGACCTGCAGTTTTACGTCGGTTACGACCGGTAATTTGATAAGCTTTTTCATGGATATGTACTCGGCAGTCACTTCAAAAAGACGTAATTAAAAAACGATGTTAATAAAAGGCATTTTGTCATAAGAACCGAAACCGGTTTGAACTTGTTTCAACACCTCGGTTTAACCGAAAACCGATTTGGACAAAACCGCAATATTCGAAGAATCCGAAAACCGGTTTTTTAATACACTAGGCAGTAATGATCCACGAAACGGTGCAATAAGGGTTAGTTGTACCGGATACATCCAGCCACTATTTTGACTTTAATAGTAAAGTTTTAATTTATATTTTAAACAGTTTCCAAAACGTTGGCCAATAAACTGTGTCACATTCTTCAGGCGATAAGATACAATTTTGACCCAGAAATTTATACAACTTCGAAGAAAATTCCTATACTCTAGAACCGCTGTTGCACAGTGTAATTGACTAAATAGGGTCCAAATACAAAATAATTTGTGTTTAACTATATATATTAGATGAACTGGAATCCAAATACAAATAGCTGAGTGATTTAGCTGCTGTTTTAAAAAACTATATTATAATCAGAATTAAGATGTAAAAGCGTTTGGTCGTTTTGGTTGTGTTAACATGTATGGGCTAATCTAGTAAAGTGAACACATGCAAAAAATACACAGCGTTAGCATCACATACGTGATTGTTGTACAACAATAGTCTCTGCCCGAAAATTACTATGATGGTGCTGATGTAGCGGCAGCGAACAAACAAGCAGGTCATTATCGCCAAAGAGTATTGAATAGTATAGAGAACTCATTGAACGAATTTTATGACTCAAAAGCACTGGCGACATCTGGCGAATGATTCAAAACGCATTACGATCTTTTTGTCATAACTTGGTCCATTCATAATTTTGATGTGAAACATTGATGCCTTTTGAAAAATTTATGCTTTTTACATTGTTTTATGTAATAACATTTTCGAAACGGTGAATTTATATTGAAATATTATATAAAGAGAATAAGACTCGTTAATGCCCTTCTATTCACACTCTCTACATGAGAGCGGAAAAAGAGTGCAAAATGTTCTATATACTGTTCAATACTTTTTTTCATCGCTTAATTATTACCCTGCAACTAATACCCTGCAAAAAGGTCCCTAGATCATTCAGCTTCCGGGTCTAACATGCAGTGTAATTAAGAAAATCGAAATGTGCAGGATAAATGGAGAATCCCGAAAGTTTTTCCAGAGGGTAAGAAGATTGGCTAACGGGCCTAATAATGGGCTGCCCTCCTGCAAGGACGAGAATGGGAATCTGGTGACTGAGAAGCAGTGTGTGCTCAAAATGTAGAGGACCATTTTCAGCACTGCTCCACTCGGATTCTTCCACTGAAGATCAGGAGGTAATGATAGTGGAAGATAGTGTAGTTTGTACACCCCGCCCCCACCAACCAAGACGAGATTAGAACGGCAATTTCCCGCCTGAAGAATCATAAAGCCGCTGGTGAGGATGGAATTCCGGCTGAACTTTTTAAGGCAGGTGGCGAAGGACTGATAGCCTACGTGCATCAACTGATATGCGGTACATGGTTGGGGGAATCTATGCCCGACGATTGGAGTATCAGTGTATTATGTCCTGTATTCAAAAAGGGTGATCCGTGTATCTGTTCCAACTACCGCGGTATCAGTCTTTTATCCATCGCGTATAAGGTCTTGTCGAGCGTATTATGTGAAAGACTAAAGCCAAGTATTGAAAACCTGATTGGACCTTATCAGTGTGGTTTTAGACCAGGCAAATCCACGACTGACCAAATATTCACGCTACGCCAGATCCTGGAATAGACCCACGAAAATCAAATCGATAAATACCACCTTCTTTTAGATTACAAAGCTGCTTTCGATAGCCCCATATGTGGAAAACTGTACGAAGCTATGTCTGAACTTGGTATTCCGGCAAAACTGATCCGCCTCTGTAGAATGACTCTGACCAACACCAAATCAGCAGTAAAAGACCTCAGTGAACCGTTGTGTACCAACCGGTGACTTAGACAAGGCGACACACTTTGGGGCAATCTCTTCAACATCTGAATGGAGATATTAATAAGAAAGGCTGCAGTAAATACGAACAAGACCATTAACACAAAAAGCCATATGTTGCTGGCGTATGATGACGACATAGACATCATTGGGCGATATTTGCGAGAGGTTACTGCAGTATTTTCAAGAATCGAAAAGGAATAAGCGAAGGTGGGTCTTCCTGTTAATGAGGGCAAGACAAAATTGGTGGTGTCAACGACTAGAGAAACCTCTCTACTTGGTCCGCACTTAAGCGTTGGGAACCGATTTAATTTTGAAGTGGTAGTTGAATTTGTCTACCTTGGATCCGCCGTGAACAAGGACAACAACGTCAGCCTTGAGGTAGATAGGATAATTGTGCTTGCAAATAGATGCTATTTTGGGCTCAGCAACCAGTTTTGGTAACAAAGCCCTCTCTCGACGGACAAAAGTCCAGTTATATCAGACTCTCATTTTACCTGTTTTGACATATGCCTCCGAAACTTGGGTCATATCGGAAGCGGATGAAAAATACCTTGGTGTTTTCAAGAGAAAAATTCTCCGTAAAATATATGGTCCTGTTAGAGAAAACGGCGAGTACCGACGTCGCTGGAACGCAGAGCTATATAGCCTATATACTGACGTGGATATAGCTAGGCGAATCAAATTAGGCCAATTGCGTTGGCTAGGCCTTGTTATCATAATGAATGAGGATGAGTCAGCGCGATAGGTTTTCGATAACCTACTCGATGGAAGCAGGAAAAGAGGACGACTAAGACTCCGCTGGAAAGACCAGGCGGAAGAATCCCTCCGTATCCTTGGTGTTACCAACTGGCGAGGAAAGGCGAAGGATAGAGCCAGTTTTAAGAATGTGTTGAAATTTGTTTAATTTATTTGTTTAATTAATATGTGTAAGATGTCTGACCTCATGAGGTTATAAAGTAGTCAATAAAAGTAAGTAAGATCCTAGATATTGTCTCCTACTGTCATACAAATTGCGGGCAGTAGAATATGAGATGTCCGATTCGCGCATCCCCTCCTTCATCAGGTGAAAACAGCATGATCTTTAGTTTCATGCCGACAGACCATCTGTCAGTCGCATGCGTAAGAGCTTCCACTTGAAGCGTGACTTTGAGTGCAGAAAAGTCTATACTCACATGCCCACTTATATTGTGGATTGTCGCAGGTCCCTTAAAAACAACCCGTGCCCATATGCGCTGCTGAAACATTCCGAGGAATGTCTCAGGTGGATTGCCGACGTTGCTGTCATTTGCTTTCCCGGTAAATATAGATTTATTAAGTGAAGATTAACCCCTAAACCGCTGGCAGGGGCTGTGTAAAAGGCATCCGTGAAACACATCATTGCCATTATCTGGACTTCTGTCAATAAACTTAGGTAAGTTAATTTTTCAAGTGCCTGCCACCAATCGACAATGACGTAGGGCAATATCGGGCGGTCAACATCATGTTTTCGGGGATAGGCCCATCGCGGGTAGTTGTTGGATTTGAAATTAGCATTCTGTCGAAAATCATACGTAGATATCTTAGGGAAGTTGTTCTATCACCTAGAGACAGAAGACAAACATTCGAAACCATTGCTTCCTGGTAAATAGTACCAGCTCGATTTTTTCCGGATGTACACTAGTCATATTCTCCGCGGTCCACTCTAAGAGACTCCTGATTAAGACTTGGGTCACATACGAGTACTTAAAAGAAATAAAAGAGTTGTGAAACAAGCTGTTTTCTGCCCAACTGCTCTTATACTCGTATAATGCGAACGTGGTGCGACCGACTAACAATTTTTTTATTTTGGAACGAAGTTCCTTATCGCACGTTGCGGGATGGGGGCTAAATGAAAAAATTTGAAACAACTTTTTTCTAACTACTTTAGTACAACCCATTATTGTCAACTACATTGGGTACTTTTGGTTTGGTTTGGTTTAAAGGCAAGTTTTCTAGGTGGAGCCTGTTTATTACATATTGTAGTTTTCAACCCAATAAAAAGTAAATTTTGAAAAGCCAAAGTGCAAGACTGGAAAATTCATGAAATACAACCCTGGGCATGAAATCACACTTGGCAGCACACTACTCTTACACTCGTACTTTTGGTTTGGTTTGTTTCTAGACTAGACTAGAATAACGTATGGGGGGATATTTCTTGTTTAATGGCAATTTTCTAGATGGAGCCTGTTTATTACATATTATAGTTTTGAACCGAATAGAAAGTAAATTTAGAAAAGCCAAAGTGAAAGAAGTTTAAAAAAATAAAATTTTCTTAAAAAATTGCGTTTTCTGAAAACAAGTAAATTTTCTCAAAAAAATAACTATTTATATTCTTAAACAGAGTACCTTTCCTTAAAAAAATACCTTATCTTAAAGAAGAACCTTTGCATTAAAATGTAAATTTTCTTAAAAAAAAGTACCCTTTCTTAAAAAGTGTTTTTTTAAATAAGTAACTTTTCCTTAAAAAGTACATTATCTTAAAACCAATTGCCTTTTCTTAAAAAACTACCTTTACTTTAAAGAGTACCTTTTTTGTAAAACCAAATAACTTTTCTTGAAATAAGTACCTACTCTTAAAATTGTACATGTGAGATATGTAGCCTTTCTGAAAATAAGTAAATTTTCTTAAAAAAGAGCACCACTCCTTTAAAAAGTACCTGTTCTTAAAAAAAGTACTTCTTTGTAAAAAAAATCATACTCTTGGGGTTTTTCTTACAGAAAGCACATCTTACTAAAAATGGTAGCTTTTCCTAAAAAAAATCATTAGTTTGAAGTTTAAAGTTTTAATAAAAGTAGTACCTCTCATTAAAGAAAGGACCCTTTCTGGGAAATATAATACATATATACAAAAGGGTCCTAAAAATATACTTTTTTAAAAAAATACATTCAATAAATAAAAAAAATCTTACAAAAAAAGTTTATCATTTTACAAAAAGTATATCTTCTTAAAGATTCATTTAAATTACAGTATATTTCAACATGCGCCTTAGGCGTGTTGGAACTACAGCGAAAGGAACTTCGTTCCAACCGGGTGTCCGCTGACACCTCATGTAATATTTTACACGTGTTTTGGCAGTGAAAATATTTCCCCCATTCTCTTGAAACTGTTGCAAACCCCGTAGTCAGTTATGAAAAACCACCATAAACCATGGTACGATGAAGAATGGGGCATGGTAACTGAAGAAAAGATCTTTGAGCAGGGGTCGGCAAGTACGTCCAACCATAAATTGAGTTTGTGTGGGTGAGATGTCTCAATGGCAGTTTACGCTCTTAAAGTTGCGGTCACCGACTCCGAATTTCGGTAGTACATTTTTGTAATTTGTATACGATGTTCGTTCGTGTACTTTACCATGATGAAAATGTTGAGCTTATTGGAAAAAGGGAAGGAAACAGTTATATGATCAGTGAAATAGTGCGTTCACAAATTAAATTCAAAGTTGTCAAGTACCTATTTGAATATATTTCATAGAAGATCTTTTCGACTGAAATGTATGGTAGTCTAAGGGCAATAGCAGCAAGTCTGATTCGACAAAATCAGCGCGGCTATATCAAATCCTGAAAAACCCCACGAGAAGCAAATTAACATCTATCACCTTTTATGTTGAATATAAATCTGGATTCGATAGCCCGTTGCAGGATAATTTTACGAAGCTATGTCTGAGCATGATACCCCTGATGTGGTCATGCGACTATACAAATTGACAAAGACCAACATCAAATGATCAGTAACGGATGGTAAAGATCGTACTGCACTTTCCGTGCGATCTCTTCAAAATTTTAACAGGGATTATAATAAGACAAGCTCCACTAAATAGCCACAGGTTGCTAGCGTCTGCTGATGATATAGTCATCATTGGGCAAACTCGGCGAGAAGTTACGGTAGTATTTTCAAGAATCCTGATGGAATCCGCGAAGGAAGGTTTGGCATTAAACGAAGACAAGACAGAAGTTGGGGTTTCAATTAAAAGAGATTCCACTGGATTGAAATAACATGTGAACGTCAACAACCATTTTAATTTCAAGGTAGTAGTTGTGTTTATCTATTCGCCATAAACAGACACAACAACGGCAGCCTGGAAACCAAAGGGAAAATAGTGCTTGAGAATAGGTATTATTTTGAGCTTAACCAGTACTTCTGAGATCAAGGCTTCCCGAAAACGAGAATGCACGGTACCAGTCTCTTATACTAAAAATCTTGCAACATAACGTAGAAACCTTTGTCATGCTGCATGCAGCAACACAACTAGAAGTCATTGGGAGACAAGTGTGACATAAAATATGGACCTGTTTTCGATAGCACCGAGTGCCGGCTTTGAATGAAACAAGAACTATATGACTTATATTCCGAAATCGATGTAGTTAGGCGACAAAAGCAGAACATGACGCAGGGCGTAAGATTGTCGAAGTCGAACTCGAAGAAAGCTCCTGAATAGGGAGACCCCGCTGGTAGGGCCAGGTGGAAAACTTCCAGCAATAACTTGTTGTGTCTACCTTCAGTTTCGTGGAAGTTAATGTGGTATTTTTCCAAAGAGATCTCTTGTTCTGGGCGGTTTCTTTTCCAGCCTGGGAGATGTTTATTTGCAACAGATCCCATCAACAGATATTAGTTTATTTCATAATCCAAAGTTGGATGATTTTAGTTCGTGGTATATATTTTTAACTGAGATGTCTGAATTATAGCTTTCAACTATCGCCTAAATTAGTTATAAAAATTTTGTTTTTAAGTTATAAAAAGAATCTAATTTGAGAGTAATGGAAAAAAACTTCTTAATTTAATCATGAGTTCTTGTAGATTACATGATAAATTATTTAAAAATTTTTAAAGCAAGCCTCTTTCGAGAAGGCCTTCAGAATAATTCCGTTCGAGAATATATCTATATCATAGAACGAAGCGCTACCACAAACAATTGCATACCACACACACCCACAGTTACGTTATTGTATGCACAATTTAAATTTCAAAGATCTTTTCCATGCAGATGGTAAACAAAGGATTATATTCAAGCATAGTATGATATTGCATATAAAACTCGAAGGACTTTCGCCATTGTGCTTATTGAAAGAGCAAGACAGAAGTATATAAGATGCGTAATTTGTACTATTCTTTCATTAAAAGTGGACAGGGGTGGATGCAAACTAAATTATGTTCGGTGCAATACAACTACGAATCTCTATGCCGCCATTTTTTGTAAAGTGTAAATAACACGATGAAAAATAATGGCCTCTCTAACATATTCTCCCAAACATAGTCTGCAGGAACCATGTATATGTTTGGAATACACTTCAAACATTCATATATTTGCAGGTCCCAATGTTCACTGACAAGTATCTATGCTTTTAAGTGGGAATATATGTGTGCTTTATCCCAAACCTCCGTATACTTATGTGGAAACACATACGCATTTCCTCCCAAACATAATACGAAGTTCCTTATCGCACGTTGCGGGATGGGGGCTAAATGAAAAAATTTTAAACAACTTTTTTTTAACCGTATTATGCTATACCTTGTATACAACCCAGTTTTGTTTTGCATATATGCATATATATACAGGGTGTTCCAAAAACATTCCGAAAAAATTAAATGCGCGATAGCTTGGATCAATATGAATATTTTTTATTCTAGCACCACTGTTCTAACCCCTACCGTCTTCGAGTTATTGAATCTCAAAGATAAATGAATTTGTGAATGCATTTCTTATATTTCAAAAACAGAATTTGAAAATTTCATCGCGAATCGAATTTAAAGGTACACGAAAACAAAGAAAAATGGGAAAAAATTTCAGAATTTTTTTTTTTGACACATAACTCAGACAAAAATGTTTAAAAAAAACTAAGTTGAAGCTAAAAAAGTGACCACAGGTACGACTGAACATGAATATCAATGAGGTCAGCTTCAAGAGCATCCTAAGTATTTTTATCCCAATAATGCATTTTTAAAAACATGCAGAATAATCTTATAGAGTAGCCTCACTGGAAATTATAATGGCTTAAAAATTATTAGTGGCTTAAATTTGACAAATCCGTGTTTTTCCCACGGACAATATATGTTGCATGTTCTCCAGTGAGTAAACCTTCAGACTTACATATATATATTTGCACCAGATGACAAAACTCGAGCTCTTGAATAAATAGAAAAAAAAATTCAAAATTGTGTTTCATTAAAATTAAAATTCAGGATTAGCGAAGCTCAACGGGAACAGCTATTATAGTATAATGAGAAGCTTTTTAGACAAATCAGCACACGATCGAAATCTAATCAAATTCTTCTAACAAACAGTTATTTTACATTCTTCTTCATAATATTCCTGACAACTATAGGTTTATTTGCCCACTGTATTCTTGTTCACACTTTGGCATTACAAAAACTGTGAAGGCAAAACGAAATTTTGCTGGTCCAGCTAATTTAGTATTAATTTAGTTTTGAACCCAATAAAAAGTAAATTTAGAAAAGTCATAGTGAAAAAAATTTAAAAAGAGAAAATTTTCTTAAATAAGTGCCTTTTCTTAAAAAAAGTAAAAACTACCTTTTCTTTAGAGAGTACCTTTTTTGTGAAACAAAATAACTTTTGGTTAATGTATGAGAAATTCATACTAAAAGCTTACAAGTCATAAACATTTTTCTAATTGAGAAATGGTTGTTTTTTGTTGGAAATAATAGACAATTCAGTTCAACACACACTCACTGGCATGACTAGTTTCGAACTCCGTGACAAGTTCATCATCAGATGCCTAACTACTGTGCCTAAATTGATACCATCGGTTGATCATCAATTGTATACATATATACAAACTCAATTCTGCAATTCACATGTGCGAATTAGTATCGATCGAAGGTCCCTAAGTATCAACATCAATTCAAGGAAACATAACTGACACTAGCACGGTCTTCAAAAATGCTATACCACGGAAAATACAACTCTGTGATGTAGATTACAACTCACCTCAAAGCACTGAGGAAAAGAAGAACATGGTGGAAAAATTCTATCTGTTCTTGTTGTTGGAATAATAGGCCTTTAAGTAATGTTGATACTTAGGGATCTCGATCGATACATATGAATTGCAGAATTGAATGATCAACCGATGGTATCAATTCAGGAACAGTAGTTAGGCATCTGATGATGAACTTGTCACGGAGTTCGAAACTAGTCATGGGAGTGAGTGTGTGTCGAACTGAATTGTCTATTATTTCCAACAAATAACTTTTCTTGAAATAAGTATCTACCATTAAAAATTTACCTATTCTTGAAAAAAGGACCAATTCTAAAAAAAATTCACATTTCTTAAAAAGAAACTTTTCTTAAAAAAAATACATTCTCTTATAAAAAATTCATACACATTGCTTTTTCTTACAAAAAGACCTTTTCTTAAAAAAACATTAGCTTTTAATAAAAGAAGCACTTCTCTTTAAATATAACCTTTTCGGGAGAATATAATACATATTTTTACAATCAGTATCTAAAACTATACTTTAAGAAAAAAATACATTCTATAAAAAAAACCTTTTTCTTTAGTAAAGTTTATCATTTTACAAAAAGTATATTTTCTTAAAGATCCGTTCAAATTATCGTATCTTTTAACGGGCGCCTTAGGCGTGTTAGAATTAACTACTATATCATATATAGCGAAAAGAACTTCGTTCCAACCGGGTGTCCCCTGACACCTCATGTAATTATTTCAATATAAATTCACATTTATAAATAATTAATTCCAAAAGTTAAAGATTTAGAACGGCCCATTTTACATTTACTTGCATTGAATGCATTGCTTGTATCTTTCGTGGAATGAGAATTTGCTGCTCTTTTTCTTCTCCTTCTTTGTTGTCTCTCACTTTTTTTCAGATGGTTTCAACTATGCGTTGCTTATTACTATGCGTTGGTATACAAACAATAATACTTATACCAAAATCTAGTTCAAGCAAGACAAGCCTTGTGG
Source organism: Phaonia tiefii (assembly GCA_963931995.1). NCBI lineage: Eukaryota > Metazoa > Arthropoda > Insecta > Diptera > Muscidae > Phaonia > Phaonia tiefii. Next base: position 18,355,697 of record OZ008368.1, on the reverse strand, counting down.
TTTTTATTTTTATTATATTTCACAAATAGTCCGCTGTTCCGATTTTCTCAGTAAAGGCTTTGGTAGACAAGAGGCCTCACGTTGTTGCCCTTTCCTCAAAATCGTGTCTCGTTTCTCAGCCAAAACAACATCACAACCATTTGTCCGTCCGAGCCTTCGTGTATTCTTTTTTCACTGATCAAGCGCTTTTATCATCCTCTGTCCGATGAACATTGACGACTGAATACATGAAATTAAAACGCAATACGTCAGCCAAATTAAGAAACACTGACTTCATCTGCAATTTTCACGCACATTCAGGAATATTTATGAATCACTGACTGAGAGAATAATGCCAAAATACAGATATACATTTACAAGATTGACCCTCTCGTGCTCTCTTTTGTTATACTCTTGCTCTCGAGAGAGCATAAAAAGTTTGTGTCAAACACAGCCATGTTTGAGTCGCAAACATGTATAACGGGTTTACAAAAGTTTTTTTTAAATAAAACAAAACCGGTTTTAGATACCAATGAAATTCTTTATTCCTGTTGAAGTACGTTCGATGCCATTATGTATGGAACTCGATTTCTTTTGCATGGCCACCACGGGCACGCTTGCAGAAATCCAGACGCTGAACCCAATTTTCAACGGTTTTCAAGCATAAATCGGCCGATACTGCTGCAATTTCGCTGGCTTGTTGGCATAGACCATAGACTCGACGTAGCCCCACAGGAAATAATCTAACGGCGTCAAATCGCACGACCGAGGCGGCCAATCGACTGGGATATTTCGTGAGATAACACGTTCACCAAACTTGGTTTCCAATAAATTGACTGTGGCATTCGCTGTGTGGGTTGTGGCACCGTCCTGTTGGAACCACATGTCCTCCAAGTCCATATTATCCAATTGGTGCCAAAAATATTTGGATGGCTCCAAATTTCGGTAGTAAATTTTAATAATTTCAGCTCGTTGTTGGCTCGTATATCTTTCCATGATGAAATGGCAAACCTTACTGAAGAGCAATGTCAAAAGAGCGGGAATAAATACGGCGTCGATTGCTGTCCCTATCGATCTACTTTTGTAGCGTCTCTTTTGAAAAACCCTTAATTATAACCTAATAATCATTGTGTCTCAAACATGTAATATTGAGTAGCAAACACAATGTTTTTGGACACAAGTATATTGTATTTGCGACAAGCTCTAAACACAGTTTATATTTGCATCCAAACAGCAGAACAAATACAGAGTGAATGTTCCCTGCATTTAAAATAATTCTTTGACATAATTCCTTGAAAACGTCAAGCCTTCAATCTAACAACCTAGCCAATTTCAGCCTTTAACTCAATCTAGAAAAAGTGGAAGATAAATGACTTTAATACGAGTATCATAACTTAGTGATTTGGTTTTATAACTTTTAGTAAATCTAGTAAAATTTCATGGGGTTGGTGCCTATTGTGGGAACCCATGGTAGATATTAGTTCTACTTACCTAAAGTAGGTACATATAGTATGTAACTATCTTCGGCACCTATGATAGGTACCTATGGCTGAGCTCAGGCTGCCATGAGGATCAGTAGGTAGTGAATAGCTGAACGGCCTATATATATGTAGGTTAACTGCAAAGATTAAACTGTCCCTGACCAAGAACGGAGGAAGCCGAGGAACTTGAACAAAAGCGCACATATGTCCTGAAACGATTCACGGTGTGACAAAAACATACAAAAAGTATATTCTCACAGGGAACACTCCTTGGAGTAATAAAATCAGGAGACTGAAGCATCCGTGGTTCTCCGATCAAATTAAAATCCAGAAGCGTCACTTCGCAGTGGGTCTCTGTCTGGCAGCCTCTGCTCTCTATGTTAGGGGCATTTGTTTATCATGGTAGTGGGTCTACTCAAAACTAACCGCGTGCTTATTGGTTGTTTGCAGTCGGGGGTATCTAACTGTATTTTAGCGGTATCTCACTGATACCTGGGCGGTCAATGAGTGATTGACAGTCGGCCAATATTTTGCCGTACTATTGGGGGCTATGATGCGGTTGACCTCAAATCCTCTAAACTCGAGGGAATCAAAATGGAAACCAAGAAAAAGAAATATAACAAACCTACATCACAGCTAGGCCTAGAGCCGACGAAACCCCCTCCTATGACAATATGGCAGACTCGAATAATATGGACGCAATTGAAGCGCTGTCAGGACCAGACATCAGGTGCGCCTTTACCTGTTCTTTGGAGAGTATAGGAGGCACCTCGGAAAGACACACTTGCAACCCTCCAAAAAAAATTTAACGACGGTCGTCCAGCTCTTAGGATTATCAAGGAAAATGGTGATGTCATCCAGGAGACACTCACCGCTAGACAGATAAGTTAACTGCAACATGTCTCAAACGTTGGTATTTAAAACATTGAGTCGGCTCCTTCTTCCGGAACTGCTCAAACTTAACCGCACAATAAAATATCAACTTTATCTGACTTAAGCTGCCGAGATCGGAGTCCCTACTCAGCTAGACCAGCCATCAATCTCCTCCCATCTTCGTCAGCCTCTAAATTGACAAATTAAGTCCTAAACGCATCAGAAAATCTCTGACATCTTCAACGTTAAACGAGTCCGACAGGCGACTAATCACCACAACGTAGGGTTTGGCACCCTTAGGAGTGTGCTTAACCCTGCTGTTAGATTAGGACCATTTGGTCCAAATTTTTTCTGTTTTCCCCTGTAACTTTGGAACGGTGATATATACTGACTAAATTTTTCTGCTAATGGGGTCTTTTAATAAAACAATGTTATGTGCGAAAATTAAATTTTCTAACTTTATTCAGGACTGAGAAAAATACAAAATGACGAATCTTAGGTTAGAGGACCATTTGGTCAATAGTACATTTTTTCATTACCAAGCGAATGTAAATTCATGTCAAATATTTAGAAGATGTTTTTGATATGTCAAATACTTGCTTTAGAAATTATTGAACCAAAATAGTTACAAAGGATAAGATAAAATTATTATTTTGGATGAAAATTCCAGTATGGACCAAATGGTCCCTCAACCTAAGATTCGTAAATTTTTTCATTACCAAGCGAATGTAAATTCATGTCAAATATTTAGAAGATGTTTTTGATATGTTAGCGGATGTTTTTGATATGTCAAATACTTGCTTTAGAAATTTTTGAACCAAAATAGTTACAAAGAATAAGATAAAATTATTATTTTGGATGAAAATTGCAGTATGGACCAAATGGTCCCTCAATCTAAGATTCGTAAGTTTTTTCTAATCTAACAGCAGGGTTAACAAAATTCACTTTAAATTTCGAAAACAATTCTTTTAATTTGGTGTGATCCTTAAGGGAACGCACAAAGTAGTCTGTAACCCTCTTACTCAACATTTTTGAATGACCTAAAGCCTGAGTTACCTTCCTCAACATCGTCTTGTAGTTCACATTAAAAGCGGTTATGGCTGACACCGCCTTACTCCGCTTGCTTGGGATTGACTTGGCTAAAGTCGCCATAAATTTCGCTGTCGACGACTTCACGGCTTCACGGATGCCCGTCCTTGCATATACTTTTCTCTCAGCGCCTCCTGCCTACCTGGCAAAGGGAATATGCTATTATTCAACGGCTTGGCTGGTCACACTGAAAGCTTCATCGTCCATTCCGTCATCGGATAACCCAATATCCGCAAGCCTATTTTCTTTCTCCGCGACAACGCACTCACGCTCACGCTTTACGGCCTCTGGTTTCTCTAGTGCAGCCAGGTGGTATTCAAAGTTCTTTTCCAAATCTTCGATCTCGGTAGCGAGCTCGATGACAGTTTTTTGCAGACTGCCAATTAGTTCGTCTACCGAGAGTTCCTTGTCTTTCTTCTTCTTGTTAACACATCGCCCGTGAGTTCGAATACTCATTGATTTTTTGTTACGCGGTACCTGTTCGATTTCTATGAACACATTAGTAAATGTTGCATTGGAAAATAAAAAAAAAATAGTTTTTGTGGTGAAGGCACTTTTGCAATTACACTTTCTTCTTTCGTACATCTGCTTTAACATTATATGTAATATTGTTAAAGTAAATAAAGCAATATTTATCTCACTGAAATAATTGTTTTTGTTTTGTCATAAACAGAGCGACGAAAAGTATTGAATAGTATAATGGTACAAACAAATGGTAGAAGCAGGAGTGAGTTTTTCTCTTATTTCAAAGTTTGTTTATTTTTGTTTGTATACAGCAACCGTTCGCCAACAATTGCTGTTTTTGAAATGTCTTCTCCATACAAATCACATAGATTTCATACTTAAACACTTTCAAAATATCAAATAAAACACACGCATTTTGTAAATTACACTTTTTCCAATTTTGTGTACATTTTCAATATTTTTCAAACACCTAAGTTTACACAATACAGCAAAAAAAAATCCTATTGTCGTTGGCTTGTTGTATTTGGTGTCGTACTACATTAACTATTATATTTCTACCATGAATAGTATAGAGAACTTATTCCACTGTTTTTCCGCTCTCATGTAGGGAGTCTGAGTAAAAGAGCATAAACGTGTTTTATTCTCTTCATAGAATATTTTAATATAAATGCACCATTTGGACAATGTTATTACATAAAACAATACAAAAAGCATAAGTGTTCAAAAGGCACCAATATTTCTATTCTATACTATACTATTCAATACTCTTTGGCGACGACGACCTGCTTGTTTGTTCGCTGCCGTTACATCAATACTATCATACTTATTTTCAGGCAGAGACTATTGTTGAACAACAACCAAGTATGTGATGCTAACGCTTTGTTTTTTTTGTATGTGCCCACTTGATAGATTTCCCAACCCGTGTCTATAGATGTTAACACATCAAAAGGTGTTAACATATCGCCCGTGAGTTAGAATACTTATAGATTTTTTTATTTTTATCATTACATCTACCTTCAGCCGACAATCATCCAATTCCATTTTGTGGATTTTCTTAACCGTGTATTGCGTGGATACTTCAATTGGTTGAACACTATGGTGTTCGTCTTGGCAGCTCGTACGACCTCATTTAAGTTCTGCTATCCAATATTTTACAGTCGTAAACGAAGGAACAGACTCCCACAGAGTAGAATCTAGCTCGGTTTTAGTATTGCTTGGACTAAGACCTTTCAAATGGAGATACTGAATTACACAACGGTGACCACTATTTACCATGTTTACAAATTCACTGATATCGTTTACTTTTAAAGGATAAAATTAAAATACTAAACAAGCGCCAGCCTTGAAACTGAAAACATATGTTTTATAAGGTTACCACTTTACACCAAAATATATTTTTTTCAAACTACTGGCACCATCTATACGTCAGGACGGCAAGTTTTGGGACTACCTCGTAGCACTCCATGTAATCAAATTTTTTAACAATTGTCGGTAGAAAATCTATCACTCCAACAATAGAGTTAACATATTTGACACTGAATCCTCTTTACATGTTTAAACACTTCATGCTTGTTATAGTTTGCTACATCTAAATTAACAATAGGAATTAGTAATACCATCAATAGAAAGAGAACAATAAAATCTTATAAGGTGCTAATGTAACAAAAAAGGGAACTTCCCATAAGATAATGAAAGCACATATGTACGTCTAAAGGTTACCATGGTTGACTATGCTTCTGCTGATCTGAGTAACAAGAAAAACAAATACGTAGCAATTGAAGATACATCTACTGCTACCAATTGTAATATACAATATTAAAATATTTTCCTAAAGGCGGAATGGAATAAGACATTGCCGATTTTAAGGTAATTTTAGAAATGGTCATTTATTATTATGATTATCGGTTTTTGAAATTCCACGCTCAATTGCACACTTTTTTTTGCAAATATTAAATATTTAAGTACTATGAGATAATATTTCTAAAGAGTTTGAATTTTTCACGTCAACACCATTTGAACTTGTTGTAAGGATAATCTGTTGTCAACAGAATTCACATTAAAATATTCATTCAACACAAGTTTTTTTTCCTAGTTCGTGACAGGGAAAATTTGAATTTCTTATCGCTGCAGTAGACACTTTTTTGCTTAAAACCCCGCGTGATGGCAAATGCACCGGAAAGGAAATACAGAAAAGTTAACAGAAAGTCAACAAGATTGACACATCCATTTGAATATTGTAGAAAAAGTTTATGGTTGCATGCAACGTACATTACGAGAATAGGAATAAAGCATAAATTTCGTAAGAATTTCAATATTTAGGGAAATTGATAATAAAAAATACGTTGTATGTAAATCGGCAGCGCTGCAGTTTAAAAAGCAATTCTACTAAAAGAAAATATAGGTTTAGAGGGTTATTTCATAATGCCGACACTCTTGAGGGCTTAAATACTTATGAAATTATTCTCAAATCAAACTTTTCGAAGTGGCGGACAAATTCTGGGATCCTCGTAATTTATCCCATCCACTAGACGAAAGGATGCAGCTCAATTGCATCAGTTTCGTTATGCGAGCCTAGTGCTTGTACATAAAGGTCAGTAGCTGTATTTCATTCTATGGTGCTCCAAACAGTCACACTAATTCCACATCTCCAATTCGAACATAAATACTTGTTAACTACAAATTATTTAATTATTATTAATATCCTATAGATAATTGATTTATTTATTACGCAGAAACTTTATAGCCAAGTGTTAGTTGACGGCAATTTATCAACGGCAGGTTTCATGAAAGGTAAGGTATATGAAAGCGTTTAACTGTCCGTCAGTATTACGTATTTAAAATTTTCTAAAATATTTTCAATATTTGCTATAAAATATATTTGTCTTAATGACCTATTGAGGTGAAATATAATGGGTGGGGCATGTGGAATTTTGAAATTAATCTGGCTTTTTAAAAACTACTAATAGGCATTAGTGATGTATTTAACATCTTTTGAATCGTTTTATGTAATAACATTGTCGAAATGGTGCATTTATATTAAGATATTCTATAAAGAGAATAAGACTCGTTTATGCTCTTTTACTCAGACCTTCTACATGAGAGCAGAAAAAGAGTGCAATTAGTTCTCTATACTATTCAGTACTTTTTGTTGTCGTTCTGTTTATGAGTAGTAGTAGGAGTTTAGGCAATTCTCGCTAAGTTGAGATTTGTTTATCCCTATAATGTATGATGATACACCTAAATACTTGTGGAGAAGGGAGCTGATGATATGGCTTGGTGGGTATTGAAATAGCTATATTCCCAACCGTCCACCATAATAATCAATTTCACACATTTCTTAAATAATATTTCTGTTAAATGTACTTTTTCATAGAATATAAGGGTGGTGGTATTGATGCAGCGGCAGCGAATAGTTGTCTTAAAAGATGAAGTCTTGCTACTCGTAAGCTTACGAACATAACACAATGTATGTACATTAGAGTGCACATGAAATACACAGAACAATGGGAAGGTGTTATTTTTTGCGCTCCCCGCGCAGTTTCTAATAAATTGCGCATAACAAATAATATCCTTGCAAATATTTGTTCCATCACATGCAGACAGCCCAGTCACCCACGACCTTTATCCCTAAGAATGGAAAATTACTTCACAGCTTTTATGCGCTATTACTCGTAACCCAGAAGACTGTCACAAAAATATAAAATATAATATATTTTTCACAATATTTTTGCCGCAAGGTATTCTTCAGTTTTATTCCATGTACTCGGATCAGTCATCAAAAATGTTGGATTAATGCTTGTTATATTCTGATTTTGTATAGTCGGTGGTGAAATGGTTAGTGTGCGCGGCTCTTGTACATGAGATCCTGGGTTCGAATCCGGCTCTGATCACCTTCAAATTTTCTTTCGAAGGCGGTCACCTCGCATAGTGACGGCGACACTATCGAGTATCTAGCCATGAAAAAGCTTCTCAAATTACCGTTCGGAATCGGTGAAAAACTGTAGGTCCCAATCAGTGAGTGAAAACTGGAAAGCGCACAGATCAGTGATTGTGAGAAGTTCTCCCCAGTCCCTTCATGGGATGTAATGGGAAACCATTTATTTTTTATAGTTTAGAAAAGGAAATATGTGTTTTTTTGTGACAAAGTCACTTAGATCCACAGACGCGAGTTCCTTAAGTGGCAAATGAACCCGTTTTGGTTTATCTGGATGACCTATCCCATTCAATACTAGAGATGTCGAAGGAGTTTGTTTTGCCTTAATTACCTTAAAGTTTTCCAGATCCTTTAAAAGTTTAAATTATAGGCACGTGCTTATGGTGCCACTTGACACAAAAACCTGTATTTTAGGTGTATGGTAAAGACGAAAATGTTAAATCTTCTAATATTTTCCAATGGCTGAGCTGAAATTATAATTTAAATGATTTTAAAACAACATATCAATAAATTATACACTACTTAACAAAGAAATTGAATTGCTTTCTACAAAGAAAGATTTTTAAAGAATATATAACTTTTGCAGTTAGGCCAATGATTATTGATTATGTCCCCTATTACCAGATACCATAATGCCTTGAAATTGTTCACACAACTATTTGTTCCTTTTGGAGGCAAATAGACAGATTCATCTGATTCTGATTCTGTTTCACTGTCGACTTCTATAAAATGTTCTTTAGAGTTACTATTTTTTTTTTTGAAATATTCTTTATATGTAATTTTATAACATCTAACCACAATTTTTGACGTACCAATATAAGCGACTTCAGATGCTCATTTCAAAAAGGCTATGGACTGCTGCTTTTTCTCGTTTTTAAATAATTTTATGACTCGGTGTGCGATATATCAAACAATGTATGTCATGATTTAATAAATGTTCTTTCCCGGACGCATTTTCTCTTTTTTCTTAAACTATTGAAGTAATTGTAATGTCTAACAATAGTTTTTTTAACACCATCCTTTCGTTTCGCCGGAATTTCAAAAGACCTATAAATTTCTATCAATTTATTTATTATCAATTTATTTTATAACAGAAGTGCTGTGTTTAATATTCATCTTTCCATCTTTTTTTACTTGGAAGCATCCTTCCATCAAAACTACTTTTGTTTCTTCCTACAATAAAACTTAACCCAATCCTTTTACCAATCAAATAAACACCACTCGATGGTGGTTTCCATTCTCGAAATTGAAATACACAACAAAAATATGAAATTTATTTCCCAAAAAAACACACTTTCTTGCAAAGGTTTCGATCAATTAAATAAAAAGAAAGTTAAAGCAAATTATAATTAATAACATGGTAGAAATATACAGTAAAAGCAAATCGACAACAAATGCAACAACAACAGGGATTTTGTTTTTGTACGGTGTTAGTATTATGTCAAACTCAGGAAATTAAAAAAAATAATGAAAACGTCAAAAGCACATATTTTTCAAATGATTGTCACATAGACTAATACTTATAGTAGACCTAATCATAGAATAATACATACCATAGAAGATTTTATTCGCTCAATAAATTAAACGTCATAGGTACGATGGAAAGTAAACATTGGATGGAAGAAAATATGGGTTCAATAATACCAGATGGTGGCAATAGTATACAGCGATCCACAAAGAACAACAACCGAATTTCGTGTTTTTGTGACAAACTAGTTGTGTTAAATACAATAAAAATGTATACCAACGATAAAAGTCAACAAAAAAGTGCAAAATATATTTAAATTGTTCAGTTCTACACCAAAACGACAGGAAAAAGTTAAGTGAACATATTTTGTAACTCCACCTGGTGTAAGATAATTTTAAATTTAATTGCTCTCATTTCCACAAACCTACGATGAAGAGTGTGAAATGAAACGTCAGATGAGAGAATAAGTTTATCTACGTATGTATTATTCTATGGACCTAATAGTTCTCTCAACAAATTTATGATATTTGGTCTGGTGTGATATTTACGTTCGATGTTGAAAAGAATAGCTTTACTAATACCAGATAGAGGCAAGGGTTCAAAACAACGAACAAAATAACAACAACGGCATTTCGTTTTGTGCGTTAAAATTATTGTGTTAAATACAACACAAATGTCTGCTAACAATATCAGTCAATAAAAAAGTTTAATACACATTTAAATTTCACAGTTTTTCACAAAAACGACATGAAATATTAAAGCAAGATGTTATTATAATTCCACCTGGTGTATGTCGCTTTTCGTCAAACATCTCTCTATCATACCGACCGCATCTAGAAGAGTGTGAAAGGAAACGTCAGACGAGCCAAATATTCTTTCTAATATGAGATTACTCTATGGATTGTCATCTGGCTGTTTCTTTATATAGGTAAGAGAAACACACACACAAGAAATATGTTTAAATCAGCTGTACAACTGAGTCTATCGAATATGTTTTTATAATTTTTTTTTTAAGTATGCAAGGTATATTTTTTCAGGGTCATTTTAAAGTGTAAACAAAATTTTAAAAAGACTGAAATAATAAATTCTTTAATCCCGAGAACAGCTCAATAGATTACCTAATGAAGTTAATAGGGGTAATTCGAATATAATATTGCATAATGTGCACTTGTGCAAAACATTTATTAAAGTAAATTTTTTAAATTTATATTTCTGTAACTCTGCAATGGAATAAGCAATATGTTTTGCAAACTTATTTATTTTGTTTTTGATCTACATATAATACTTTACATATTAGCAATAATTAAACCTAAATAGATTTATCGATAAATTTACGAGGTCCGTTTGAAAAAAATGTTCGCCACAAATTTGAAATTTGACCTCTGGAAACACCATGAAAGTTCAAAGAAAGGCCAACAATTTCTAAGAGAAAAATGTTTGCATGTATATTTGTAATAAAAATGTTTATCTTGTATTTTGTGTATTTTTGTAAAAGCTTTGAAGTAAGTTTACTCCATTTTTAGGACTAAATGTCGTGGGTGCCTGGCCGGTTTGCATCCGATGGAACAAATTTTTGCACGGATATTATTTTTTATTCCCAATCTATGTATGTACATGCGTCTGTTGCTTTGCATTCCCTTTGTTTTTTGTGGGAATAAAACAAAAAGTATTAAGCAAGAAGATAATGACACATGTGCTTGCACTTGTCTTTAAATAATTTTAAGTATTAAAATTATTTTAGACTAAAATTATTTATTTTAAGTATTAAAATTACTTAAATGAAATGAAATGAACGCTATTTTTTATTACCCAATGCATAAGTAACATTTACTAATGTGTTCATAGAAATCGAGCAGGTACCGTGTAACAAAAATGTGTTAACACATCGCAGTGAGTTCGAAAACTCATTGGAGTTTTTTCAAAATTATGATTTCAATCGTAAGGCCCACTATTGAGATTTACGAAAGAAATACAATATCGTTCAAATGGCTTCCACGACGTGCTTTACAATACCTCATTCTATCTACCCAATTTATCAGTAAATTTTCGACTTTTTTGGGCATCTATCTCGTGAACGACAGTCGATTTCGTGTTTTAAAGCCCCTATGGACTCACGATTGTTTGCAAAACACTTATGTATCTATCACGGCACCTCAGAGATAATAGTCTTACGGGTCAAATCGCAGCTGCGAAAAGGTCAATGGAATTCCGAGTTTCTGCTGATCGAAAAATATCAACTGTTATGTTGGCTGTATGGCACAAAGCGTCATCCTGTTGAAACCCTACATCGGCCATGTCATTTTCCTTTTCGGAACAGCAAATCGCTGCGCATAACTCGGTAACGCTCCCCATTGACGATAACGGCAGCTACTTGCTCGCTCATTTTCTAAGGAAAATAGGCCTGTGATGTCGCCATGACAAAAACCTCACCAAACAGTCACTCGTTGTGGAGCATCGGATTCTCCCCGACGACCTGTGGATTTTCTGAGCCCAAAATTTAACAATTCTGTGTGTTAACGTAGGTGAAGATGAACTTTACGGGGAAATATGATTTTTCAATAATAATTTCTATCCTCACCCAAGCGACCGTCATTCAATTCAGCGAAGCGAAAACGCATCGGATATTGATAAAGCTTCAGTTCTTGCCCTGATTGGATTTAACAAGCCTTGAGACTGAGGTATTTAAGCAATATTTTGCGCAAAGAAGTGCGAGGAATGTACAATTGCGGTGACTTGATGTTGATGGCTGTTCGAGAACACTTTCAGCTACAGCGACAACATTTTCATCTGATTGCGCTAGACGAGCAAGTACTCAAGTCCTTTTCTCCAATACTTACTCGGACTGACGAACACAATCTGCGTTGATGGCACTCTATTTCTGTCGCATTTATTTCGTCGATTTCTTACGGTTCCAAAATTCTGTTTGGAAGGAAAGTTTTCAATATTTCCCAATTTACCTCGAGCGATAAAGTGACCCATTTCGTGAATGTCTAACCTTTACGTAATACCCTGTCATTTCAAAGATGTATAATTACTTCTTTATCGTTACTTAGCGCATGTAGATTTTTTCAATAACACAGTGACCAAAAAAAGAATGAAGTAGAAATTCCCGGGAAGTGATACTATTTTTCTGATAGGTATTGCCGAGTACAACTAGAATCCGCATTTGAAATTTGCCAGTCACCTCAGAATTTTGAGGTACGGGTAAACAACCGGTTTTTCGTACCTCTATGCACTTATAGGCCAGTAACTTACTTGACTTACTTAACGACAAAGAATTACGCGCAACAAAAAAACGACCTCGGCAACATATTGCAGGAACCATATACATGACTGCAAGCATTGTGTTTGCAAATGTGGCTTTGTTTGTTGAAAATTGGTGACAAAAACCTGACAGACAACAAAGGAACAAAAACGCATCAGATTTTCAATTCATGAAAACAATGCTTGCAAACGTAAATATGGTTCCTGCAATACTTATATGTTGCTTGGGCCGTTTGTTTTCATCGTGTAATTCTTTGTCGTTGCTTAGCGCATCTAATGCATTCATTAATACAATGTTCAAAGCAGATCCGATGGAAAAATGACAAGCAGTTTATAATATTATTAGAAAAATTCAACAAAATACCGTAATACCCGAATTATTGGTGAATTCGGGACCACTAAACCTCTTCCGAAAAGTCTTGAAAAAATCTCAAAAATACTTTACCGTACAAGCTTTTCAATTGAATCATGAAATTCGAAAGGGCTCATCTCCGATTTTCGGCCATTTTTTTTTTTTTCTATATTTGTCATGGGAAAGGTTAGACGCATTTATGATGAGTGATAGGGGCTAAACTCTGGACGCTTTCAGTTTGAAAATGAAGTGGTTGTTGCAGAATATTTTTCGAAAAGGTCCCACCTCTGTGACATGAGCCCTTTTCGAAGAACAGACGCTGAGGCTACCCGGGTGATGTGAACTTTGCTTGCTGTTGAAACTTAACTGACAAGCACACAAAAGTTCCAACGAAGTTGCATCTTTCTTAAGTGACTACGCTGAAAACTATGCTTCCTTAAATACAAATGAATTTCACTTATCTTGTGGCGGATGCCCCGGACAAAACCGGAATCATGTGGTTATTAATTTTTTGTTGGCAGAAAAAACAATATACACCTCCTCTATTCAATAATTGTGATCGCAATTTCGCAACAATAAAAAGAAATATTCGTCGGGTAGATCGACTGTTCACCCATAGTCAGTATGTTGAACTTATAAAGGGTTCATCAAAAGTTGATAAATTTAGCATCCGAACGGTGGAAACCGCTGGCATCATTGACTTTAAAAAGTGGGCCAGTGCAAATTTCAAACAACTTCCGCTGTCAGATCGCAGTTATGGTAATAATGTACCTCGGAACCATAAGGTCTCCTTTCACGTATCAAAATTTAACCATTTTCAGTTCGATCACAACAAACCTGGGTGCGTGATTGCTCGTCAGTATATTGACAGTGATGTGGTGATTGAAACTTCCAATAAATCTTTTAAAACTACAGGACCTGAAGAAACTGGAGCAATACATCCCAGCTGGATATGAGACTTTCTACAGGGATATCTTGCTTGACATGGCCATCAACAGCATTAGCAGAGCCTACAGAAGAGGATTTTTTGAAGTTACAATAGTCAAATACTTCTTCAATACATTAGTTTTAATTTTTTCTATTAACTGTACTCATGTACTATTCATTAGAAAATGTTCTAGTAATCGTTTTCAATAAATGGTGTTCTTTTGAATTAATTATCGAAATACACTTATCACTACCCTATCTATTGGTATTGTCGTAAACTTTGAAAAGGGTCCACCTCGGAAAATTTCTTTTCTTAATCCTTAGGTTGCTGAAATCGATATTCGCATGGTTACGTGGCCATTCGTTCATGGTCTTGGCACTGTTTGAAGGTACGAAAAATCAGTTTGATCCAATAAGCTGGGTGGTTGATATTTAGTTTTTTTCGTTTCCTGAAAACTTGGGATTTTCAGACATGAGCCCTTTCCGAATTTTATGATTCAATTAAGCTTGATCAGCTATGAAAATTGAAAAAGAATTTTTTTTGGAACACCCTACGCTATAGGGATAACATTATGCGGGCGTGTTATCTCAAATCGTAGGCCGTCGGTGGTGCAATGGGTAGTGTACGCACCTCTAGTACTTGAGATCCTGGGTTCGATCCCTGCTCTGACCACTTTAAAATTTCTTTCGACGGCGGTCACCTCGCATAGTGACGGCGACACTACCGAGTATTTAGCCATGAAAATGCTTCTCAAAAATACCGTTCGGAACCGGTGTAAAACTGTAGGTCCCAACAGTGAGTATAAAAGTAGAAAGCGCACAGCTCACCGCTTGTGAGAAGCTCTCCCCAATTCCTTCATGGGATGTTATCACAAATCGCTACTCGGTTTTACCCCTGCCTTTTACTGGCCAAAGAAGATTTGTGCTGAGAGTTAGGGCTATATTTCCGAATTTACATCAATAAATCCACAACAAGTCGAAATTAGCCACTGTAACCTTCGGCAATATTGTAGCACTCTCCTCATTTTCATGATTCTTTGTAATATGCCTGTTTGGAATAAATATAATAATACTCTATAAAATGACGAATCTTCCAAGCAAAATTTAAATATTTTATTTTTTTTTCCGGTTGCTCGTGGTAGAGAAATTGGGGTAAATTTCTTCGAAGAAATTGTAGCTTACAAATTTCTTGACAACTACCCAAAACACATTGGCTACTGAAAAAAATTTATTTTTAGGTCATTGGCCAAGCCCATATTTAGCACTCACTGATACATTTATCAACGTTGCTGGATTTTTTTATTTTGTAATAAAAAATGTTGCTTCAGTTCAAACTCTTGACGTCAAAAAATCAAATTTTTGGAACACTGCAGATGTTCAGTTTCGCTCCTGAATGGCTCAATTGTGGCCGAGGGCCGTCACTCTACCACGACTGAAGGGATTTAACCCTGTAACCGTAGACAACCATCGGAAGTATTTTTTAACGAAATTGCATACTTTTTCTCTTGAGCTGCCCTAATAAAACGCATATGACTTTCGTAGTTGTATGAGCAAATCATGATAGAATGTTCGTACCGTGGTCAAAATTGATTTTCGCATAAACTCACCTAACTCTTTACTTCATGCTGCAAATATGATAAGAAACTCCCGAGTAAAACTAATTAATTAACTCATGCCTATTTTTTGGATTACGTTTAACAAAGCACCCAGTTGACTATACTACTCTCTGATGTTAAACTAGGTAAGAGATATTTATTATTTATGCCTTCGCTGTATGTGACTTCAAGAACCGCAAAGCTAATGAAATTGTCACTGGCATTGTCTCTTTTATAAATATATAAAATGAAACCACATAAAAGACTGATTTAACTCAAATTGATTGGAACCTTCTCATAGAAACAATTTGTTATACAGGGTGATTCAGGAAGTTCCGGACAAATTTCTCCAGAGTATTCCTTGGCTCATTTCATGAAGAAAAGTCCACTAGGACCATGTTCGAAAATGCAAGGGTGCGAAATGGCAGCGGGTTCAAAGTTTTCGGATTTGCGGTCGGAGGGTAGTAGGGTAAAGTTGCTAACTTCTGAGCCAGTTGTCGGATTTTTTTGTTTTTGGGCTTGTTGGAAAGGTCTTTAAGAGGCCTTTCAGAAAGGAATACGCTGGAGAAATTTGTCCGGAACTTCCTGAATCACCCTGTATGTTTCATTTTTACTCTCGACATTGCTTTGTTGCAGATTCTTCGTTTTTTTTATTGTTATTTCGATGTTTGATATAAATATAAAATTAAATTGATAGAGTTAGAGATAAATAGAATTTATTGGAACGGAGTTTGTTAAAACATTCTTTATTTATTTAAATAAAATATTAAAATGTTATACTAATAATTGCAAATAAAATGTTTACGAAGAACATGCATATGTCGTCAATGAATTCTCTCCATCGCTATCTGTCTCGGACAACGAAGTTAATTTTATTCGTTGATATTTTTTGGAGATCTATATTATTTTCTTATATAACTTATTATAAATTGGTTAGTTTATTCCAATTCGACTTTAATTTCTATATCATTGTTAATTTTTATTCATGGTTGTTCAATTATTTAGTTTAAAAAATCCCAATATTTCGATGCAAATGTTCTTTTATGACATCACCAAAAAAACATCATGCAATATTTTTGGTACTACAAGCTTTCAGGGTCTGATACATTTTTCTAAGTAAAAATGGTTGGTATTTCGTTGGAAAAAATCAATGAGTGTTCGAACTCACGGGCGATGTGTTAACACCTTTTTTTACACGGTACCTCTTCGATTACTATGAATACATTGGAAAATAAAAACACAGAATAGTTTTTGTGCTGAAGGCTCTTTCGCTGTTGCACTTTTTTCTTACATGTGTTCTATCATTAGATTTAATATTGTTAAAATAAATAAAGCAATATTTGGCCCACTGAAATATTTGACCCACTGCTTGTTTTAATGCTGGAATACAAGTGAATAAAAACCAATATTTAGCTCACTGAACTAATTGTTGCTGTTTTGTCATAAACAGAGCGACGATAAAAAATACCGAATAGTATAGAGGACTTATTGCACTCTTTTTCCGCTCTCATGTAGAGAATCTTAGTATAAGAGAATAAACGAGTCTCATCCTCTTCATAGAATATTTAAATATAAATGCCTCATTTCGACAATGTTTGGCTTGTTCTTTTCATCCACTATATACTAGAAGTGTATACTGTTCGAAAAGAAAACATCGCTTTTAAGCAACATTAATTTGACAGCACTTTTGTCGACTGTCAACCGTAGCAGTTGGAAAATAGAAATATAGAACATTTACCCGAATGTATTTGTTTCTTTATTTTTCACCGTAGCTGTGTCAGAGCTTCTGGCCTAGGGCGTACATTTTTTCCTACAAATCGATAGAACGTGAGTTCAAACCTCAGAGAAATTAAAATATTTCTCGTACTAACATAACTCATTTACCAGCAATATTAAATAAATAAAATCATTAAAATATAGTTAAAAATTAAACTTAAAATTAAAAAGATATGCGACTTAACTAGGATTCGAACCGAAATCTCGCGGTTGTTAGTTGCATGTGCTACCCATCAGGCCACCTTTGAATTTCAAATGGCGAGACTATACTTGAGTACAGAGTCCGCGTGATTTAATGTGGTTCTCGACGTGAAGTCCTTAACCACAGGTGAAAACCGCCCCACCAAGAACATGTTTGATACGACTGTTAGCGTCGCCCGTGAGATATCCGTGCTACCCCGCATAGAGGAAGAACAAACGCCGCGTATTCGCATATCCGCCAGCGCGACTTCTTTCTTCCGTCCACTAGCTACCAATTGAGCAAACTCTCTGTACATGAGCTACTCCTCCTTGGTAAAGAGTGAGGTACTATCCAAACCTCTTCCGTGATAAGGGCCACGGACCCCATATTTCGAGGATATGCACCTGCCTAGCATACTTCGTTACAATATACTTGAGTACAGAGTCCGCGTGATTTAATGTGGTTCTCGACGTGAAGTCCTTAACCACAGGTGAGCACCGCCCCACCAAGAACATGTTTGATACGACTGTTAGCGCCGCCCGTGAGATATCCGTGCTACCCCGCATAGAGGGGCAGCCAAGAGATCAGGAATAGGAAGCCTTACACCATTGGTATACACGATTACGTGGGAGAACAAACGCCCCGTATTCGCATATCCGCCAGCGCGACTTCTTTCTTCCGTCCACGAGCTACCAATTGAGCAAACTCTAAGGTACTATCCAAACCTCTTCCGTGATAAGGGCCACGGATCCCATATTTCGAGGATATGCACCTGCCTAGCATACTTCGTTACAAGTAACTGATATACAAGGCAACTACATAGCCTCTACCAGCGATTTTGGTGGCAACCACAGCCAGCACGATCTCCCACAAGGGGGCCAACACCACCCGTGCTACCCGATAGGCATACTCTCTGGTCCGAGTTTCGCAGTGAAGCTGCTTCCAATTTTTACTTTGTACTAAGTAGGCGACCGGTCACCCCCGGCGACAAAAGCATCAATCGTGAAACAATTCTACAATATCAACACCAACAACAACATCATGTGACATTGCCATTTAAATGCTAAAAATTGCAATATAAACGGTCTAATAACTACAGTCAGACGGCTGCAGCTTTCTCACCGTGGGAGCAAGGCTGTTTCCACCTCTTCCGTTCAATAACAGCGACCAGCAGCCAATCTTCAGGCTTCGCCCGATGATGCCCCCGTGGGTCACAACAACAAGACACAAACTGAAAGGGCACGAGTTCGAGACCTTCCACGTGTCAATCCCAAACAGCACACGGTACCAGAAACAGGCCTCTGGTCAGACCTAGCGGCTAATCCACTTCCATATTCGACTCCGACGAAGTCCGGGACTGGCAGTCCCTGTGTTCGCAGGGTTCAGCAGTACCGACAACGAGATCCTAAACGGCTGAATAACTAGCTTGAAAAAGCCAGGATCACGAAAAATATTTAACCACTACAAAAGGGAGACACCGATAGAGACCAGTGAAACCCACAACAACAACTAAACCGTCCTAGCGCGCCGACTCGCGAAAACACGAGAGGCAAACCACGTTGCCACACACAACGCATCCGAAGATACTTGAGTACAGTAAAATTTGAGTCTGTTTCACGGAACGCTGAAACGGCGAGACTATACTTGAGTACAGTAAAATTTGAGTCTGTTTCACGGAACGCTGAAACTCTTGAAACTAAAAAAATGTTTACAAGTTCACAAATTCACATATTCATTTATTTAACTTTTTTGAAACCCGACAACTCTACTATCCACTGCTCGACTTATAGTGGAAAATTATCGACTGTAACACTTTTCATTTGCATGGGGAAACGCGTATACTGGGCGAAAAGAACGAGTCTGGTATTACATAAAACAACACAAAAAGCATAAGAGTTTCAAAAGGCATCAACGTTTCACATCAAAGTTATGAATCGACCAGTAATGAGAAAGATTAATTCGTTTTGAATCATTCGCCAGATGGCGCCAGTGCTTTTGAGTCATACAATTCGTTCCATGATTTCTCTATACAATTCAATACTCTTTGGCGACGACGACCTGCTTGTTTGTCGCAGCCGCTACACCAATACCGTCACACTTATTTTCAGGTAGACTATTGTTGTACCTATAACCAATTCGATGTCAGGTTTCCCAAGAGAATAGAGTGGGATAAAGGAGAATCACTTACAGGTTTTGACACCAAAGTATTGACGGACGGATCCAAAATGGAATGTGGTACCGGTTCGGGTGTTTTCTCCGAAGAGGCAGGCCTCAATTTATCATTCAAACCATCAAAGGCCATCAAAGAAGCCTGCGCCGCACTTATACTAAGGCGAAGAACAGACCGCATTGGAATATTTGTAGATAGCCAAGCGGCTCTCCTATCACTCAAATCTAACAACACTGCATCTAAACTCGTTAGTGAATGTGGGGAAAAGCTTGTCGAGCTAGGTCGGCTGGCCAATGTGGTTCTTACGTAAGGGTTTTAAGGGTCTCCTAAGGAACGAAAAGGCAGCTAGGGCAGGATCCTCTTCCACCGAACTACATATGGTGTCAGTCGCAACGCCTATACGGTTGGTCAAAAAGGTATTTTCCAGCATTACCTTGAACGAGCGAAGACCAGATGGGATAGGACGGAAACGTGCCGCATATCCAGAAACACATGGCCAGAATATAACATTCACCGGACTAACTCCCTGATTAGCCATAATCGGGGAGACATATCTAGGCTAACCGGGCACTGACCAATCGGTAATCACGCAAGATGGTTGAAGCTGCCATATAATGACCACTGGGTCACTGCGATGGAGCATCTCCTCTGCAGTTGTCCTGTGATGAATAGACGCCTGAAGACTATGGCCGTCCCTTCATGCATAACCTTACCGAGATACACGAGATAGATCTACGGGATCTAATGAGGCATCTCCTATTAACAGGCTGGATATTGACACGGTACTTTGGACCTTCCGGAGTGATGTGGTATGCAAAACGGTGTCTCAAGACACTAATTGATGCTAAATAGTATCTTTAGCAACCAGCAAAACCAACCAACCATTATTGTACAGCAACCACGTACGTGATGCTAACGCTGTGTGTTGTTTGCATTTGTTCACTTTGATTGATTGCCCTACCCGTGTCTATAGATGTTAACACATTAAAAAAACAAATATGAGCGTTTTGGTCAACATGGGTTTCAATACGCATTTTTTGGGAGCCTCACGATTGAAATTCCAAATCCGCGTTTTCCAGTGCATCGTACTTTGCAGACGTTCATGATTCCAAGTTTATGATCAAGATTTTTTCATATAAAGTTTGACGGCATTCCACGACGGCAGAAGCCGCTGACGAGTTCATTCACAACCAAATGCAAAAGCATACCTATTATCACCTACTGCTATTGCCTGAACAACAATACTTGTCCTTTTGCATTAAAAATTGTAGCCTAATTCACATTCAAAAGTAAATTATTTAACTCAAATTTTCACAGAACTAATTGCTGAGAAACTTTAAAATATTAAAATGAATCCCTCGGGTAGCAGCGGTAGTAATAATTCTGACTTGAATTACGGATTTTTAATGATTGTTTAGTACCTGACAAAAAATCAACACTTGTAAGCACCTAACCGCGCGTTAGGGGTTTTCTGATAAACGAATGGCTGATTAGGTTTTCAAACAGCCAACACAAGTGTGCATAGTTCATATTTTATTTAGTTTTCATTCGAAACAAATCTCATTCAGAAAGTTTTATTTAGCTTTGCAATTTTACAGACTTCATTGCATTTCCTGAAGGGTTAATGCAGTTCTGTCAAATAAAATTCTTCCACACGTCGGCTACCGGCATAAACTGTCCGGAAAATAAATTAAAAAATCTTCCTCCTCTTAAGGTATATAACACTTCAGAAAGTAATTTTATAAACTTTAACTCTTTAATTACTTCTGAGTATAATGACAGGAGTAAACGAAAGACCAACGGACATTGCAGAATTACAGTGGGAGAAGAGAGAGCATCGTCTAGTGCCTTAAAATATTTTGTGATTTTCTAAGAACTTTTGAGAAAATCAAAAAAGTTTATATTTGAACAACATTAATGTTTTAAGTTTTCTGCTTTTCTAGTCACACTTGTTCTTTATTTTCCTTAATTTTAATTACATACCACAAATGAACTATTTGGCGTAGAGGAGCAGGGAAATAACTACGGCAACAACAAGAAGTGCAGCAGCAAATAGAGATGCATAAAATGTTTCCAAGGAAAGAAATATACAGAAAGGACATACTTTCTTGCAGGAATGTATATTCGTGTCGGTATGTAGTTATGTGTATAAGTATATGGCATTTGATGTTTGGTCAAACATTCTTAGGAAAACAAACTTTACCTGCAGGAAATGCTCTTTAGCGGAATATACCATAAGTATTCTGCAAGAAGTTTGAATACTTTCGCACTTCACGACATTCTAAAGTATAAAGGCAGTAAAATATTTACAAAGTAATGATGATAATGAAGAATTTCTCGTGACTCACAACCAGGTCACTAAAAGTAATTAAAGGATAGTTGATAATTTCTGAATTGAGTAAGAGAAAATATATTCGCAAATGTTAATGTATGAGAAATTCTAGCAAATAAATATATTTAAAATATTTCCGGAAATGAAAAATGGCGTGGATTTTGTTGCAAAATAGACACTCAGAAAATTAAATTCAGGGGAATAACTCTTTCGACACCGGCGACATCAACACCGTCAACTTATACCAGATGTGAGGACATAACCTGGCGTTCACTCGAGACAATTTTACGTAGACAATTGCAATACATTCAAGCTTGTTTACGAATACTTCGAAACTTCTCTCACTGCCTTCGTCACTGTCTCTGATTTTTCAAAGACAGTAAATTCGTCAAATGGTTTGATGTAAGCGGCCAATTCGGTAACGTTCCGTTGTGGTCTAAGGAAAAAATCGAAACATACTCGAAAAAGACCGCACAATTTGGAAAAGCGTTTTTTTTATAAGGTTTTGGTAAATGATATTGAATTCGTATTGTCTTTATAATTCTCTGGACGCCTGCACGCTCAAAAATGTATCTTATTTAGTTATTTGGATGCAAATATAACGTGTTTCTCGCTTGTTGCAAATATAGAATACTTGTGCCCAAACACTTTGTATTTGCTATTCAATATAACATGTTTGGGATATAATATTTAACAGGTTATAATATATGATCTAATGAAAACAAAAGCGTGAAAACAAAAAAGCAGCAGATCTTCAATTCACGAAAACAAAGAATGCAAACATTTACATGGTTCCTGCAATCTGTTGCTGTGGCCGATATTTGTCAGCGTGTACGTTACACAAACTTTTCTCTGTTCTTTATTTTATTTTTGTTGACTATTTGACAACCAGTGAGCTGTGCCCTTTATAGTTTTATACTCACTGATTGGGACCTACAGTTTTACACCGGTTCCTATCGGTATTCTGAGAAGGTTTTTCATGGCTAGGTACTCGATTGCAACACCGACGGCCACCTTAGTTTATATTCTGTCGTGGACATAGCTCAAAGCCTTCATGGGATGTTATGGGACACGATTTTTTTTATATAGCTGTTGGTTCCAACGACGTGGGTACTCGCCATTTTCTTTAATAGGACCATATGTTTTACGGAGAATTTTTTTCTCGAATACTCCCAAGTGTTTTGCATCTGCTTGCGGACAGGACAAGCAAAATGAGAGTCTCATACAAATGGACTTTTGTCTGTCGAGCGAGGGTTCTGTTATTAAACTGCCTGCTGAGCCCAGAATAGAATAAATTTGCAAGCACAATTCTCTTCATTATATTCACGGCGGCTCCAATGTAGATAAATTCATTTACCACTTCGTAGTTAAATCGGTGACGACCACTTCGAGAGGTTTATCCATTCGTTGACACCATAAATTTAGTTTTGCACACATTAACAGCACGATCCACCTTTGCTGATTCTTTTTCGATTCTTGAAAATACTGCAGTAACCTCTCGCAAATTTCGCCCAATGATACCTATGTCGTCAGCATACGCCAACATCATGTGGCTTTTCGTATTGATGGTTTTGTTACTATTTACTGCAGCTTTATCTCCTTTAAGATGTTAAAGAGATTGCACGAAAGTGTGTCGCATTGTCTCACTCCTGGTTTGGTATAGAATGGTTCGGTGAGGTCTTTTCCCACCTTCACTGTTGATTTGGATATGGTTCACTGGTTCACTGTTGGATTTGGTTCACTGTTGATTTGGATTTGGTTTCTTTTTCTTACTTTTCACAGAATTCGCCATCATTTCATGAATCGAAAAATATAGCTCGGCTAAGTTCGGAATAGAGCGATGGTAATAATTTACCATACCTATAAATTTCTGCAATAATTTAACGGATCCAGGTCTTTCAAAATCTCGAATCGCAGAAACTATTTCTAACAACGGTTTAATGCCCTGTTCGAAATATTATGTCCTAAAAAATTTATACTAGGTACGAAGACCCAGTGCTGTCTGCTTTCGCACAAGCGGACAGCTGACCCAGTCGTATCGTCATTATCAATGGATGGTGTGGATATTGAGGAATCAGACGCTCTTGATGTTCTGGGCATGAAAATACAATGTGATGCTCGCTGGGCAAAACATGTATTTGAAGTGTCGAAAGATGCATCGAAGTGCCTAGGCTTTTTAAAGCGGTGCAAGAAGTACTTCACTCCATCTGATCTCCTTAATACCCACACCACCTACATCAGGCCGCGAATGGAATATAACTCCCATATATGGGCAGGTGCTCCAAAGTCATCTTTGGAGTTGCTGGACCGTGTACAAAGGAGAGCAAAGGTGTTGATAGGGGACAGTAGGGTGTCCAGCTCTATTGCCTCCTTTGAGCATCGGCGTAATGTGGGTTGCGTGACACTGTTCTATCGGTATTTTCACGGTGCGTGTTCCTCGGACATCCGTCAACTTATACCAGATGTGAGGACATTTGTCAGAAGTACGCGGCTTTCAAGGAACTCCCATCCGTTTACTATCTATTGGCCAGTCGACCGCACAACACACTACAGAGAAAATTCATTCTTCAGTCGTACGGTCCGTATGTGGAATAAACTTCCCACTTCCCGCAAGTGTATTTCCCGCCATTTGTGACATAGTACAGCGATTCAAGGCAAATGTAAATAAGCACTACTCCCTCTTTCCACCCTCCTCTACCTAAATTTCCGTCGCCAGCACAATGCATTGCATTTATAGGGGGCATCCCCTGAGTGCTGGTCTTAAAAAAAAAAAAAAAAAAAAATACACATTTGTCCGGCTTTATGATCCATATTTTTCTAAACGCTTAGAAACTATAAGTATACAGTGACTTCCAAAACTGTGCAGAAAAAATATTTTTTTAGCATTATTATAATTATGATCCATATTATAAATGAAGAATTTTCTTTGTGTGAATTTTTATACTTGTTGATACACTAGTAACATAACGTGGGCATCACTCAGAAAAAAAAACATTTGCGTGATCCCGTTATTTATCCCGTTTTCTTTTTATTTTGGTGAACACTTCTGTTACAAATGAACATTTGAGTTTCTTCGGTGGTTGGACGTGGTTGTAGCAATCAAAGAGAAGCGTTAAAGTAATTTTCGACCAGCATCATTTAAATACAAGGTATTTTCAATATATTTTAATAAAGGCAATACATTAATATACTTTAGTTTTGTAGTAGAAACTATGCCTAAAGTTGAATCAGCCGCAATAAGAAAAGCTATTGAAAATGACATTATAAATGGCAAATCAGTACGTGAAATTGGTAGAAAATATGAGGTATCAAGAGGGCTAGTGTCAAAACTCCGGCAAAAGTTCTCTGACCTTTCTGGGAAAAATATAGGTGGACGACAACCAAAGCTGGACGGTCATACAAAGAGATTGGTAAGACGTCTTGTTGTGTCTGGAGCTGTTGAGAATGATACAGAGGCCAATAAGGAATTGAGAAAGTCTCTTCAAATTAATGTGTCCAATCAGACAATACGTAGATGCCTCAAAGAGTGCGGAATGAAAGCAAAAAACAAAAATCAAAAAGCCGCTTTTATCAGCCAAGCGCCGTAGTACGCGTCTCAAGTTCGCAAATAACACCTGAATTGGACACCTGAGCAGTGACGTTTAGTAACATGGTCCGACGAAACAAAAATAAATCGTCTAGGATCGGATGGTTGTGTGTGGTCGTGGTATAATCCAAAAGTAGGCATCACGTCGCATAATATTCAACAAACACTAAAATTTGGAGGAGGTTCGTTCATGATATGGGGTTGCTTCCAGGGAGATAAGCTAGGAATTATCTGAAAAAGCGAGGGAATAATGAAAGCAGAACATTACATTCAAATTTTACGGGATTCCTATCTGCCAAGTTTGGAAGTTTTTGGGTGTGAACCGGGCGATACTCCATTTATGCAAGATAATGACCCAAAGCATATAGCCAAGGTGACAATGAAGTAGATCCAGGATAACAATATTAAACGTTTGGATTGGCCTCCTCAATCTCCGGACCTTAATCCGATTGAAAATCGTTGGAATATTTTAAAAAAGAAAGTTATAATGAGAAGTCCAGTTCCACAAAACCTAGAAGAGCTTTGGGCTGTGGTAAATGAAGAAGAATGGTCCAAAATTGACTCTGTTTTATTACGAAACTTCATAAATAGTATGCAGAGAAGACTACAACTTGTCGTTAAGGCCAGAGGCGGTCACATAAAATACTAAGATATATATATATTTTTACCTCAAATTTAAAGTTTTCCTTGAGTTACAAAAGTGTTCAAAACAATTGCTTTTATTTTTCTAGTCTACTTTTACGAAAACAAGTTTTTTTCTCATTTCTTATCTATTGTGTTATTAATCAATGTGTAGTGAATTAAACTCTCAATGAAATAAATTGTTTTGTTATATAACAAAAAGTCTATACGAATAAATTTTTTTTCAAGGTTTTTATGAACAGTTTTGCAAGTCACTGTATATAAATGCTCCAAATGTTCCTCTTCAGACCCACTAGCAATTAGCACATCATCAATATACACAAAAACCAAGTCCAGACCACAAAACACCTGGTTAATATATCTTTGAAAGGTCTGTGCAGCGTCCCAAAAGGCGTCGTTACTGCCGTCTTTTATGTATCCCCCTCCGCCATTGGTAGGCCTGAACCAGATCCAATTTTGAAAAAATCTTTTTATCCCTAATGTTCATATTTAAGTCTTGAATACTGTGACCACGTTCAAACGTCTAAAAAACTCCACATGGGCGCCATTCGTGCGAATACTTCTGGGGAACTAAATGCAACGCAGATGGTGTACATGAGTTAGACGGCCTACAAATTCCTGACTGAAGCAGGAAATCGAATTCTATCTCAGCACCCAAGAATCTGATAGGGTCCAAACGCCTCGGTTTCACAAATGGTTGAGGTCCGTTAGTAACTAGCCGATGTACTGTTGAATGCTTCACCGGTTGCGAGTAGTCTGGCTCTGACGTCATGGGGGGATAACTTTTCAATAACTGCTTGTAGTGATTGTCTACTGCGAATACGTTTGGAAGTGATATGCCACAAACCTGTGTACAAGCACTGAATGAGAATTTGGTGAGAGGATCGATAAGGGATTTATCCTTGACATCATATTTATGCAAAAAATCACCGCCTATTATTCGTTTTTCCGTATCTGCGATAGTAAATACGAACGGAAATACCCGACGCAAGCCTAAGTCTTCATTCATCATCTTCTTACCATACGTGTTAATAGTTGAACCGTTCGATGCTGCCAGCACTACATCGGAATGCCTCCGATATCCTGAAATATCAACCCCGCTATCTATCAAAAAATGTAATCTATTAGTCTTGTCAAACAAAAATAGGCGACGTGTCAAAGAGGATAAACATCCATTGTCGGTCGCCGCTACAATGGAACCTTCCAGTTTACCGATCGCTTCCCATCTTCAGAAAAGTCGCAAGGTTTTTCGCACTTTGTGGTAATACCTATATTGGAATCGACACAACTATCTTCTATTTCGCGATTTTTCGCGTGACCTTGAACTGTTTCTGTTTGATCTATAATGATAACCGTGCAACTTATCCCCCATAGAAAAAATTTCCAAGGACAGATTCTTAACACTCTCACAAATATTAGCTGTGGCCTGTACCAGATTTTCGACTATTATCTCCAGGTTTGAGGCGTGTACCGGATTCAATGTATTATTTGATTGTCCAACTCTCGCTACTTCATCCACTTGCAGTAAATCCCACAAGTTGTCCGTCAACGCTACATGTTTATTATTTAAGACGGCAGGATCGCCAATTGTAGGAACTTCGGGTACAACAAATATCACTGTTTGTAATTTTTTAAGTCATGGAAATGTAACCATATACGGACACAACAACGTGATAAAAGACCAAAAAAAAAGATCCGTGTCTCCCAGTTTTGCCCAAAGTCATGTTTTTTTTTTATGGGCCCCCAAAGATTTGGGGCCTCGGTGTCATTTTTGCAAAAAAGTGATCATTTTGTCAGGCTCATATCTTGCAAACAGTTCGGAATTTTGATTTACTCTCTGAGGGAAATTTGTACGAATATTTTTGTTATTATTTTTGTAATAGATAGCATAGTATCTCAATGATGAAGTAAAGAAAAAAATTAAATTAAAAAATTTCCGTGAAATTTTTCACTTTTGCGGCTACCTAAACGCTACCTAAGCGCTGCCTAGACGGTGTTAAGTATCATTCCTAGGAAGTTCATATGTTGTAGAAAGTTGTTTACTGAGAATTTAGGTACATTCTTGTAGTTGATTGTTTCTTTGAATTTTAAACGCATAGCTTACCCATGGAGCTGAACAGGGAAAACAGTTTAAAAAAAATGTTGACCTTGAAGATGAAGTGTTTTTGATTTTAGATGTTCACAGTTGTGTACTTTTTGAAAGAGCTGCAACTTTCCCTCAGGGAGTAAATCAAAATTCCGAACCGTTTGCAAGATATGGGCCCATAAAAAATAGTGCATGACTTTGGGCAAAACTATGGGACACGGGTCTTTTTTTTGGCCTTTTCTCACTTAGTGGTGTCCGTGTATGGTTATATTTTTTCGTGTTGCACTGTGTATTTAACAAAACTTTATTGAACAATGAACAAACGGTGAATGAAAATTTTTGAACGAAATTTGACTGCATTAACATTTAAAATGGATTGAAAACTATAATTCAATAATATAACTGTCATCTCGAAGACTCCCAGTAGCGTTTGATGATCATGCGCTATGACCCAGTATTCTGCGCAATAAAACAAGACAGGTAGTATAAGAGTCTGATATAGTTGGAGCTTCATTTCTCGAAAGAGCGTCTTATCTCTGAATTGCTTGCTTAGCCCGAAATATTACCCGAAAGTGGCAGCAATATTTCTCAGCCGGAATATTTTAAACAAATTTTTTTCACCAGACTAATTAGTATAATTTAGTTATAATCTTTTACTCTGAAAAATAAATTGTGTGAATTTATGTGTTTGCTGTGGTCGTTTATATAAATTGAGTATCTATAAATCGAATAGATAAATAAACAGAATACAGAAAAACTATCCTGAAATATGTAACTGAACATTTGTGTGTGGGTATGCGTGTGACGGTAGAAATCGCTATAAAAATTTTCGTGTTTTGGTGTTTATTTGGATTCGAAGTCAATGAAAACGTAGAAGTCAAAGAAACAAAGTATTTCAAGTAAGACGAACATAAAAAAACAACAATTTACCGTACAATCAAATCAAACCAATTGAAATTTTAACAAATTTGGTTGCAATAAAAAAAAGAGCAGTTGAAGAAAATGCTTACATAGCGATTACTAGCTTAATGATGGGGAGATATGGCGCTACAATTGAATGACAGAACCCTCAATACAACAACAATTGCATAAATTAAGAAACAATGATGTGGTTGTATGTTAAAGAAAGTTATGAACATACATACATATATAGATCAATTGCTGTGATGAACCCCATAGGGGAGTAGAGGTTATTTGTATGGTAAGTACAGAGATACGTATACGCATATCTTAAATAGAAATCTTAATAATAAACTCCTTATTTGACCTTAATTCAATGGCCACAATAACACTCAGCCCCTCGACTATCTCAATCTTTCTCCAGACGAGGGGAATGGATCAACTATATATTTAGCAAATTATAAATAAATAATTTCAAACACACTTCACCACATGCATTGCAGCAATGAAACAAAATCATTGCAGCAATGAAACAAAATCATTGCAGCAATGAATTAAGTTCATAGCAGCAATTAAAGAAATTCATAGCAGCCATGCAAAAAATCGTTGCATTAATGAATGAAATTCATTGCAGCAACAACCATTCATTAATCGCAGTGACGAAAAATTTGCAATTGGTGAACACATTTTCGTAGCGGGAAAGTTTTTGGGGTGATGAACATATTCATCCCTGTGATGTTGCTTTCCATCATCAGTGTAGTATAGTCCATCAGCACCAGCAGCTTTGCTGGCAACTTAATTCTCTAAAATTTCTATTAGAACAATGGAATTTGAAATTTATACGGATTGAACAACCGAAATTGGTACCAAAGTCGGTTGAAGTAACCGAATGTGAAATCAGTTTAGGTGCAACAACCGAATTAGGCATCAATTCGGTCTCAGTAACAATATTGTCGATATCAATATTTTTATGTGGTCATAAAGAAATGTGAGTAAAATAATGGTCTTAGAATTGAAAAGTTTTATTTTTCAGAAAATGTTTTGAAATTTTACAAGATCGGTCGTTTTAGATATGCTGCAATTGTCTGTCTATAACATGGTTTAGGACACAATTCAACATATACAAAACGTGGGTGATCCTTGATGCTCGGGACTTCAAAAAGGTCGGAAGTGGCATGTAAAACAAATTTCTTACCCCAAAAATTACCCCATAAAGGGTCTCTGACTAAGAATGCACTTTTTAATTTTAAAACAAAATCACGTAGTTTTTGAGATAGTTGTGATTTTTTTCGGGACTGTAAAGTAGACATACACAGAGAGAGATTCTTTGTCACAACTATATTTACAGCCAACTAAAATTTGGCGATTCCTTGGACTATCACATTAATCAGTTGTGAATACCAGTAATTATGTTCAGTATCGCCAAATGTTGTGCATATCAATTGATTTGTAATTCAGCTTTGGTTGCAAGAATTTAAATATTTAGTTTAAGCCACAGCAAAGAGGAATAAATGTGATCTGTCAATTGAGTTGTAGTTCTAGAAATCAAATTATCTTCTAGTGGTGAATATCCTATGTAAATTCTATGAAAATGTAAAAGCCACTTCGGTTGTACCAAATAATATATTGTTATGCTCAACTAAAGTAATTACTTGAATTTGATGGCTGTCACAACCATTTGGTGATGCTTTAACCCATTATGAATTGTATAGATAGAAAAAGTAAAAAAAATGATTTTTTATTAAAATTGTGTATTTTATTTTTATATACAAGCAAAGTCATTATCATTTATAACCAGGGTTCGTATCTCGTGCCCATTTTTTCATCAAAAATATGAAAAAATATATATACCTCGAAAACAGAGCGTCCAATCGAAAAACAAATACATATAGACAGTGTTTCTAAGTTTTTCACATTCTCTATCTAAAATGGGGATGGGTTACCCTGAGTATCATATGTATGTTTAAGTTAATTGGTGTCTTCCACAATAATAGTTCTTCCTGCCAAGTGTCCACAATTGTTTGCATGTGTTTGTTAAGGCGTCAATAGTGGCGTCAGATTCAACGATTGTGTTTAAAAGTCACTTCATCTCAATTTATGATAAAATGTATTCTTCGCTGGCTGACATCTATACACTTTATTGATTTTTCACAACTTTGTGTATCACTTTCTGTTTGAGATAATACTGTTTTCCTCGTGTAACATTCAAATAAATGTAGTTTCTCTTTGACACCAAAGCCTCTTATGAAAAATTGAATACATAACTTTTTAACAACTGTGTTTGTAACAGAAACTAAATTATGATTACAGTGACTAAGATTTGAACACGAATTCTAATATTGTATTTTTATTAGTTGTATCTTCCATTTCAGATGAATGAGGTTTTATAAATACTCAAATTGGTTAATACAACTAAAGTTCGGTAGTAGCAACTTGTATTTCGTAAGACCTATTTTTAATCTATCAATAACATCGACAAACAATTCTGATGTTTGACAATTATGAATTCTAATCAAAAGATAGACTTAATCATGGTGTTTCCAATGCCTGAATTGATTTCCAACTAATCTTTTCCATGTGTGAATTTTCCGATAAATTATGGTATAAAATGTGCGACAAAATTCTCTCACGGTTCTGATGACAGGCCATTACTCTTTCATGTAATTTTCCATGACTTTTCACCGAATGTGACTGTATATCACCGCACTTAGCCGCGGCATAACTTTTAAAATTTTTTTTATTATATTTTCAGAATTATAACGCGATGTTCTTTCGTAAAGTGTTCAGTTTTAAACTTACATTCAGAGTTGCCACATGCAGAAAAAAAGGCACTAAATTTAAAAAGACACTAAATTTACTGAAACACCCTTAACAAATGTCTTTATTTTCCCGATTTGAAATTTTATATAAGAATACGGGAAAATAAATCGCACTTAATAATCAAAAAAAAACTTTGAAAATTGTACATGAAAAGGTGGTTTCTATCCCTGCTCTGGCCACGTAAAATTTATTTCGACGACGGTTACCTCGCTTAGTGATGGCGACGCTATCGAGTACTTAGCCATCAAAATACCGATCGAAACCGGTGTTAAAGTGTAGGTCCCAATCAGTGAGTTTTGAGCTAGAAAGCGTAAAATCTCACTGGTTGTGAGAGACTCTTCCCAATCCCTTCATGGGTTGAAATAGGAAACTATCCCACGCCCTTTCTGTGCTTCCCATGCAAATCGAAACATTTGATAGAAAAGCAAGTTTCTTCTAAAAGTTTTCCTCCGGTTTATGTGATCAGCATCAACTCAGATATTTTTACTAATTTCTAAATGTCTACTGAACTGGAGAAAATTGACAAGGTTGATAGCCAATTCTGGTACCCGCTATATAAAATCTGGGTGGTTGACAGTGTAAATCGCGATAAATCGCGTAAAACACTTGCAGTCGTAATGCAATTAGTTACTGGGCTCAATTTCGTCAAACGCCAGTGATCCACTAAAACCATTTTGTTTTTGTCACACCCATTTTGTTACCTCCTATATAAAAGTTGAATGGGCTGGTTGTTCGACAAGATAAGTACGGGTATACACTATTTAGTCAAGTTCCACTCTTTTAGGGAAAATGAGTGGTTTCACCACTTCCATTCTTATACTCGTAACTCCCGTACAAATTTTGGGCGGGTTTCTTGGTGGCCGAAATGATATCTCACGTAAACTACAACCGATTTGAATAAAATTTGGTGCAAGGCAATATTTTGTCAAAAGCTATTGTGTAATTACAACAAATGTTGGGCGGACATTTTTCGGGTAGTCCCGAAAAATCGTCAAAACCAATTAGGATTGTAACTGAGGTTGTTATTAGACAATATTCTGCACCACGTCACTCTGCTATTGAATATGGGCGCATTTGTCATGCCAAATCATGTAACTGAAGGAAAATAATAATTATTATAAATATTTGTTTAAGCAAAATTAGAGGCAATGCATGAATTAGGGTGACGAAAGCGTTCAGTTGGTTCAGCCGACAGGAATTTCCGTACCTATTTAATGTTAATTATTTCAATAAATAAAACTTTAGTCTTTACTTTTATTGACTATTTTACAACCTCGTGAGATCAGACGTCGTACACGTATTAATTTAACAAACAATTTTCACCATATTCTTCCAACTGTGTCTATCCTTCGCCTTTTCTCGCCTGTGGGTAGTACCAAGGATACGGAGTGATTCTTCTGCCTGGTCTTTCCAGCGGAGTCTTGATCGTTCTCTTTTCCTGCCTCCATCGGCAACGTTATAATCCATTCGCCTAGCCATGTCCACGTCAGAATATAAATTATATAGGTCTTAGTACCAGCGATGTCGGTACTTGCCGTTTTCCCTAATAGGACCATATATTTTACGGAGAATTTTTCTCTCGAATACTCTCAATCCGCTTGCGATATGACCCAAGTTTTGAAGCCATATGTCAAAACAGGTAAAATGAGGACTTTTGTCCGTCGAGAGAGGGCTTTGTTTTTTAACTGCTTGTTAAGCCCAAAATAGCATCTATTTGCAAGCAAAATTCTCCTATTTTTCTCCAGGCTGACGTTGTTGTGCTTGTTCGTGGCGGATCCAAGGTAGACAAATTCATCTACCACTTCAAAATTAAATCGGTTGTCAACATTAAAGTGCGGACTAAGTCGAGTGGTTTTTCTAGTCGTTGACACCATCAACTTAGTTTTGCCCTCATTAGCAGCAAGCCCAACCTTCGCTGATTCGTTTTCGATTCTTGAAAATATTGCAGTAAACTCTCGCAAAATTTCGCCCAATAATGCACACCAGCAGTATATGGCTTTTCGTGTTAATGGTCTTGATCATTTTTACTGCAGTTTTCTCATTATTATCTCCATTAAAATGTTGAAGAGATTGCACGAAAGTGTGTCGCCTTGTCTCAGTCCCCGCTTGGTACCGAATGGTTCGGTAAGGTCTCTTCCCATCTTCGTTGCTGATTTGGTGTTGGTCAGCGTCATTCTACATAGGCGGAATCCCAAGTTCAGGCATAGCTTCGTACAATTTTACCTGTATGGATCTATCGAAACCAGCTTTGTAGTCGACAAAAAGGTGGTATGTATCGATTTGCTTTTCGTGGTTCTTTTCCAAGATTTGGCATAGCGTGCATACTTGGACAGTCGTAGACTTGCCTGGTCTAAACCCACACTCAAAAGCTCCAATCCGGTTTTCAATACTTGGCTTTAGTCATTCACATAA